>JAVLVB010000001.1:10378998-10426588 GCA_032876305.1 Orestias chungarensis | reverse complement strand
CACACACACACACACACACACACACACACACACACACACACACACACACACACACACACACACACACACACACACACACACACACACACACACACACACACCCCTCTGTCAGCTCTGACTGCCCGGCGTCGTAGAGGAGATGCTCTCGCTCGCTGTCTAGGAAACTCTGGTCCCCGGCCGAACACAGGACGATGGAAAAGCCCGTGACCGTCTGGCTGCAGTACGACGACCTGTTGTTTTACGCCGCCTGTGTTTCTCACTGCTGGTCTGTGTGCCTGTGCGTCTGCGTGTGCTTGGAAGGCAGAGAGCTCCGGAGGCGAGGGGCAGGCGGCGGCATGCGTCTGGGCAGCAGCTGGAGGTGGCAGCTCTCCCGGGCCATGAGACTGGCGCTGCCCTGGTGCCGCCTGAACAAAGGAGGCCGGGTCGGAGGGAGCAGGCTGTCGGAGCTGTGGAGGTACGGCAGGCTGCTGCTTCGCTCGCTGTGCTACAACAGCCTCACCGACTCGGACACGCTGCTGGACTGCGCGTTCGAACCGGTGTACTGGATCGTGGACAACGTTACCCGCTGGTTCGGAGTGGTAGGCTCTCTCCTCGGACTGCTTTACCTTGCCTCTCGTTTTCATCCTGTTCAACATCTGCTTTCTCCTCCCCTCTCCGCCGCAGGTGTTTGTCTGCCTCGTCGTCCTGCTGACCTCGTCCGTCGTGATCATCGTTTACCTGTTCGTCCTACCGACAATCTTCAGCACTTATCCCGTGCGCTGGATCGCCTGGCATCTGTGCTGCGGCCACTGGCTCCTCATCCAGGTGGTCTTCCATTACTACAAGGCAACCACCACCTCGCCTGGACACCCACCCAAGGTACTAAGGTCAAAAGATCAGAACAAGATAAAGGAAGCTAAAAACAAAAACTGACATGACCCCACAGTGAGATCACTCCGCCACATCTCAGTTAGAGCTAAACTAACTAGCCAAACAAGATGAGGGTTGTCCCAATCGGATATCGGATATCAGCGAAAAAACCTAATACCAGATTTTATCGGCCTGCAACTAAAAACTCTATAGGCAATCCAACACAAGCCGTCTGTTCCAGAGTTTAATCCACACCAACATTGATATTTAGCCGCTTGTATCCAGTATGCATCACTAGAACAGCATTTGCAAGTAGGAGCGATGTCGTCTGTGTGATACTACGTACTTTTCCAAGGCGTTTAGAAACGAGAGCAAAACTTCCCACGCATAGGTTTCCTACGATGTCACAGAACTGGATGCGTTCAAAACGACCGGTTAGGTGCCTGCATTTCCCGATAAGTAGATCGATCGATCGCGAGAGGAGTGCAGGTCGATCGAACGGCATCAGAGGAAGCAGCTAAAAGTGCTTTTCTTGCATTATAGCAACACAAAGGGCTTTACAGGGATAAAAAAACGGTTTAGAAAATAATCCATCACACAAAAAGGTGAACATTGTTGACAAGAAAACAAACACAAACGCCTATCTCTCAGTCACACGCATGCACACAAACAAAAGTCAGATAACCCTGAAAACAATAGGAGTAAATAAAGACAGCAAGACTAAAAGTAGACGTAAAAAAAAGTATCAAAGTAAAATACTGGAATAAAACAATATAACATAAAATACTAAAACAAAAGGATTACAAGTTTAAAAACACAGGCAAAAATAAGCATGTAAATAAAGGTAAGCAGATATAAATATATAAATAAATCCATGGATCCCTTAGTATCGGTCACCTTTTAAGTAGCTCAAAGTGTGGCCATACCTGAGTCAGAGCATCACTGCACAGAAACTCACAATTAACATGAATCAGGGTATGGAAATTAACGGAGCTCTCGTAAGGAGGAAAAATGTCCCTACATGCGCGGTCAATTAATAAAAGTATGTAGGATTCAACTTGGGTATTGGGCAATACTGACGAATGCAAAATTAGTATGGTTTCAGAAGAGATTTTCACATCATCGGCCAACATTTAGGCAAAGGCGACATGCAGGTACATTTTCCAATGCATTTGTTTTTTTGTTTTGTGCAAGAAACCAGAAAAAATGTGACAATCCCAACTATGTTTTGATCACATCTGTCATGGTTTGAACAAATATCTCAGCTGTGTACGTGTAACGGAACTGCTTCACCAATATATAAACTAAAATCTTAGTGCAGCTAGCTTTATGGGTTAGCCTCGGATTCACCGTTGAGCTTAGAAAAGTGCAGCTTCCTTTGTACAGACCAACTTTTGGTAGTCGCAGTCGATTAGAAAATCTACTGTTTTTCATTTTCTTTCCCCCCCAGATTCTCTTTCGCCAAATCAGCGCGTCGTAATAATATGTTACTGCAGGTAACGAACGTTTCCCTATTTCGGCCGTGTTTAGGAATGTGATGTCGAAAGACTGTTTTCAAATCAATTAGCTATAATTTCGTTAGTGCTTGAATTGAACTCGATACAAAACAGAAGAGGTTGATATCGACTTTTGGAAGAACGAGTTTAGTTTTTTTTTTTGCCAACTTGATTAGAGACTCGACTTCAACAGGAACATCCTGTCTGTGGAACTTCCTGCTCAGCTGCTCCCACGCAACCCGTTCATGGCTGCCGCTTGTCTCCGCCAGCTGTCTCTTGATGCCCAGAAGGAAAAATCATTTCTCCATTGTGCACTGAGCTGTGTGGAGTCTTTTTTTATACCAAAGGCTTCTCCCATTTTATTTAATTTTTTAATGACAATGCATTGGACTGCTGTCACATTCGCATATGTGAACAAAACAAAAGTGATTTGGTTCGGAAATCCTAAACTTAAATCCAATATGGAAGTAGAAATTGACAAGTCCTTTTCTCACCCATTTGTTTCAGGACAAGCACAACGTTCCCTCGGTTTCCGTCTGTAAGAGATGCATCACGCCCAAACCGCCCAGGACCCATCACTGCAGCATCTGCGGCCTGTAAGCTCGCCTCCTCTCCGCGGCGGATGGTTGGTGAAACCGAGCCAGCCCGCTTTACTCAGGAGCCGTTTCTTCTCTCTGTTGCAGGTGCGTTCTGAAGATGGACCACCACTGCCGTATCCTTTGAAAAAGTCTGCAAACGCTGCTGATGGAACATTTGTGACTTACCGTAGTTTTTTTTTGACCTGAGCGCGTTTCCAGCCTGGCTGAATAATTGCGTCGGCCACCTGAACCATCGCTACTTCTTCTCCTTCTGCCTCTACATGACCCTGGGCTGCATCTACTGCAGCATCAGCAGCTGGAACATGTTCCTGGAGGCTTACGACGCCATCGAGGTGAGCGCTCAGTCAGGGGGGTTTGGGGTTTCCTTCCTCACAGCATCTGTGAGACGGAAGTACGGTTTAATCTGAGCTCAGATGTTTGGGCTAAGATAGAAACGGGACACCCCGGAAAAACGATCCTGTTGTTATATCTGCATCGGAGTAAGGCTCCGCGAGGCGGCCAGCTGAGAGGAAAACAACTCTGGGCGTGTGAGTCAGGCTCAGTCAGGCATGCACGGCTTTACGCCTTTCAATCTCATTTCTTTTCTGTAAACCTTTAACGATGTATCGGCAGATTTCCGTGTTTCCTTAACGTCTATAAATGGATCTAGAAGGGAATAGATGTGGTTAAACTTTTATATATTTGTTTTTGTTAATGTTGCAACTCGTACCGTCCAAGTATTTTTAAAATACTTCTGGAGGGTGATGCTGAGCCCTGGGACGATTTCCAATAGCACTCAGTCATGCAGCACAGAGTAGAGAGAGAGAGTTGTGGGAGTAGAGGATGTGATCTTTGCCTATGAGCGATGAGGAAAACTCCTCTGGAGTTTGGGTTCATAGTTAAAAAACCCCAAAAAAACAAGGGACAAAAGTGTGGAAAAAGAACAGATTAGCTAACAGAGCTACCGCTAAATAGCTTCATGTCACCTGTTGGTTCGACAGTTAACCAGTAGAAAACTCTTGCATCTCTGTTTCAGACGTCCTTTCAGACTCCGCCCCCAGATCAAAGCCCCAGAGAGAGCGTCGCTCACAAGTGCATCATCTTCCTCTGGGTCCTGACCAGGTGAGTCAACGCGCCGCACAAGAACCTCGACGAACTCTCGCAGCCAGTTGAGGTGTCCGACCTGTCCGCTCTGGTTCCGTAGCTCGGTCGCAGTCGCCCTCGGGGGACTCGTGCTCTGGCACGCCAGGCTGATCGACAGGGGCGAGACCAGCGTGGAGCGCCACATCAACCGCAAAGAGGCCAGGAGGCTGCAGGGGAGAGGGAAGGTAACAGCATGGAGACCAGATAACCGTCCTCGATCCCATCAAAGCGTTGAATCTGTGATCGCTTTCAACGCTCGTTCTAGACAAGACGAGCACGGCTGTGTGCCATTTCTCTTAAGGGCCTCTCTGCTCCGTTTCAGGTGTTCAGAAATCCATATAATCACGGCAGACGGACCAACTGGAAGCTGTTTTTTGGAGTCGAGACGAGGAGGTGAGACTAGCAGCCGCGTCTGCTCGTCATGGTTTGGTGTTAGAAGATTGTCTGGACCATCGTTAGCGTTTCTTACTCTGCCTCCGTTTGCTCCTCAGCCACTGGCTCACGCGCGTCCTCCTACCCTCCAGCCACCCGCCGGGCGGCGATGGCATCGCGTGGGACTGCGCCTCCTCCGGAAGTGACCCCGTGACCATTTAAGCTTTAGGGAACGTGTCTCGTCCGGTGCGCTGCTGCTGGCCAGCATCCCGCTGATGGATCTGGGCGTCGCCACCGCCTGTAAATGATTTACTGTTTTTTTTTTTTACTTTATTTGTTCACGTCTGTAAATGAGACGATTTGTGAACTATTCCCATTATGGTTATTTATTTCAATGCTTCTATCGGTAATGTGATGAATTAACTGGATTTGTAATCGCCTTAGAAACACAAGAGCAGATTTAAGTGAGCAGTAAGAAACAGGAGCTGTGCTCCACTTTTTTTCCCTATTTTGATAAAACGACTTGTTTTCTGCTATCAAGCTTCTTTTTGGGCTCATTAAAGACTTTTAATACAAACTTTGTGTTTCAAATCATAACACACAGTAGACAGAAACCTATAAGTTAAAAGTAAAATACTGTGCTCATGTATTTGGCTCCACCCACTCTTGTATTCTATAAATACAGTTCAGTGTAGCTGCACGGTAGGAGCAGCATCATGCTATGGGGAGGCTTTTCATCAGCTCCTTATTGGGAAACATATAGACTTAAGAGACTTGAGTATTATTAAACTGATTTCCATTTTACGCTATACCGACATAAAGCATAATACTGACCAATAAGCAGCTCTTAAATATTAAACTTTTTTTTACGCAACAAAAGAACACAGTAACTTTTCAACCTTCACAAAATATTTATGACTCCTGTGATTATACGTCGACTTACAGCTCGTTGAATGACGCCTCTGTCATGTCCCGAGGTGGGTCCGTATCAATTTTACCGGCACTAAGGAACTTTGAAGAGGGGTGGCAGGAACCCTGACACACGAAACAACTACAAATGTGCTGACTGCTTTACGGCGTTCGTCACTTCACCTGTTCCTTATTTTCAACATCATATCACTTTGTTTAGTCACACTTTTACATGATATTTTGGAAAAAATAGGTCAGGGAAGATGAAATAAAGGGGAGATTTGTGTCGTTTAAAACAAGTTTCTTTCGACAGTTTTTAAAATAAAAATCATATGGAAGGTTGATATGTGTGGAAAAAGTCACAAGTATCGGTTCAATAATTGTTACTGGGTCAATGTTGGGTCATGTTTTTTAAGGTATGAGAAAGACAGGAACATATACAAAATACCACATAGCGGCACATCCTTAGTATTCAGCTTCGTGAACAAGAAAACTGATCTAAATGGTACATTGTGTCATTCTGTTGTGCAAAATTCAATATAATTATCCCTTAAAATGTCTAAATTCTGCATTTGTTGTACATACATTTTAAAACATTAGCTGGTTCTTTCCAATTATGTTATTTAGAGCCGTTGTGAAATGTCCAAAGAGCCACTTAGCCAGTTAAGATTCTCAGGTTTTTACATCCAACAGTACTCCTGTGTCTCGAGTCTTTAAACACAAATAAAACAGCCCAAAGCTAAAGAAAACATCTGTAAGACGAGCAAATTGAGTTAATTTACAAACAAAACAAAAATATCCATCTTTAGGTTGAAACAAGCTGGTAGACCCCCCCCAAAAAAATCTGCTGCATTAACGACACAGAGAGGTGATTTCAGAGCTTTATCTGTAGTAAAAAACAATTAAAAGATGTTAATTTCTTCCTTTGATTTTACATTATCCCAAAAAAACAAAACAACCTAAGAGTCTGTGGATAAGATAAAATGAAAATACATTCCAAAGAGTACGAACACTTTAGCAGGCTGCTGTATTTCCTTGGCAGAACCTTCTGAGGTCCAAACATTCAAACATGATTCAACAGAGACAATCACACGGCATCAATGTTTCCATGTTTAACAGAAAACAAGGCGAATGAACACGGTTCCATTCGTGCTTCCACCTCCGAAACATTCTTTAAGAAAGCAAATGACAGGCGTTCAGTGTGTTAAGAGGTCCAGAGCTGCTTTTATGTTTGAGCAACTTTGATTTGAAACGGTTGTCAACAGATCGGAGTAACAGCAAAGCCACTTATTAGCACATGTTCTCGTTTCCCAAAGTCAAAAGCAAGAAATGTACTATTGAAGTTAAAAACTGTTTATTGCTTTCTAGTTTGTCATCAAAGTAAAAATAATAATTTCTCCATGGTGAAGCATTGAAGTTTCATGACATTTCTTCAAATACATAAAAGCAAGATGAGATTTGGAGCAAAAAAAACAGACAACAACTTTAAGCCCATTAAAGATGCAGGGCAGCCCAGTCCTCTGCATAAGTAACGGAGCATTCAGGAAAGAATGCATGTTTACAGGGTTGTCCTGTCACAGATCTTTTCTAATAACCAATAACCAGACATTTCATTATTCTAACATGGGCAGAACTTTCCTCAGCTACAATCGTGCATCTGTGTGCAGTCGCAGCTGAAACAAACACTTTTCTGAACGAGGAAGCAGAGGCGTGAACATGGTCTGCAAGATCCAGGAGGCCTGCCCAGCAGAGGGCGGACATCGCTAACACTTGGCCCCGCAGGTTCCTTATTATAGTTAGAGATCAGACCTGGGATCACCTTCCACCAGGGCTTCCTAAGAGGAACCTAAAAAAACAAACAAACAAAAGGAGGATTTCAGACGGCATTTATGTAAGAATTAAAAACGCCAGAAATGTAATCCTCACCACTCGGCTCTGGCCTGGACCGCCTCTCTCCTCACCAGCCTCTTCCTGTCGTCTAGGGGCGGGGCCAACGCTCGCAGCACGCGCGACCGGAACGGCAAAACCTAAGACGCACAAAGACATTTGAAGAAGGGGGGATGAACAGCTGACGGCGGACAGTCACTACTAGCACAACTACGTGTTCACAGTTCCAACCTTTACACTCTAAAAGATTACCCACCCAACAGACTGTTATATCAAAGTCTAAATAAGAGGGGAGCAAAGGAAGGAAGGAAGGAAGGAAGGAAGGCTAGGAAGCTTGATAGAAAGAGAGGTCCAGGAAGATGTTTGACTTCCACAGCAGAACTGAGATTTCTTTCAACTACAACTAATAAAAATAAAACCTTGGGTGACTTTTATCCTTTATGGAACAAAATCAAAGGTTCTTTATGTCTCTTTGTTTACATGTTGTCCATTAAATGTTCAGTAAAGGCTTACAATACAAGATTACACATACAGAGTATCCGGAAAGTATTCACAGCGCTTTACTTTTTCCACATTTCGTTACATAACCATTAAATTTCCTCTGACCATCCTTGAGATGTTTCGGCAGCTTAAATAAGTAAATCCAGTTGATTGGACAGGATCTGGAAAGGCACACACCTATACTGTATAAGGTCCCACAGTTGGCTGCATGGAGTCAAAGGAACTGTCTGTAGACCTCAGAGACAAATGAGGCACAAACCTGGAGACGGACACAGGAAAACTTCTTTAAAAAGGTCCCAATGAGCACAGCGGCCTCCATCATTCGTAAAAGGAGGAAGTTTGGAACCACAAGGACTCTTCCTATGGAGTAAGATCGCTGTCAAAAAGCTGTGTGCACAACTCTAACATCCGTATTCGTATTTATATGTCGATAAAGGTCTTGTACCCAAAATTCTGCTGAAATATTTGAGTCCGAGTATGAATCTAACAGCTCTAAATTTTACCACTACAAACTCTTCCTTTCTCTGTGGACACGAATTCAACTTTGTTAGTAAAACGTGATTACGATGACGTCACAGAGCGAAGTAATCGATCCGCGAGCAAATCAAACACAGCCCGCTCCAAATTTAAAGATGGCAGAAGACGACGGTCCGGGTGGAGAAACAGCCTCAGGTGAAGCATTACAGGTAAGATCAGTACATATATGTTTGATATGATCGTGGATCGATTACTCCGCCCTGTAACAAATTTTTACTCCTACCCACAAAGTTGTGTTCATGTCCACGGAGAAAGGAGGAGTTCGTGGTCGTAAAAATTTGAGTTGTATTCATAAGACTTTGCACTCACGGCTTTTAGATTCAAACTCTCAGACTCACAAATATTTCAGCAGAATTTTGGGTACAAAAACTTGGTTGACAAATTAGTATGAATACAAATGTTAGAGTTGTGCACACAGTTTTTGTGACAGTGATCTCACTCCAGATCTTCCCAGAGTTCATTTTTCAGCAGCACAACGACCCGAAGCACACAGCCAAGATCTCAAAGGAGCGGCTTCAGGAATGTCCTGGAGTGACCCAGCCAGACCTCGGACTTGAATATGACTGAACATCTCTGGAGAGACCTGAAAATGACAGACGTCTCCCATCCAACCGGATGGTTGCTACTGCAAAGAAGAATGGGCAGAACTACCTAAAGACAGGTGTGCCAAGCTTGTGGCATCATATTCAAGAAGACGGGAGACTGTAATTGCTGCCAAAGGTGGATCTACAAAGTATTTAGCGAAGGCCGTGAATACTTTCTGGATTCACTGTAATTAAAAAAAATGACTTCGTTATTCTGTTAAATGTAGGCTGATGAGAATAAGACAAACGTAAATGAAATAAAAATATGTAGTTGAGATTTGATTTTTTTCTTGCGTTTTGGTTAAAATAAGGCTATTACTAAATAATCTATCCATAGAAATAAAATAAACGTTTTATAATACGTTTATCTTAAACATGAACAATTTCAGAGTTTTACCTCATGTGCCGGGAAATGAGAGAGAGCCAGAACGCATCGTATTGAAGCGATGCGGATTTTCTGTGAGACAAAGAAACCAAATAAAAAGTTCAGCCAGTATTAATTCATTTTTTGGTAGCATCGCTTTCACGCTGACGCGGTCAGACGCTCACCACGGCCGGGCTGCAGACGAGGGCCAGCAGCCTTTTCACCAACGCCTCCAGCTGCTGCACCAGGACCTGCGGCGGGTTCACCAGGACAGGTTCCAGGCAGGACAGCGTGGACAGCTGCACGCCCTCATCGGGACACGTCAGCGCCTCCAGCAGCAGAGACAGGAGCTGGATGAGGGAAGCGACGAAAACAAAAACAAACACCGTCTTACCAGCATTTCACATACGGCAGCTGCAGCTCCGCTCACTTTTAGACTTACAGCCGGCAGCTCAGAGACTTGGACCTGCTTGGGGAGCTTGTTGACGATGTTGGAAAGAGCCTTCAGGTAGTTGGGTTTCTTCTCTGTTGGGCAACAGAAGGAAGAAAGGAGGAAGGATTACGCTCAACATACATAAGCAGTAAAAAACGAGCTCATCACTGGTTTACAGGCCATTTATTGAGGCGCGGCAAAAGCAAATCAGATGGATTAGCAGTGCTGACCAAGCACCTGGATGATGGTGTCACCCAGGTCGCGTCATTGTAAAATATTGTTAAAAACTGAGAATTATAGGGCAAGTCTTACTTAAAAAATTTAAAACCCCCCCAAGTTTTGTGTTGCATCTTAAAGCGACGTACGGGTGTAGACGTGCATGTGTGAGAGGGGCTCCGCCCGCTAACCTTGAGCCGCAGCGTTGAAGCCCTGCACCAGCTTGGCAGAGTTCTCGCTGAAGAAGCGCTGCCGGTACATGATGCGGACGTCGGCGTGGCAACCGCGGTTCAGGACGTCGGGCGAGTCGCTCATCAGCAGCGAGAAGCCGTCGGCCGCCATGGGGCCGAGCTCACCGTCGTCCAGCAGGGAGAAGAGCTGCGCAGAGCGGGTCAGACTCTCAGAAAAGCTCACGTGTGTTGTAGCCGTGAGGCGGACGCCAAGGGCCGACTCAGCGTTTTTACCTTGTCGGTCAGCGTGTGGAACAAGGGGTGGTATCGCAGCAGCAGAGCCTTGGCCACCTGGACAGAATTTTAGTCAAGAATAAAGAGGGGTAGGTATCGTCTTTAGGAAAACAGCAGTTGGTCTATCGTATCCTTTATCGTTACATGTGTCTTAGATTTTTAAACCCGTTTTAAATCCGCACATTTTGCATGAGCGTCACTAGTTTTCATCATTAACTTTACGCTGCGTTCACACCAAAAGCATCTGGAGCGTCAAGAACGTCCAGGTTTACCAGAGCTCAGGAAACGGAGCGTTTTGGGCGTGCGACGCTTCGGACGCTCTAGACACCAAAAACGCTCCACATTGGGAAAATTTTACTCTCGGCGCTGGACACTTGAGCGCCAACCAATAAGAGAGCGCCTTAATCCCTGTATCATTCGTTCATTGGGTTTTCAAACTAAAACTAAAATAAAAAACGAGGAAATTACTTGTTTTCTTATTATTCGTTTCTAAAACAAAAACGAATAATCGGATAACGACTCGTTTTTCGATTACCGTCTTCTGTGCATTCATGAAAAACTGAGAAAACCGATAACGGGAGTTGATCTGATCTGTAATTTTCATCTGGAGGAAGTTACGTGACCCGGAAGTAAACTTTGTTGCGAGGCAACGTCCTCAGATGTCCGAGTCAGCTCGGAAAGTGTTGTACGAGTTCTGCATAATTTACTATTCCAGCCATGATGGAAAAAATCTTTCCTGGCGTCTTCAGTCTTGATGTCGGAAAAATAAACATCAGAGACGTCTATATTTGGTTGGTCTGGTTTACGTGACCCTGAAAAGTGCTCAAAACGTACAAGCGTCCAATTTCAAGGGTTAGATGGTCTTGGACGCAACATTTTAACAACACAACTGTAAGATATTGTGAAAACAACAAAGCGATTCTCACCCAGATCAGAAGCGTGAAGGCCTGAGCGCGCAGAGGGGAGGAGGGAGAGGCCAACTCGCCGCTCACCCTCTTCATTGTCCCATGGATCAGGCTGTCAAGAGAGCCTCCTGCAGAGAGAACAAAGAACGTCAGAAGGTTTATCAGGGTGCTGTGAATTTCAGACAAAACCCGACGCCCGGACGCACCCTGAGGCCTCTTGTTGACCAGGCCGGCGAAGCACTTGGCAGCAGACGTGTAGGAGAGCAGGTGGCTGCTGCTGCAGCTCAGCTCCTCCAGCTCGGACAGCAACCGCTCGGCCTGGGGAACCTCCACCTGATCGACACGCACCAAGCTTTTAGTTTTCCTGTTTTTGCTTCAGCAAAATCAAAAACGGAAGATGGACAGAGACTCACGCTGCGGGGTAACGAACACACGCAGGCCATGAGCAGACACACCAGCTGGGACCGACGCCACGAGTCCTCCTCGTCCGGCCGCCGCTGGGGGCAAATTGTGTCGTAGTTTAAAATACAAATGAAGGGAAAGCAACCACAAAGGTTGGAGTCAGTCACATATCAAAATGATACACGCTATGCTAAAGTATTCATACCACTTGTCGATTTGAAATAAAAATCGAGTCAAAACAAGTTTCATTTATCAATTTGATTTCTGTTTGAACGTTTAGTGGGAGGAGTTTAAAAAAAAAATCAAAAATCATCAAAGTTTGCTCGAAAACTTTACATTAAATTAAATATTGCTTTAGAGTTTCAAATCTGGACAGACGTAGCGGGCTGAACATGGGATCATCCCTCAAAATGTCATGTTTTTCTAACACTTTTAGACGGTTTGTCTCATTTAAAAATCAAAAAACGAAACTATTTTAGGACATTTGAAATCCATTCTTAGTTGGAATAAATGAAAATCGTGATTCTTATCCACATTCTTTTGTAGCACACTCTTACTTGTTACAACAACAAACCTAAATCTGCTTGATTGAGATTAATTGTAAAACACCAGGGAAGATGCAACCTGCTGCACTAAGTGAGTCTTTGGACATTTTCTAAAACCAACTACAATATTTACCAACTTACTGAAGAGCCAGAACTCTTGGATTCACCTATTGGTGCATTTTCAGGTTTCAAATAGTTTGAGAAAAAAATAAAAAATAATAATTGCTAAAAATTGGAAATAAACTCTTCAGTTTTCCAAGATTATTCTTCTCTACTATGTATTCAGTGTTTTAAATACAACAAGCTAAATTCGGTGTTCACTTTTAACATCCGGGCCCAAAGGGCAATTCCGCCTAATTTTCCTCCTACTGTCTTCTCCTGATAAAAAAACTACAAAACCTAGACAAATTAAACCTGGACTGGACCATTCTAAACTAGTTATACAATGTTTAAAACCAGGTTTGTGATTTGTCAAACTTCAATAAAGGGCGTATTTGCATCACACTTGAACTGCTCCAGCTCCAAAACTACTAAACATACAGTAAGAGCAGAACAAAAAGACAAGTCGAAATAGGAAAATGTGTATTAATATGACAAGTCATAGATAACTTGTAAACAGTCTTATCATATCAGCACATTCAAGTTTGCGCAAAACAAAGTATTCAATTAACGTTCAATTCTTTCACATCTAGGATGTATTGTTTGAGTGTTGTCCCTTTTTTTTTTAGCTGTTGATTCACAAATCAGAGAAAGGTTTCACAAATCACTAACGTGGTTTTAAATATTCTTAGTTCTGAATAATGTAGTCGAGGTTTAAAGTGTCTATGTTTAGTAGTTGTTAATCTAGAGAACATTAAATGAGCTGAAGGTTAAAACATTTTTTTTAGGCGGAATCGCCCTTTAACCTTTTCCCTGAATCAAACTTCGGATTTTGACACCTGAAATTTAAAAAACTGAATAAGATAGTAGAGAAAAATTAACTTGAAGAACTGAAGAGTTTATTTTAGATTTAAAAAAATTCCCACATGTTAACTCTGTGTTTAAAATTTCAATGTTTGAAATTCAAAAGCTTATAAATTTCAAACTCTGATGGCACAGATTTACTTCCATAATATAGCTAATGGATTTTATAAGCGACAGCCTGTAAAATGGATTTTCTTAGTGGGTAAATTAAAGAGCATACTTCTTCTGTCTTTTAAGACTAAAAATAATTTTTTGACTAAGAAGTTTGACCCAGAGACAAAATACTAGTTAAGAAATGCAATATGTATTTGCTCTGGAAATTCTGTGCAGAAATTGCATTAAAAATTGCTAACATTAGCCTTTTTGATTAAATCTTATAATAAAACTGTCAAAGAAGCAGCATTCCTTTCCTTTTCTGGCGGTTCGTAAGGAGCTGTTCAGTGACTAAAGATTGTTTCTGTTCTTAAATACAATAAATGTACATTTTAGTAAAAACCTTTTTTAGAAAATATTTTAATTTCCACAACCGAATGACAAAAGAAGCAGTAAACTTAAACTGAACGATGCATTTGTATTCAACCCCCTTTACTCTCATGCCCATAAACAAAAGACTGAGTGGCTTTAATTCTCCATGTTTGTGAGTAAAGCTGGTAGATCCTAATCTCGACCATAATCTCAGTTAAATACATTAAAGTTTGTGGTTCTAACTCGACACAATGTGGAAAGGTCTATGTTTCGTAAGACTGTCACTGACTTGGAGCACCCGAACGTGTGAGGGGAAGGAGTTGTGGGGTAAAAACGAGACGTCGCCGTCCAGGAAGAGAGACGCGGCCCTCGACGCCGTCTCTTCTGCAAACCTGGTGACAGGAAACCGCACGCGCATGAGAAAGCGGCTAACCTCAGCACAGAGCATGAAAAAAAACTAAATCACACTGGCCAACTAATGCAACACAGTCGTGTTCTGCAGGTTGCATCAAAACAGCATGTGTTCTTAGTACTAACGTTGTCTGCAGGCGGGAGCAGGCAGTACTGATGACTGGAACCAAAGCGGACAGGACCGGCTCCTCTACCAGAGGACTAGGATGACCAGATGATCCCTCGTCTGAAAAACACAGACGTTACCAAAAGGGGGTTGCTACCTTCGCATATATATATATAAATAAACAAACTTACCCTGCAAAGCGGCTTGGAGCGCCAGAGACAGCAGGCGTGGGATGACTGTGTCATGAAAGCATCGGCTCGTCTCCTCGTTGTCCTCGGCCCGCTCCGCTATCCGCTGAAGGCTCCGGCACGCGTGAACCGCGTCATCCAGCGAGAAACGAGCGCGGTCTGGAAGGAATAACGCCGTTAGCTGTGCCTCTACTCCACGCTCGGCTCAGAGCCTAAACATGAACCCCGAAGTGATTTCATTTTACATGCCGCCATTCACGACTTACATGGAAACTGAAGAGCGCAATGAAAAGGGATAAATACGAAATTCGGCACAACGTGAGAAACGATCCCAAAAAAAGAAAATCTGAACAGAATTGTGGGATGTTGAAGGATCGTTGGTTCCTTCAACTGCCTCTCGACTCTAGGAAAGGAGAGCACCTGTGTTTGCTGAGCTGAGGACGTCCAGGAGGACAGGTGTGCTCTCCTGGACAACACTGGCTCGGACAGATACCGCGGCCAGGGCAGACATACACCGCAGGTGCGCTGCATGATGGGAATGTAGCTCGGACGTCTTCCTTCGGTCTGAATCAAAGCAAAGAAAGAGTTTGGTTAGAGGATCTCGAACACAACTGTTTCCGCACCGGTTCGCTACGTCCGCCCACCAGCAAAAATCTCCTCCTTCAGCGTCGGAATGAGTTTCGCGACGAAGGCGGCGGGACGTTGCTCTGCTAGAGCTCTGGCACACTCCACCACGGCAAGGCTGTCCACAGAGACGGGACGAAAGCCGTTACAGACGTGTCAAACCGGTAAGGAAACCGTTCGCCGCTAGGAGCTAACCTGACTCGCTCGTCCTCATCAGCCACCAGCAGCCTGGTCAGGTGGTCCACGGCGAGCTCGATGTCGGAATCCAACAGCAAACCTGGCCGCCAGGGAGGGAATGTTTTAACTTCCTATTCTGAGGTTTCTACACGGGCGTCTGTGTTGATATTACCCGAATGCTGAGCCAGGGAGGCGAGCACCGAGGTAGCCGTGATCTGCAGACTGGAATTACTCTCAGACAGAGCAGAGAACACCAGGCCGCACAGAGAATCCTTGTATGCTGAAAACAAACTCTCATCTAAAACCATGGGAAGAGGAAAAAAGAAAAGACACCCAGATGAGGGGAAGAGATCAGAGATTTCTACGAGTGCGGTTTGTTCAAGCTGCAAAAGAAAAGGACACTTTCAACGGAAGAAGGGAGATGTGTAAAATGAACAATACGAGGAAGCAGTCAACAAAAAACAGGGTAAGTTTGGTGTATTAGATTCTTTCTTCACATTTTCTCTCCACAGTTGCCAAGAGTTTCTCCTTTGCACTTTGACATGGGATGTTCCAGCTTGGAAAAGGTACACCGTTGGATATTTGACGCCACGACGGGGAAGGACACAACCTAATCTGGTTTTGTAGTTACCTGGAAGGAGATTTGGGAAGCAGCACTCACCGTCATTTAAAGCTCGGCAGGAAGCCACCGCCTGGATGAATCGCTGCACCACTTCCAACAACGTTCTCCTGTCGGAACACTGTAGAAACCGGTCCATTAATCTGACGTCCATATGACATCATGAGCTTGATTTCGACGTTACAGAAACGGAGGGTGACTCCGGCGTCTGATCATATCCGTAATTAAACGTACCTCTGTTCTGCTGTGATACTGCTCAACCAGAGGGGGAACCACAGCGCTGGTTATAATGTGGGCCGCCCTGTTGGAGGCGCTGCAGGCGGCCTGGAGCAGCTTGGCACTGGGCCACACCAGCTTCAGGTCGGGCTCAAACAGGTGGTGCTTACAGTCTGAAAAACATTTCCACTGTTTTAGTTCGAAACCGGTCGCCGCCCTCGCTCTGTAACATTTTACACAACATTTTGATCATATTTGAAGTTTTATGAGGACGAGCAACACAAAGCAGAGCGTAACTGACACTGAATGAAATCTGAAAGCTCTGAAGATGCTCCATATTTTTACTGTAGGTATGTTTTTACCAGTTTTACTGATCTAGAGGCGGAAATGTATATTCTAAGCAAAAGGGTTAAAGTTCATCTGCAGCCTCTGGATTGTAGGATTTTTTGCCTGATTTAAAAACCTGAGAGAAACACGACAATAAAAAAGAAAAACTGAGCTGTAAGAGATTCTGTCTTTCAGGAACATACAGAAGAATTTGAGAGAGACTGAGCGTCCAGTCGTTCAGAATAAAGATGGGGTCGTTTCCTTTTGTTGCTCATAGGAAGTCGTCTGGCCACGTTCTCCGTGGTAACTAGTTACATACCTTAATCTGTTTGATGTGTGACAACAATATGGGTTATCTATTCAGTATAAATATAACTAAACGAAAAGAAAACTAAACGCAACTCAATACATCGTGAATATAACTTAATAACATTGCTTGTAGAAATTGATTATGATGGGATGTTTTTTTTTGTTAGTTTTTTTACCTCTTCAGTCACAACAATTGAAGTCTGATGCAAGTCTGATGTGCGACATAAAGCGATTTTCTTACTTTGGGACGATTTGACCACAAATCTGTAAATGTCACATCAACGATGGTCGTACTTCCTGATGCGGAAGCAGTTGGCTGTGAAAGAGCCACTCACCTCTGAGCACCAGATCCAGGAAGGTGCTGAGGGAGTCTCGAGAGTCAGAGTTGAGAACGGCGCGAGACAGACAGGAAGTGAGCGCGGCGAGAGCGCCGAGGGCGGCAGACTCGATTTTCTCGCTGGATGTTTGAAACACCTGCGGCGAGGCGACAAGAGTGAGGGTTAAGCCCACTCAGCGCTTAAAGTTGCACCATTTTTTTTTAAAAATAAACCATACAGTGAACAAGACGTGAAAATAAATAGATGCGCACATCCGCATGTAGCATTTCAGTTTCAGTCGAAGCGTGTATGAAACAAACCTCTCTGCGCAGCGAGCTCCACAGTCCTTCCAGGAACTCAGCCAAGTCCGTGTGCTCATACTGTCCAACACAGGCGGCCTGAAACACGGCAGCAAGCGAACCGAGCTGGTTAAACACCGGCAGCGTCTTCCAGCCGAGAACTCTTATAGGAGCCTTTCTCACCAAAGTCTGCAGTGAGTCCAGCTTGGCGCTCTGAACGTCCGAGTCCAGCTTCTCGATGATGAGCGGCAACAGGAACTGGAAGACGGGAAATGCATTCAGGAGCCTGACAGCAGTCCCAACGGCAGGAGGAGCGACGATCTCCTACCTCAGCGAATTTGGAGGTCCCAGTGAGGACGGCCCTCAGCGCCTGAATGAGCTCCTCTTTGGTGATGCCATGGGGGTCATTGGGTGGCTGGACACGATGAGTGGGCAGGTTTATATCAAAGAGAATACAGACATCATGAAAGCAGCCTACTGACTCTAAATCCCGTTTACTGCACCAACTGAACTACTATGGTTCATATTTGATAATAGGTAAATGTTTTTTTACTTTTTTAATGTCATTTTCCTGCAGTTTTTTATTTTTTCGTTAAGCACTTTTAATTCTCTTTTGTATGAAACGTGCTACACAAATATCTTTGCTTTGCGATGAAAAACCCGAGAAGGTTCTGTAGTCACACATTAAGCTCAGCATCAGGGGACTAAAGATTTCCGTCCTCGACGTCGGGTGTCCTGCAGCTTTTAGATGGGTCTCTCCTCCAAAACACCTGAGTCAAACAGTCAGGACAGCGACGCTCGATACCTGGGTTTAGAGAGCACCGCTGCAGGAGGTATTTCAGCTATAACACACAATGAAGCCCTGCAGAAAATGGTGCTTTATTGCCATGTCTGCAGAGACGTTTTTACAAAAATACTGACACATCCGTAACAAGGATGTTTATTTCTTCTTCATATGCTGTAGTTTGTATTAACAGTATATCATCTACTAGTCTAACTAAACGGACCTCAGCCACGAGAGCCTGGTTTAAACTAGCCTCCCGTTTTTACGCTTTGTTTTCTGCAGATTGTCTGAATCTTCCTTTGTTTTTTATGTTTTAGAAATGACTTTTTGCTGAAAGCATGGGGTCTGCTGAAATTTTAAACTATTTGATCTGATTTTTATCTAATCGCTTAGGTTTGACCAGAACTTATGAAACAATGAAGCTGGATATTTCTGCTGTAAACAAACCATTCCCTACTGTGGAAAGGAAAGCATTACTTCAACTTGGCTTTTTGAAAATGTACCCATGACCTGGAATAGGGGAACAAAATTAAATTAATTCTTTAAACAAGCCTATGTCAACCTACGTACATTGCATCAGAAGCCACTTAATTGTGCCTAAATTGTGTCTGTAATTAGGAGGAAATGCATCTAACAAAGTAATATATTGTGCTTTATTTCAAATCAAATTGCCCACCATTTAAAACGAACACGTCAGTGGATTTGTTCCAATCCCAATAGAGGCTCTGAGCTCGTTTGCTACGTTATGGTTTTCTCCTGAGATCGTCTGAAGCCACAGGAAGTCTCAGACTGTCTGTTACGCTCAGCTGAACAAACAGGGACTCACCGGGGAGAAGTCTATGGGGAAGTAGCAGGACGTCACTTCGAACAGCTCCTCTGTGAATTTGCCTAGGAGAGAAAATAAAGAGCCAGGGCGGTTAAATGAACAGCTAGAGAGTCGCAGCAGCGACAGTCTGGAGTCTATTCTTACCCGTGTTGTATCCCCGCTGAATGATGTTTTTGGCAATCTGGAAGGCCAACAGGAGGTTGCGGGGATCCCTCTCCCCATCCATTGATTGGACGAAACCAAAAACAAAGTCGGCGCCCAGAACCTTCAGTTCTGCGGAACATCAGAACAGGAAGGCCACATGAATATAAAAGACAAGGGAACATCTGAATTCATGCTGGACGTCCATCTCGCAGAACTTTGAAACGATGCTTTCCTCAAAATCGACAGCTCTGTTGGGTAATGATCCGTTTCACTGACACACTGACTAGAAGAGAAGATTCAAATCAAAAACATGCATTATCTGAAAACGAATTTAAATGTCATAGCTTGAATATTTCAATCCTCTTTTGTCCATGAATGTGAATGTTGTGATCAGGACGGATCTCCAGTTGCTGTCCGTTGGCCAACACTGCTAATCCACTTCGTTTGCTTTTGCCGCTCTGCTCTAAATCTCTTTAGGAAGCAAGAGAGATGTTAGAGTAGGGGACATGATCGATAGAAGAGATTGCTTGAACTTCCGTCTCCTCCCTCTAATCTTTGCCTCCCTTTTCAACTCCTCTGGGATTTGGGGTCACAGTTTTTGAAACGCTAATCAACTGCTTGTGCTTGTAGAAAGGAATACTTGCTACTGTTATACATCGCAACTGTCAGAACTGTCCAAACATGCGACGCCTCAACCAATAAAGAAAGAAAACTGGAGAACAAGCTAGAGCTAATGTAGCAGGACCTACTCCAACAGGCTACCACCAATGCAAGAATCCTATATATTTATTTTTTACAATGTTTGACTAGATCATATAATAAAAAATGGGATTTTTATCTTTGATTATACTACCATCAGTACAGGGTACTTCTTACCGTCTTCCCTGGTATCCATGAGGCCGATGACCATGTTGTAGACGCACCCCCTGTCTGCAAGCATCAGCGACTGGGGGACAACAGAGACACACCTCAGCACAAGTCTGATGCGTTTAACAGGTTTCCGTTGAGAGGAACTAGCTGGAAACGGGAAAGGAACGCCGCTTGGAATAATTAGTTAGTGGTGCTGAGGATTTAAACAGGCCACAGTAAAAGTGATGAAACATAAATGTGGAAGTGTGCAACTTTTCTAATAAAGGTGTTTGAGGCTGCTAAACACTTCCGACAAGGGTTTAGGTTCATCTTCCTGCAGTAGAACAATCATAAACATGCAAGCAGAGCTTATAAATGGAGGGTTTAGCTCGACGCGTTTACATATAATACAAACGGACTAGACAAAGTTCAGGCTTAAAGCCAACCGAAAATCACAGACAAGAGTTAAAAAATATGCATGTACAGGGAGTGCTGTTAATTCATCGAGGGTATTTTGCTGAAAAGTAGACAGATCTGGAGTCTTACCTGCACGTGAACGTCCTGAAACAGAGACCTCAGCATGGAGACCGCCGACCCGGGAGGCAACTTTCCAGATTTTGTCTAACACAAAGACAAAAACCATCAGAGACGCATTCACCCAAAGCTGTCGGTTACTCCCTTCACACTTCTGTCATTCTACTGCCGACACGACTCACAAGCGCTTGAAGCCCTCGCAAAACGGGTGGCATGATGACGTAGTTGTCCTTCAGGCGGTTGTCATAGAAGGCCAGGAGCAGCTCAACTGCGAAGGAGCGGAGGTCGTCAACATTAAACCAGTCCGTCAGGTTGCTTGCACACTCATACAATGATGCTTTGAAATGTAACAAGAGAGGTGACGGCGGACGACGGGTACCTTCTCTCTCCGTTAGATCCCCGTGGGTCTCCTGTAAAACCTCAGAGAGCAGCTGGACTCCACGGGCTCGAGTGTGAGGCTGAGAACTAGTCAGGCTCTGTCTGCATCAGGAGAGGAGGAGAGGAGCAGTTCTGACTCACACTTTCATGTAGGAACAAAATATAAAACCTACAGCTCTGGTCAGATTCACTTGCATGTATAAGTGGCATTAAAGGCTTTAATTTAGAGCTTTTAAATATCTATTATAACTTCTCTGGCATAGTTTAGGTATTTAGGATCTATTATAACTGTATTATTACTGTAAGAAGACCCAAACAGTTTGTGTTTAGTCCATTTTTTGTGAGTAAACAGACCAATTGATTAGGGATGCACGACAAATCAGACAAATATGGTCTTTTTTTTAAATATTTCCATCTTGTTGCCATCTTTGTTAGCGTTTCAGGAGGGGGAGTGGAGTTGCAAGTTATCTGTTCAGTCAGATGACTGTCATAGTGAAGCAGAGCGGGATTGTGTGGGGATTTTAAACCGACTAAACCCACTGGAGTCCATTGATGCGCTGGCGCGTCAAATTTACGCCACGGACTAAATATGGCGTAGCAGCAGAACGCAGCGTCGATGTTTCAAATTGTGTAGAAAGTGGGGACCTCAAACTATACCTCCGTTTTTAAATTGTGTTGACATGTAAAACCAGAGTTGTGATTAAGTATTTACACCATATATTTGCGTCACGTTTGTCTGTGCGTCTCAGAGACCGAGACAATTTGCTTTTGACAAAAAGATTTTTTTTTAAAACACAACAAACTCCTGTTCTATTGGTGGAAAGATGCACCACGTAATCAATCAAAAATCATAATCGAAAAACTGCTGCATTTGTTTGCTGCGGGACGAGGGAAATTTGTGGGAATTGACGGTGGCGCCACACAGAGAGAGACAGGAGCGATAGTAAGTTCTGAGATTTCAGTGATCTGTGATATTTAGTGTATTTTGAGTGATTAGTTAGTGTGTAGTGATCTAGTTCAGTGTCTTGTGTTAAGAGTTTTAGTGGTTTTGTAAGATAAGATAATGAGGCGATTGATGAATGAGGAGCGGGCAGTGGAGCTCTTCTTCTAGCTGGAGGCAGCTGAGAAAGACGGGCCGGAGCGGAAATTGGAGCCAGAGAGGGATGACTATGACAACTAAGGGGACGATCCATCATTTTTATTGGAGGAGAGAGAGAGAGGAGCCTCCGACAAAGGACGGGACGGCTGGGCACGCCCACCAGGTCTCGATCTCCGCTGACTCAGGCAGCAGATCCAAGCCAAAACGCTGAGGCATTGCCTGCATTCTATGTAAATAGTGTTAAATTACTTTGTTGTGTGGTAAGAGTGTAAATAGGTTTTGAAATGTACAATTTATATTTTCCTTCTAAGTTTAAAAATTGGTTTGTTAAAAATGTTTGAGAGACATTACATTGTTTTGTAAATAGCTGTAAAAAAAGGTTGTCATACCAAACAATGCAGGGTAAACATTTTTTAAAAGTGAAATATAAAGATAAAACCAAAAGTAGTCAAAAACGGCCTATTATTCCCTGGACTCCAGAGCGTTAAAGAAGTCCAAAATGTGTCTTAGGTTACCTTCACACAGCTGGCATATTAAACTTGAATCTAATTTATTTCCCCAGATGCGACTCATATCTGAATTTTTCATGATAGTGTGAACGGTCCAATATCAATAGTTTCACCCAACAAAAAAAAGTAAAATAATTGATTTATCACTATTATCTGATTAACTGGTTTAGCCCTAGTCCTGTGTCAAATTACTTATCAATATGGAATCAGAAAGAAGCTCCTACACCTAAACTGACCCCATTAAGCCCAATGTAAATTGTACAATCTACATCTACAAGACAAATCTGTTGCATTGAGGGTTTTGATCCTAAGCATGGTAGAGACAGCATCATGCTGTGGGGCTGCAAGGCTGCCAGTTGTACTGTTGTATTGCCCATAGCGGAGTGTTTCGGGTTTTTATGTTTCATCTCCAGTCGAAAGTTGAAACTCAGACACGGCCAGTGGCTTCAACTGATCGCAGAACAAATCAAACGAGCCTTTGAAATCGGATACAGGAGTTCAATTAAGCCCATGAAATAGTCCCGACGTCAGGATGCGACTGAAAGAAAACCCTTAACCAAAATAATCTTATCGTAGCCCTCAAACTGGCAAAAAAAAAAAAAACATCCCCATAACAGGATTTTGACACTTTGCCACTGGGATCCCCGTTTTTTATTCATATGCAATTTTGCGCACAACGGCCAGAATTCAAAAGGTTTTTAGCTTAATGTGTACGATATTTCGCATTAAAACACGCCGAACCTCTGGGAGACAGAGCTTGGGGTGCATTGATAAATAGGCTGGCTGATCAGTGCCGATTACCTTCATTTTGGAAGATCTCCAACTGGCCGATACGCCGTCTTATCCAGCAAACTTATGCAATTTAACTCTTCAACTCACCGTTGGAAATTTTGTGACTTTGTCGCTTTCAGTCATAAAAAGAAATATCAATTTTTTTTTAAGGTCAAGTATCATTGATCAGCCAGATAATGCTGTTCCCTCTGTTTGAATCGCTGCCTTTAAATATGTACCTCTACTGAACTCTTACACTGTGTTCCAAATTATTATTTTCCAGTCATCAACAATTAAAGTACAAGCTTTTTGAAACAACTGCCAATGATAACAGTATATTTATAAAAAATAACAAAACACTCAAAATGCATTAAAATGCATGTTCCAAATTATTATGCACAGCAGAGTTTTCAACCTGCGATGATCACGATGAAGTGTCTTGGCAATGTTGATTGCAGTCATGCCTTGACCTAAACACTCCATAATTTGTTGCTTCTCACCAGCCGCCACATCCTTTTTCTTTCCCATTTTGGCTGAAAATGTAGGCTGCTTAATAATGTGGGACAGCCTTCTTAAGTAGTCTTGCCTTTAATTGGACAGACCTGTCAAACTAATTAGCACAGGTGTCTGCAATTGCTTTCAGTGATATAAAGAGCCCTGACAGACATCACCATCAATGAGTTTAACTGAAAAACAAAACAATTCTTACCTTATCACTCCTAAACACTTTTTGCATAATAATTTGGAACACAGTTTACTTTGTGAATGAACCTATTGGAAGATAAAATAACCATGACATCACCTGGGCTCCCCCAAAACATTTAAGGTCATAGTCACAGTGTTTGAACAATAAATTCAATACCAACTTTGACCAATCAAGACCCCAAACTAATAAAATTGAGTGTATGTAACAGCCACCTGCAGCTGAGGGAAGAAGAGTTATTATTACATCATACATTTTTTTCACACACTTATCCTTCAGCAATTTCTAAAATGGATAAAAATAAACTCTGGTTTGATGAATGAAAAACAATTGAATGAATAATAATAAAAAAAACTTAAAAATAAAAGCATGATTGTGATCTTTGTTGCTCTCACTGGTAACATTCTCACCCAAGTGCCTCCACCAGCTGCAGGACTGTAAACTGTCCATCTTTGACACCTGAACAAAAAAATAAAACAGAAAAATGCTTTTTAGTAACATTGAGGTGACTGCAAATCAAACTCCAATCAACCACCTGAGTAACAAAGAGATGGAAGAGGATTAAGGGGCAGGGAAGAAATCTGACTAATGCAGCAGGGTACCTGGGAAAAACAACCATCGCCCTGAGTTTGGAGTGCGATGATTGCTAATATAGTTTTAGTAGTTCTGAATTTGCTTTTGTTTATGCTGATGTGCTGTTTAGCCAGTAGGACAGAGAAAGAGGAAAGACAAAATAGGCACACATGGCAGCTGAAATGGTCGTTGGAATATTTACTAATGGCAGGAACTAGTAAAAACGTGCTGGCCTACTTTCTGGTGGATCATGACACATTTAAGTGATTTGGTCCCTCAGAGATTAAACGTAGAATTAAGATTTTTTTTGTTTTGTTGAGTCAACAAAGAAAAAAATAGTGAAAATTCTGATTTGTGCCTTTTTTTTCCCTCAGAGTCAGAATTCTGACATCTGAGTTTTAAATCAGAGAATAGAGACAGACTTTGTTTTTTAAATGTTATTTTCGGTTATTATTTTTGCTTTTGACAGGCGCTGATCTTCTAACTGCAGAAGCCCCAGCATTACTGACAGGCTCAAAGGTTAAGTTCATAAGGTTCATTGACAGGACGTTTGGTTTTCCCCAGCCGGACGTAAACACATCATCCTTCCCATCAGCACGCGGTTAAACCGCAGCGGTCCGGCGACTCAAACCAGGTGACAGCACAAAAAAATGGCGCCTTGACTTCAAACGTGCTGCCTCGGTTAGAAGTAAAAGCAAATAAAAGCCTTAATGTTTTAAACGACGGGGTTTCTGTATCGCCGCACAGGATGTTGTGGTGCTAAGCTAGCTAGCTATGGCAGCGTTGGTAGAGCGCCGCCGCATCCTTTTAGCGCAGCTCCACAAACTTTCCCGTCGACTCCTTCACTGTAACACCAAGCTACATTTACGAAGAAGGCTTCGTTACCTGTCGCAGCATCCTTTGCCTTGCTGTCCTGAAGTCCGGAGACGAATTCCTCCACCAGAGACAGCAGCAAAGGACTTTCTTCAGCCATCGTGCCTCCGTCGCTCCCGGTGTTACACTGCGCATGCGCGACAAGTTGGAAAAGAGGTTGTATTAATTAAAACAAATGACAAACTTCGTAAATACATACTATTTAAGGTTTTTGTTTTATTTTTAGAAAGACTAAATATGTTTCTGGATTTGTAAAGACGGTTGTTCAAGATATTTTATAAGTTACCTATAGTTATGAGAGATTCTCTCTCATAACTATAGCACTTTTTGTCCCTAATTAGGGATTTTCATAAAAGACAATAAATTTGTTTCAGTTTTTTTGTTTGTTTTTGTTTTTTACAATACCTGATTAATTAAAGTTAATTAATGATTTCAATAAAAAAAAAAATGAATCTGTAGCAGCTGAAATTTCAACATGTTACTAAAAAAAGACAATGTTGGCTTGTCTAATTAAGGCAGATGTAGACAGTTCTTTTTTTAAATAGCATATGAATGATAGACCAATGATCATACACATTTTCATGTGTACGATACAAACTCTTAGGAGTATTTCTTGGTTTAAAAGGTACTAAATGATGGAAAATAATTTTTAGTTGAAGAATCTAGAGAATGACCTGAAGTACACGAGGATTTTGCGGGTGCTTAGCGCCCCCTGGTGGTCTGGAGTTGAAAGAGAAATTTAATAAGTCCGCTTTTTCTTAGCTCAAGAAACATTTCACACACACTGCAAATGGTTATAGGTCAGAAAGAAGCAATGTAACCTTTTAGGGGCCTTTACTTTCTTATGTTTGATCTTTAGGCACTTTTCACTGCAATCTAACAAAAGGACCTCAAAAGTTAAACTATAACCAAACGAAAAAGAAGCAAATATGTTTGTTATACTTGTAATATATGTTAAATGAGAAAATGTGGAAAGTTAAATCTTTTTCAGTTGTTTTGGTTAATCTAAATAAAAAATAATGAATGAAAAATTATGTAAAGATAAAATGAAGCATTGTATGTGCAAATAAGCTCACATTTTCCTTTTGAGGGGCAAGCATGCCCACCTCCCCCTGCACATGGGAGGATCTGCGGTGGAAGTGGTCAACAGCTACAGGTACTTGGGTATACACCTGAGTAACAACCTCACCTGGAGCAACAACACTTCCACCCTGGTCAGGAAGGCGCACCAGCGGCTCTACTTCCTAAGGAGGTTGAGAAGAGCTGGACTCGGGAGCTCAGTCTTCACCTCCTTCTACAGATGTGTGGTGGAGAGCGTCTTGTGCTCCAGCATCAACGTGTGGCATGGAAGCTGCTCTGCTGCAGACAGGAAAGCTCTGCAGAGGGTGGTGAAGGCTGCACAGAGGACTGTTGGAGTCAGCCTCCCCAGCACCACAGACATTTACACCTCCAGATGCAGGAAGAGGGCCTCCAGCAACATGAAGGATCCCACACACCCAGCACACTCACTTTTTGTCCCGCTCCCCTCAGGCAGGAGGCTGCAGATCATCAAGTGTAAAACCACCAGACTGAGAAACAGCTTCATTCCTGAAGCTGTGAGACTCTCAAACACACGCAAGGACAAATGAAAAACCCTTTCTCATTTAACCGGCACTGTTCACTTTAATATCACACTTTAAAATGTCACTTAATATGTCACTTAATATGTCACTTTATTAACCATCCATGCTGCTACAGCAAATTTTGCAGTCCTAATTTTCATTGCTGCTATGTCCGAAGTCCCATATTGTAGATTCTGTGTAGTCAAATCCTATTCTCGTATAGTTCTTTATATTTTATTATATTATTTAAAATTGCTATCAGGGTGTAAACTGGACCGGGGGGGGTTAGAATTTCGTCCCACCTCATCTACCACATGAGATGTGATGACAAATAAAATTCCTTGATTCCTTGATTGAGGTTATGCACAGTGGAATTGAAAAACGTGAATAAAACGTATTCGTTTTTTATTTAAATAGTTCCCGTTTATACCTCAAATGAAGTGAATGCAGCGGAAGCACGGTGCTGTTCTTTCCGAGGCGCTGTAAAGGGAACACAACAGTTAACCTTTGAAAACAAACCCACCTGTCCGCGGGTAACTGCGCATGCGTCGCAGAAAAGTTCGGCGGCGCTAGCGCGCGGCCTCCAGTCGCGTTTTTTTTCCCCCTTTTCTTTCTTTTCTCTTTTTTTCCTAACCGTTTTCTGTGTTTAAAGACGTGCTGCCTTCGAGACGACCTCTGAGACAACACCGCCCCTCGTCTCTTTGAGTTTCCGGGAAAGACAAATAATACTTCCTTCACCTTCGTACGAATTCCAGCCTTGCGGGGAAATGATGTCGGCTAGCCGAAGTTTGTGTTTGCTGGTGTTGTGGTGGCTAACCTGTTAGCTCTGTTAGCTTGTTAGCTCACAACTAACTTACACAGGCATGCTAGCTGGAAAAACAGGCGCACCAGTGATTTAACTCGTTTGTTTACGAAGTGTTGTTGGGTTTTAAACATACTTCCTTAAAAAAAAAAAAAATCTGCTCCGAGGTTTAAACGCATTCGTCGGAAACACGGATAACACACCAGGCTAAGCGCCTGCTGCCTTCCACCTGTCCCCCCCCCCTCCGTGTCGGGCTTAGTTCGTCCCCTTGGTGCAGCGATGCCCCCCCAGATGAGCCAGTAAGAGCCAGTGGAGAGGAAGATCGGACCTCCAGCCATGGGAGGATGTATGGGGAGATACTGGGAGGACTCACAGAACCGAGGATCGTCCAGGAACGGTGGACGAGGAGGTGAGTTTCTTTCTTTTTCCCACCCCTTTGTATCTGTATGTTTGCTCCTGTTGTGTTTCACTGTCACTGTTCATCTGTGGAAGATATCATTTATTCATCCTGACACCAGATCTGCCTCGTTTGTGTGTATAGTTTGTGTAAATAAGTAAACAGAGCGACATGGTTTTTTCCCTCTGATTGTTGTTCTCAGCCACTGTAACCAGATCAGACCTTTGATCTGAAACTGGTTTGATATCGCTCCGGAATACTGGAGGTGATTGCCCACGTTTCTCGACCCGGGACGAGACTTCCCACCTGTCACAGTGTCACAGCAGCAGCACTGACCCTGTTTGGCTTGAGCCAGAGCTGCAGGGAAGCAGGTCCAACACTGCCGAAGCTCCCAGATCCCCATCGTCACCTTGCAGTCCTGACCTTTGCTGTGTTTATTGGGATTTGCTTTATTAGATTAACACCCTGTAGTATATAATTGTGAAGTGGAGTGAAGAGTCTGGCGCTCATTAGTGTTCACTCCCACTGAGTCAGCATTTCTTAGAACCAGTTATGGCTGCAATTACAGCCTTAAGGCTTTAGAAACATATCCCAACCAAAGTCGCATGATTAACAATTTAAGTTTCTTTTTTTTTTTCTTAATAATTTGGAGTGAATGGAAAGCAACCACTGATATAGGTTTTAAAGTCCTAAATCAGAGTCTCTGTTGGATTTAGGACTAAATTTACGACCTAATAATACTTAATTTGATCTAAACAGTTCTATTCTAGCTTTGGCTTCGTGTTCAAAATGCGACTTTATCATCATCGCAATATCAGGAGGGTTAATATGTGAAGTGTTATGAATTTCCGTTTTTCATGCTGCTGCACAAAACACCGAAGGTCAAATGGAACAGGAAGGAGTGATTTAAAAAGAAAAAAGAGCTAATGGTAAAACATACACTTGATATTGCCGTCACAATATTTACCAATAAAAAAAAAAACACCTCAACAAGAACCTCACAGTATCGCCAAAGAAAAGCTGTCACACAGCATGATACCGCCACCACCAGACTGACGCGCCATGTTTGTCCTTGCAACACTCGCAGTTTTGCATGTTGCTCAGAAAGTCACATTTTATTATCGGCTGACCAGTTTGTCGTCTGCTTTCACAATTGCTTTGTTCTTTTCCGTGCTTTTGGCAAACTTAAAGCTTTCTTCTTCTTCTCTTATAAAGCAATTGTTTCCTGACGTGCGTGTCACTTTAAACAATATAACTTTAGGAGAGGGGTCTGCAACCTGCGGCTGTTTAGATCTTCAAAAACGGCTCCTAATGACTTTTATGACACACATTTTTATTTATTCAAGTAGGCTCGTGGGATTTTTACAAAATGTGGTGAAAATACGACTTTAAAAGACGAACCCACATTTGATCCTCTTATGCTAAATAACGCTGTTAATTTTTTTACTATAAGTTTATAAACAGTACATTATCATGATTATTATTAGTAAACCATTTTTCAGAAATGGCAACGTCCTTTAGATGAAAGCATTTCCATTCTTGCAAAATTGTTGATTTTCTTTATTTAAAAATCTACAAACCAACTAAAATGGGGCTTTACAAATGAGTTCTCATACTATAAACTTATCAAATCATAATACCCCCCTCCTTTTTTTTTGTAAATGTATTGGTTAATTCTGGCATCCAAAGACGTTTTCTTTATGTTCTGATGGCAAAAATGGTTCATTGAATTGTAAAAGTTTAGTTTGTTCTTTGGTCTCCATGATGCTGTTTGTTCTGTAAGAACCCTCTGAGGTCTGAACAGGGCGGTTGCTGAAGGCAAGCCTGGATGTTATATGGAAGTATTTTAATAAAAGGGACTGAAGGCAAATGCAGACCTCATTTTTTAAATCTTCATTTATTTAACAAAGTTTGTGGCGGTAACATTACATAATGTGGAAATGTTCAGGAGGTGTGAATACTTTTGTATGGCCTTGTTTAGAAGCTGAAAACTTGTCAATTGTTTTCACTGAGGACGTTTTAGGGTTGATGGTAATAATTGTTTGCCAATATATGATATTATGATTAAAGTTGCTGTTTTTTGCTAAGGTAAAATCTACTCAGCTGGACCCAGTTTAATGACGGCAGATAATCACACCTCAATACTCCAGGAGTCCCGATTTAAACTTTTTTTACTGCCGATACCATACCGATATTTCAGTCTTCAGTATTGCCTAATAGAGATATTGACACTATTGGAATAAATCCTACAGTCCTTTATAAGTTTTGTGCTGTGGGATGTTTGAAAGGACTTGATTAAGTGATATTACTGAAATGGAGATCAATAGTTCAATAGTTATGTTGGCCTGCTTTTAGATGCAGGCCAACATAATTCGATTTTATTACTTTTGCTGGTATCAGATATGTGATATCAAGAGATCCGAGATCGGACCAAATCCCTCTAATTAAGTGCCTTAAAAGGCTAAAGGTCACCTAGTGGTGGAAACACTGATAAGAGATAAAGGAAAGAGGGAAATTGGCAGATATGGTTACTGATGTTGACTTTTGTAGGTTTTTAGAAATATTATTCCCAGATTGTTTTAATACCCTGCAGCTCTGTTTTAATGGGAAAAGCCCCCAGATACAGACGATAAATATACGTACAACGTTTAGCAAAAAGGGGTTAGATCAATTGGTGTTCATGTGTTAAAACAACATCATCATCATCAGGCAGCCTAAAGATTGGCTTTACACACAAACTTGTAACTGGGTTGTACTTTTAAGTGGAAAGAATAAAATTGTAACTAGAATTTAAACCACAGTAGAAACAGCAGCCCATTATCTTCCTGAGCATCGGCCACTGTCTGAATTTAATCTGAATGATTGTTTTTTTTTCCAGTGCTGCCTTCTATGCACTGAGATCTAGAGAATCATTTCTGCTATGGTTTTCTTTGACCTGCTTTCTGTCTGTGCAGACGTAGCCTCGCTTTGCTGAGGCATGTAGAGTCTAAAATGCAGTTCCTGGGATGTTTGACATATTTCTGAACTCCAGCGTGTTTTCCCTTAAGGTGATGTCTACAGCTAGGAACATTGGCAGTCGTACTGAATGATTTCCATTTCAAGAGTGGATCTCTCTCTGTGTGGAGTAAGTCGCCGATCAAAAAGCCTCTACTGCTGGCGTCCATCATCTTTGCGATCGAGTTTTAACGGAGCCATAGACTCACACCTACAGATTTTATTTGGATGCTGGGACTACTTCTCACAAATGACGTCTGTTCAAGGCGTGCGTCCATTTGAGTTTATCCTTTTATTCAAACGAATAGTTTCAGTCGTAGAGCCGAAATATCTTTTTTTCTCCTGTAGGAAGACAATCTTTCCACGAGACAGAGGGGCAACATGTTTGACAATACGCACAATTTGAATCAAGAACCACGCATTTATCTGTTAACATTTTATTGTCTTAGCTGTATAGAACACTGGCTTAATAATTGAGCTACTGTTGTCATTCATTAAAAAAGAACAAACAGAAACCAGGCTGCTGATGATGGGTAAAAAAAGAGGAAAATAATAGAACATGTGGAACAGTTTACCTTCCTAGAAAGATGTAAAACTAATTTAAAAACAGTTTTTTTTTAAACCAGGTAACATTTAAGTTAAAAAGGAAGCTCTGTGCTTTCATGGCAAATCCAAATTCAGGAAGTCACTTTGTGACATTAATTATACTTTCAACTCAGCTAGCTGGTAGTTGTAACTTCTAAACAGGTTCAAGGTTTTGCTTTCCTGTTCTGGGACGCCAATGGAATGAATTTTTATTAAATAAACCAATTTTTGATAAATTAAAATAAACGGGGCTTGTGTCTACCGTCTAACCGCTGCTAGGTGTGGTGGGGCACACCCTGGACTGCTCGCTTATCCAGCCCAACGAAATGGAAACGTTAAAAACAAACAACCATCCACCCACTTATTCCTAAGGAGACTAACCTAACAGGCATGCTTTTGGCTGTGGGAGGATGCTGGAGTATCTGGAGAGAATCCACATATGCTGTGGGAGTAGAAGCAAATATCAATGGAGAACAGACATAAATTTGGGTTCAAACCCAGGACCTTCTTTCTCTCTGGGCCCTTTAAAGTGAAACTTGCAAGGATGTCTAATTAAACCAAAATCCTCTTCAGGTGGAGAATAAATAAATTGTTTTATGAACCATAGTTGGTTACACAGAAATTGTTCAATGATTTTAAAAAATGCTCGCTGTAGTTTGTTTTGATGTATCTTTCGTGTTTGTACTCGTTTCTGTTAAAGAGATTTTCTTGATGTAAAGATTGAACAGAACGTGAATCGCAGAGTGTTTCCTCAGTGTGAAATATTTAACATCACACCCTGTAAAATCATTCACTATTCTGTTGAACCACATGAAACGTGACAACTTTGTTCTATGCAACTCATCAATACTGTAACTCATGTCATAAACCACCAAATGTGTAGGTAAATGGAACCAAACTCCTATTATCGTCCTATTATCACTGCATTTGGAATAACATCATCATCCCAACAGCTTCAACCACCTCTCTCTCATCCGGATTACAGTTTTATTGCATTGGATTTGACTACAATCAGGATATTCCATTTAAAGTCTGATCCACTGTTTCATGGACTTCTGTCCATGTAAACGTAGCCACTGTCTCTGTGTCGTTCCTAGAAACTCTGAAGTGATTCGCTGCAGGTTCTCAGAAAGGTCTCCGGGTACTCTGCCGGCTAAGACAAAAACAAAAACCGCCATTTGTTCCATTATGCTTTTGTTCCTCATCATGTAGGAACAAAATAAAATGGTTGGTGAAATTATTTATGGGGAAATCGTTTTGTCTGCCGATAAACTTTAACTTTATCAAGTGATGGACGATATTTGTCAATATTTCCTGAAAAGCGGGTGCGCTGTTCCGATGAGAGGATGGACCTGCGCAGATGTGTTGGACTTCGTCTGGGAGGGAGGCGCCATAAATTTACCAGATGAAATAAAAACTACAGCTGTGAGCTGCTTATGGTTGCCTTAAACGTAGCAGAAGCTATTTGTTTTTGTTGCAAGTTGTTACCTGTCATAAAAAGGCCGATTCCTGTGTGTTAACAGAAAAAAAACGAAAAATACCCCCCAACATGCATTAGTTACCTCAGATCGGGGGAATTTGTTACTGCAGAGCTCGAATCCTTTCACAACCACCTGCCGTGTGCGTTGTTGGTCTCGGTGCGTCACTCTGCTGGGATGAAACCCAACACCTGAGGAGCCGTTTTTCCATATTTTTTTTTGTTCGTTTGTTTGTTTGTTAGCGCTTGTGAACATCACCCCGCTTCGACGCGGCCTCCCCACGCGGGCCCTGCTTTTATGGACCCTCCCGCTGCACAACAGCCAGATACTGCTTCATCCGTCTGTTATGCGTTGCTTCATCGGTTCTATTTGTGTTCAGCTGGGCTGCTCTCTAAATCGCTTCCTTGTTTCTGCATGTTTTTTTTTCCTCCCTCCCTCCCTCCCGACACAAACACTCAACCACAGTTATTCCCGTCCACTTTGTTTTTCTCCCACTCGAGCTCTCTGAAGTTTCTAAGTGAATTTAGTGAATTCTCACTAAAACCGCTCGGTTTTAGTGAGAACCTTGGTTGCTTTTCTTTTTGGGGATTTTATTTGCTTTTTCAAACATTTCAAGCACAAACTGTTGTCTGGAAAGGACGTGCATGTCAGTCTCTATTTGTTTTAATGAAAAATCCTTAAATGTAGAATTTATCTATAGACTCGACGCATTTCCTCATCATTTTCTATTTTGTTAAGCATTGCACCCCAAATAAATCTTTTCAATTAAAACGATATCCCCACCAGGTGTTACCATTACGGCCGATCAAACGGCACGAACGTTAAACGCCGTCCTCACTTCTGGAAGTGTTACAATCTAATCCCAAAACATTCAGCACTTTAGTTAAAGGTTGTTTAGTTTGGCATCTAAAAAAACGCTTGAGCTAAAAATGCTATATCACATAATTTTAAGGACAAAAATATTCATTTTTCTTCTCTGGTATTTCAGCACACACTTGTTTTTTTGTTTTTTTATCAATTATTCGAGGAACCGTTTACATGTTTTAGAGGCAGGTTGTAGAGTGTGATAAAAAAACAAAGCCGTGATTCATTGGGAGCTACGTTAAGTGATCCGAGTTGGTCCGGGCCTTCGTGTTGATGCCGGCGGTGGATGACGCAGGTACGGTTTCACAGGCACACGTAGGCTCAGAAACGCTTCATGCATTTTGCAAACTTTGCTCCGCCTGCTAATTTTAGACTGGGATGAGTCGCCGGTGTGGTGGGAGTGTTTGCCATCTCTAGTGAAGGATCCTGTTACTCTCTCCTGCCAGCGTTTGTTTTTTTTTTGTTTGTTTTCCAATTATTAGGTTTATATATTTATATATTTATTGGTTTCTTATCTTCTGTTTTCCGTTTCACACAAATAATCCTGTAAAATAATCTGCGTGTGCATCCGAACGTATAAAACGTTCATTAAATCCTCTGGTTACTATTTACATGGCAACTTGTGCAACGGAGCCGTGGTTTCCTGCCTTACCGAATGTTTGACCAGTAAACCAAAAGTCATTTATTAGAGTCCTAAAATGCAAATACAATCAAATCGAGTTCAATGGATGCTGGGCAGAGCAAAATCACGCTATTTGAAACCGTGCTTGTTTTGGAAGCTAAAATGACCTATGAAAGGAAGAACCTCAGAAAAGGTCGTCACATTTTGATACAACAGGTCCAAACTTCACGTTTTATTGTGCATAGATGTAAAATGGAAGGGAAAATAAACATGGGTCCCAAGTTACAACATCTAAAGTGATGCGTGGTTCTTTATCTCCCCTCTTCTACTCTGATACCTCTAAATAATAATACTGGCAAACCCGGCAAGATATTGGTGTTTTACTGAACTAACAGTTTATAGAAGTAATCAGAAAAGCAGCCTAAGAGGTCCATGGTGGTGGCAGCGTTATGCTCGGGGGGATTAGATTGTAAAATTGTATTTCCTGCTTTCGGGAAGTTTCCTCTTGTTCTGTATCTAAAAACCAACCTCCTCGGCGCAGGACGTAACGAGCCGCTGAAGAAGGACCGTCCCAAGTGGAAGAGCGAGTACCCGATGACGGAGGGGCAGCTGCGGAGCAAGCGAGACGAGTTCTGGGACACGGCGCCGGCCTTCGAGGGCCGCAAGGAGATCTGGGACGCTCTGAAAGCCGCCGCCGTGGCCCTGGAGTGCAACGACCACGAGCTGGCCCAGGCCATAGTGGACGGAGCCAGTATCACGCTCCCGCAGGGTGAGGAGGACGTCTTTGATTTCCATCGGAGCATTTCTATCGCACATCTCCACAAGTTTTTACGTACGTCACGTGATCACAACAACGGCGATTGCTAACCAAGTAGCCACGTTGACACTGTGGCGTTTTAACCGTCCCTTTTTAAATCCTATAAAAATGTTGCATTTTGCAGTCGAGTGCAAAGCCATAAGTTTGCTGTGGTGACACACAACCAATAAGTCATCTAAGTTTTTCTTGTTGTGAAAAATAATAAACATGAATCGGCACAAGGATTTAAAACGGAGCTTTATTAGAATGAGAGAAGAAAAACCCTTTAGTACATAAATACAACAAAACTAACTAATCTAGTTGCACACGTATGATGAGTTCAATAATATAGGATATTTCAAAGTTATAGTGAAAACTGAAATCTAACGCTGTTGGCCATGAACTGAGCAGAAATATTATAACATTAAAATCTACAGCATGTTACCCATTAGTTAATAATAATAAACTTATTAGCTATTGTTCTTTGAGTAATATCACTTAATCCTTTTTCTAACAATCCACACTAGAAAAATTATAAAAGTAGGAATAGGTAACATCAGTACCTTTCTTTCATTGAGACACCCCTAGTTTATAGGTTTGTTCCCCCTCCTTTTACAGGGACTCTTACCGAATGTTACGATGAGCTGGGGAACCGTTATCAGCTGCCGGTCTACTGCCTAGCGCCTCCTGTCAACCTCATCTCAGAGTGCAGCGACGAGGACCGCAGCGACAGCCCAGAGCCGCCCGTGGCGTCCAAGAAAGAGTTTCAGCTCAAGGTGAGTATGAGACTGCGAGAATGGTTTATTTTTATTTTAAGGCGAATCATTCCGGAAATGAATTTGTTGTTTCATGAGAATAAAGACGAAATGTACAAGAAAAAAAGTTCTTATGTTTGGGAAAGCCTAAAAATCGTCTTATGACTGTATTAAACGCAATATTCTTCGGTCCCTGCTGCTCCGTAGGTCCGCCTGTCCACAGGGAAGGACGTGCGTCTCAGCGCCAGCATGGCCGACACCATCGGGCAGCTGAAGAAGCAGCTGCAGGTGCAGGAGGACATCGACATCCTCCGGCAGCGCTGGTTCTTCTCCGGCAAGCTGCTGACGGACAAGACGCGGTTGCAGGACACCAAGATCCAGAAGGACTTCGTCATTCAGGTCATCGTCAACGCGCAGGCGCCGGTAGGCCGCAGACCGTCACCGATAACCGCCGCCTCCTCGCCCGCGTCCGAGTGAGGCGGCGGTGCGAGGCGGCGACACGGTCGGATGTCGTCGTCACTCAGAGGAAAAACTGGACTTTGGAGTCGTGGAATTCAATCAAAAAAAAATTTGAGGGAATTTAAGTGCTGCTTACTTTCATTTAATGTAACTATCATGGGGAAATGAGGGGGATTCTTGACCAGCTCTAAATCTGAAAACTCTTTCCAGTGGAAGTAGAGCTGGCTGAGCTCGAGCGCCTCGCCTGCATCACGGCGTGCCAACTGATGAAACAGGTTTGTGTCGGATTCAATGGCGCCGACTCTTGAGCAGCTCTGCCTTCTTCTGCGCTAAACAAAGTAGAGCGTACCATGCAACACGTTTTTGTTTTTCCTTCTTCTTTCTTTCTTTTCTTGAGAAAACACTAACAGAGCTGTTTTGCACAATTAAAGCTTCTGACTATATTTCTGCAGTAGATTGTGTGCCTTCCACAAGATAAAAAGGGTTGACATAAAGGATGAAAGATGTCCTGCTATAGGCTAAACCCTGTGTATTTTATTTTTATTTTATTCAGTCACTGCTGCCTTTTATTGTGCTGTCTTGTTTGTGTTAATACGAAAAAACAACAATCTGTTTCACGCTAGAGTTCCTCATATTAAAGTTGCCTTACTGAACACTTCATGACCAGTGGGAGGAGCTGCTCTCCTCTTTCTATAGTCCCTAATAATATGTTGTTTTCCTCCTTCCAGCTGATGATTGTAGTTTCTTAAAAGGAAAATTCTTCTTTACCAGCATACAAAGGACTTGATGTGGAGCGGTGAGTCAAAGCTGTAACCCAAACCCCAAGTTTGATCCTGCAGCACTTGCTCCCCCTGGTGGTAGCATGTTTTTTTTTTAGTCTTGGAAAAGGGGGAGCCAAACGAAATGGGAGGATAATCAAATCCTGTGATGTTTTGTCATTGGAGTTTTCGTCGGTCTGTCATGATTTATTCAGGTTTCTACCACTTCTCTGAGTTTTGTTGCTTTGTTCTTCCTTCTTTCTCTCTCTTTCAGAGAAACGCTATCATTTGGTGAAAAATGCAGTCTCCATTCAGCCACCCAACAACATTTATTTGCTTTTAACGTCCCAGGCACCTCAGGTACGCTAAAACCAACATAGTAATCTGCTAAATTGAGTTTATAATGATATAATCTTCTAATTACCTTGTTTTAAATTGCAATAAATTCAATTCATTTTGGTGAAACTCACATTCAGCCTGTTAGAAATGTAAATCTGGATGGATTTACATGCAACAGAAAAACTCAAATTAGGTTTACAAATGAAATTTTCTTTTTCTTAAAAAAAAAAAAAAAGTGGATGCAGAGTTTGCTAAAAACACAAACTCTGCATCCCTGGGAAGTTTCAGCAAGTAACAGAATTGTATTTTATGTTTTCTTTTGCAGGGTTAACAGCATCATTATTTGAACCTTTGTGACGTTATAACTCCGGCTTTATTTTTGATTGCAGCTCTTCTGCAAGATGCTGCTGAATAGAAGGGTCAATTAAAAAAAAAAAATTTCAGATCTTTTCTCTGACATACTATTCCAGCAGGTTTAAGCGGGACGCACCAGCCCTCCCCCAACTCGTTGTTGCACACTGCCAGTCAGCTGGCTGGGCAGCGTAAACCTGATACTGTGAAATTATGCAAGAATTACTCCCAAAATTGGTGAAATATGATTAAAAATAAAATTAAAATAAGTCTCCTCCAATATTACGAATCAAAGATTGAAATACTGTTACTTCCTGTTCAGGAGTTACTAGCTGCAGCGTTTGTGTGACTTTTTAAAAAATTTTTTATGGAGACCTGGGTTTTATTTTTGCTCACCATCACTCATCAGAGTAACTATAGCTTCTAAATACGGTAACCCCCCCATGTCATAATTTTTTTACCTAAGCTTTCCTCTACTTGTGCCTCTTAAAGGGATGCTCCACCGTTAACATTGCAAACTTGAGCGATCTGTTTTTATCTACCCACTTGTGCAATAAACAGACCTCTGATCGTGTGAAAGTCCAAAGCCCGGGTTACACGCCGGCTTCGTGTCTGCGATGGATAATCGGCAGATGACTATTTTCTAATTTTATTTTAATAATCTGAACCCGAACCTTTTGTTGTACAGCGAGTCCTGCCCGTCTTAGCTTTGTAGCCACCTCAAATTGAGGGTGAGGGAATGTATTTGAACGCCATCGTCGCTGAGTTGAGCCTAATATAAGTGTTTGAGGCTTTTTTAAATCTAAACCTAAAGGGACTTGAACACATTTTAAAACAAGGAACCCCGTCTTGTTTCGTTCTCTGGGTCCATTAAAGCACATACTAAAGACCTTTAACATTTTTAAAAGGCTCCCCCTCAGTTAACCTGTCTGTTTTTCAGACTATGAAGATTATTCCTAATTTGCTTGTAGATCATGTCTGCAAACAGAGCATTTTTTAGTTGTATCTTGCTAGTATTGTGTTCCTGCAGGAAGCAGGGAAGTTTCTGAGCAGGATATCATCAAACACACCATTTTTATTTTATTTCTTATTAAATAACTCAACCATTAAAAGTTCGATGGGCCTTATGGGTGCGTTTACCTCGTGTAAGACCTGTCATAGATTTTCATTATCTCTTTATACGTGCAATCTGTAATGTAAAGCCATTAAAAAAAACAAACAAACAGGGAAAGTTGAATGTTCAGCGTTCCTCTTCAGCTCGTCCTCCAGGATAGAAGTCGTACAGTCGACCCTGTTGGTCGCTTTCTCACGTGTGAAAACGTCATAGTACAGCAAATGTTTTTAGGTTCAAAGCTGTGAAGTTGTCTCACTTGATTCATCAATTTCTCGTATGTTATATACATACGAGAAACGTTTTTTGTGCTGATCATTTATCTTAAATGTTCATTTTCTGCGAGAGACATTCACGTAGGCAGTCACAACGGGAACATTCCCTGGAGATTTTAGTTTAAGTTTTCTTTTTTAAGAGTTTCGTTCTGTCCATGTCGTGAACTCTGGTCAGTCTGGAGCAACAGAAGTGACATGAAGAAAAAAAATACTGGTATGTTTCTGCACCCCGGAGCTGATTAAACACTTGACAGAGTAATGAAAAGATGGTTTCACGCTTGCTTTTATGCTACACAAATTGAACTCTTACAGAAGCCATAACATGAGATGAAGAGATTTTATATTTCTTAAATCGGCAGCAGCAGCTGCCACTCACTTTATTCTTAGTTTTCTTGCCTTTAGGACCTTTGAGATAGAGCTATGTTAGACTTCCTCTGTTTTCACACCAGAACAGCCATGTCTAAAGCACTAAAATGTTTGTTTTACACACACATATATATATATATATATATGTATATATATATATATATATATATATATACACACACACACACACAAACCGGATTCCAAAAAAGTTGGGACACTAAACAAATTGTGAATAAAAACTGAATGAAATGATGTGGAGATGGCAACATCTAATATTTTATTCAGGATAGAACACAAATCACAGATCAAACGTTTAAACTGAGAGAATGTATAATTTTAAGAGAAAAATATGTTGTTTCAAACTTTCATGGCGTCAACAAATCCCAAAAAGGTTGGGACAAGGTCCTTTTTAACCAATGTGTGGCATCCCCCCCATCTTCTTACAACACTCAACAGACATCTGGGGACAGAGGAGACCAGTTTCTCAAATATAGAAATAGGAATGCTCTCCCATTCATGTCTAATACAGGCCTCTAACTATTGAGTCGTCTTGGTCCTTCTATGTCGCATTTTCCTCTTTATGATGCGCCAAACGTTCTCTATAGGTGAAAGATCTGGACTGCAGGCTGGCCATTTCAGTACCCGGATCCTTCTCCTACGTAGCCATGATGTTGTAACTGCTGTGGAATGTGGTCTGGCTTTATCTTGTTGAAAAATGCAGGGTCTTCCCTGAAAGAGATGGCGTCTAGATCGGAGCATATGCTGTTCTAGAACCTGAACATAGTTCTCTGCATGAATGGTGCCTTTCCAGACATGCCACAAGCACTCATGCAACCCCATACCATCAGTGATGCAGGCTTCTGAACAGAGCGTTGATAACTTGGGTTATCCTTGTCCTCTCTGGTCCGGATAACATGGCGTCCCAGTTTTCCATAAAGAACTTCAAATCGTGACTCATCTGACCACAGAACAGTCTCCATTTTAAAAGACCCCTGGCCCAGTGCAAACGTCTGAGCTTGTGGAGCTTGCTTAGAAATGGCTTCCTCTTTGTACTGTAGAGTTTCAGCTGGAAACGGCGGCTGACACGGTGGATTGTGTTCACTGACGATGCTTTCTGGAAGTATTCCTGAGCCCATTCTGTTATTTCCTTGACAGTGGCATTCCTGTTTGAGGTGCAGTGACGTTTAAGGGCCCGGAGATCACGAGCATCCAGTAGAGTTTTACAGCCTTGACCCTTAAGCACAGCAATTGTTCCAGATTCTCTGAATCTTTTGATGTTTTGCACGGTTGATGATGATAACTTAAAAGTCTTTTTTAATGCCGGGTAACACCATTCTGGTATTGCTGCACTATCTTACAATGGTGGAATTGGTGATCTTACCATCTTGGCTTCAGAGAAGACACTTGACACTCTGAAAAGCTCTTTTTTTTACCCAATCATGTTGTCAATTGACCTAATTAGTATTAATTGATCTTCAAGCTGTTTGTTAAATGCTCAATTTCCTTTTTCTAGCCACTTATTGCTACTTGTCCCAACTTTTTTGGGATTTGTTGACACTGAAATTTTTAATCATTTTTATTTTAAATTGTTACATTTACTCAGATCAAACTTTTGATCTGTCATCTATGTTCTATTCTGAATAAAATATTGACATTTGCCATCTCCACATCATTGCATTCAGTTTTTATTCACAATTACTTTAGTGTCCCAACTTTTTTGGAATCCGGTTTGTATAAAAGTGGTTTTATTCAGTCTGAAATGTTACAGGCATGATGAGTTATTTTCCTGTTCAGTTCATTTATATGATCATTTCATGTAAAATCATGTTTTTAAACTGTTGAATAAAACAAAACTTGTAAAAAACAATTCCTGCATTAGTTTTTCCTTCACGAACGTGTAGACGTTATTCTCTACTGTTGCCGGTCTTTAAGTCCATCCGAGTACATATTAACTTCCATATACATATGAAATTAAACTCCTCCACATACTATACTGTAAAAACCTTGCAAACACACTAATGAAAAGCTTTCATATATACTGGTGAAAACCTTTAGTACATACAAGTGAACAATTCTCACAAATTGGTAACAACCTCTTGTATACGTTGGTCAAGTAATTTTGGATTTTACTTGAAACAGGTCGCGTTTTATTAAGCGTAATGATTTAATATTAGTATTATTAATATATATATAGATATAAAGACCTCTGTGGGCTTGTGCGTTCACCACACGATGGTGCTGTGTTCACGTGCAGAGGGAGGAAGAAACTTTACTGAGACAAAAACCCCAGTCAGTGCACAGCATGTGGCCGGCAGATTCAACCAAAAACTATTTTCATGTTTGCCGTGCACTCTGAAACACATGCACAGAAAGAATTTGGCGTTTCACAATAGTTTTGATCCCTTCAGACTGACACTTGGCCGGGATTTGGTCTATAACAGCTGTGAAATGCTTCTCGCTCTGTGGAAGCTGCAGAAACCATGTGCTTAGAATCCAGAGTCTCAGCCTTTTCTTGAACAGCAGAGGAACGAAAAGCCACAGAAGGCATTTTCTGATTATGTAAGGATCTCATTCCGGCGTGGCGGTTTTTCTGTTTCCGTCACACAGTCAACAGAGAGTCAGTGGAAGGCTGTGGTCAACTGAGTCTGGGCCTAAAAAGCCCCTATTGATGGCGGGGGTTTCACAGAGAGAGCTGTGTTTTTGGTTTTACCATGAGTTCTGATGGACCCGCCATGACCTGGGTTTTGTGGACCAGGTCAGACGAAGGATGGAGAAGAGAACAGCTCAATTTGTGAGACTTGTTCCTCATTTGTTGCGCTCTTGGTTGCCATGCTCATCAGTTTGTTGAGCAATCCTCCACAAAAACCACAGCAGCGTCAGCAGTCGCGCTCCCTACATTTTTTGGCTCCGTCGAAATAAAGTGTTTTCCGTGGGATTAAATGTTATGAAAGTATACGTTTAAATGAAGAAATAAGGTACCAGTAAGATCATCTCCGCTATCCCAGCCCTCCAATAAAAACCCCACAACATTTTTCTTTCAAATGGGGAAATTCCCGACCTACATGCTGCGTTTCCATCCTCTGTGGCTTCCAGTCCCACCGACCAGTACGTTACCCTACAAACCCTCACACTAACATGTAGCCAATTGTTATGTAAGGTTATGTCATCAGGGGTTCTGTAACTGTAATCCATGTCAAATCGAGGTTAAATCTCTCTGTTTTTGCGCTTTTTAGTATCTCATCTGAGGTACTACGTGTGCATTTGAATGCCAGGTTAAATTTGACCATGTAATGCAAAGTCACAGTTACCACAGATTTTTATTTCGACGATCTGTTGTGATGCCGCGACTCGGAGACGTCCGATGCCACCGCCATAAAGAATGCATAATGCTTGAAGTTGCTCAAAGTCGGATCAGTTTTGCGTTGAATTTACATTGATTAAATGAGACATAAATCTCAGAATAACATCCTCCATGCAGTGTTTAAGTGAAGTTTTGTAGACAACAACATTGGAAAAAAAAAACTTTGTTAGTTTCAGCTATAAGTTTTAAATCGAAGCAGAAATCTTACATGGCTTTTAGCCCTTGTTTAGGTTTTGGGAGGTAATATTTGGTTGCTTTTCTTAAACGTATTTCAAACATTTCTAGATGCCAAAATGGTTGCTAGGCTCTCTTCCTCAGACGTTGGGTTTATAATGGAAATCATGAACATGGTTCCAAACAACCGTTTTGGTTACGAGTATTATTTAAGTGTTAGGTCGAAAACAGATCCAAGTTTTCCCCACTTGCCACTTCCAGATCTGGTAGTGGAAATACATTATAACCTAAAATTCCCAAGCTCAAATTTCAGCTGATTCCCTCCATCGTCCATTTTTCCCCCTTTTTTTAATTGAAAAAGCTTCAAGGGTTTCCAGTTTTGATTTTAAGGAAAAATTTCCATCTGCATTGTGACATTTTACTTAACATCAGCATCACGCGTGATCTTTCCCTCTAGGATGGCTTGGTTTCATCAAGACTGACAGGAGAGGACCACATTAAGTGGCGGGATTGTAGATTATGCTGAGTTTCTAAGCAACAGTTTAACAGATCACAACGTTGCATTTTCTCAGTGCATTATGGCTGTGACTTCACTCGGAACATATTTGCCCGCCGATTATTTCCGTCCAGTTGCTGTTTCGGAGACTCACTTCTTAAGAACATTATTTTGTAGCCATTTGTTAGATCAGAATTATATGATGTTGACAGATTGTCGGGCAATTGTTCATTTACCGCTCCTGGAAGTCATTCATAAGGAATCAGGATGTGTATTAGAGGTGTGTGTGTGTCCGTAGGGATTGAGCAAACCAAAAGGTTTCTTATGCAATTCGGATTTTAACTGGAATTTATGAAGAAAGAAAAATCCCCCGAGCAAAGTGCATGCATGTGTTTGTGCGTGCATACGTGTTCCCAGGGGGCTCGTTATGCGGGTTTTGAAGATAATCCCTGCATTCCTATTGGCAATAAAGGATCATCCACTTACCTAACCCTCACCTGGTTGGAGTCCAAACCTTCCCTAATGCTGCAGTGATTGCGTGGCTCACTTAAATCTTCAAAGCACAAACTGACGGTTTAAACCCACTCACCCGATGGCCTGATGGAGGGCGTCACGGGGGCCGTGTTGGGAGCAGAGCCAGGGGAGGAAATTTAAAGCTATGGCATCCCTGTAGGGTTTAGCATGGTGGGACACAGGGAGGGATTATTGAATTACTCAATGGGCCACCGGGCTGAGGGCCGGAGGCCTGTAGGGTCGGCTGGTGAGGTTCAGGCTCTGTCTTTAAATGTTCTTTAACAAGAACCAAAATGATCACAACATTAAAATGAGTGAAATCAATCCTAAACAAACTAAGTGTGATGAACACAAAGATGGCGGACAAGGAGTCAAAAATAAAACTGTTTTAGATTTTAAGAGGGCATTTTATAAACTTAAAAAAAGGGACGATCTACTAGGCTGAGGTGTTCAGCAAGTCCGGATTGAGTCAAGACTTTGATTTCTAAAAGAAGTTAAAAAATATATACATTAATCCAATAAAAGGACTTTGGATAGTCCTGATCTTGTCTCTGGTTCATGAATGTTAGACCCCAAATCTTTACTTTCCACGTCCGACCCATATCTGAATTTTTCAACAAAGAGTAAACGGTCCAATTTAACTTCCATCCACGCCCCCAAAAGTGGGAATTGTGCCACTTCCATACATATATGTGACAGTTTGATGTAATAAATTTGACATAATAGTGCACTACAAGAAGCCAGGCGTGGTAAATCTGATCGTAAACCATACGTGGGGCAAGCGGTGCCCAGTTGAGTTTTATTTTCTTATCTCTGTTTATCGTGTAACGACGTTTCCTCAAAAACTTTAAATCCGATCCATAGAGGTAGGCTTCTGCTGTTACTTAGTGAACGGTGCACTGCTGTGTGACGTCAAACCTCTTCCTCTGCATTTGCTTCGGGGTCATAAACCGTTCACACAAGTCTCATGGTGCTGATATTTAATTTTGAGTATGCGTGGCGGATCTTGTGAACCCGAGTCTGGACCCCCCCCCCCGGTCCACGCCTTGTTAATTTACCAACCAAACTCTTCAGCAAGATTTGCCTTTTCAAACCTGTAAGATTTTTTGTAGTCCCACCTGACCTTTTCCTTCCACTTAACTTTCCAACAATACATTTGTATGCAGCCCAGCTTCTTTCTTTTCTCCCTTCTTGTTCAACGGTGTCTACAACTGTCCTCCTAATACATTACTATGCTAAAACTGTACTGTAATGTAACATTTCTAAAAAACTAAACAAGAAACAAAAAACTTCTATTGGTTTTATGAATACTTTGTATGTTTGTTTAAACTTTCCTCTGGGTTTGAATTGCTTCTGTATTACATCTGGCTTTTTAAAATTTATTATTTCCTTTTAAAGTAAACCGTTAAACTCCAAATAAATAAAACAATGTTCCTGCCTCCGACCACAAAATTAGTCAAACTGAGCCAAATACAAAGATACATAAACACAATTTCCTCCTCCTATAAGTACTCACAGATTTAATAATTAACCAGTGCCAGAGTTATTGATTTATCATTTCTCTGCCTACTCGAATTCAAATGGTGTAATGAATATTACGAACTACAGCCACACAACTGTCCAAGAATATCTGGTTCATTTCCCTCCATAAATTCACCCAATGTTTTTAAAAATCCTAGTGAGATCATGAGGAAAAACAGATTCATCAGCGTTAAACAAAACAAGAGCTGAGGTTGGGTTACACTGCATGAAAAGAAATAAATTCACAAAAAACATAAATAGATAAAAAAATAACCCTGTTTCCTTTTTTTTATATATATAAACTGAGCAAACGCTTCAAGAATGGCACTGCTTTCAACATGGAACAAAAACACAGGCCGCATATTGTAATGACGAGATTAGATGTCACATCTGAAGAACTCGAGTTTTATTTTTCGGAGAATGTAATGAGCTTTCATGGACGGGCGGCGCGGGATAAAAATATGTACGGTTTTCAGATCAGTTTAATTGGACGCTTTTTACGCTTTTACAATCGCACCAGACAAAACAGAGGACAAAACAAAGCGGTAGTGTTTTGCCTGAAGGAAGACCACTTTGCCCTTGAGCAAATCCTGATCTCCCGGTCGCCTGCAGTTGGATTGAAGTAGATTTCTGTTTCCAGTGTCTGTGTGAAGGATGAACAGCGATGAGGTGATGAATCTAACTGTGGTGAAACAATAAAATTAAGAAACAGGAGAAGTGATGTATGCCGTAAAACAGTCAACACATTTGTAGTTGTTTTGTGTGTCAGGGTTCATGCCACCCTCCCCAAAGTTGCTTAGTGCCAGTTAAAGTGATACGGACCCCCTCCGGCCATGACAGAGGCATCATTCAAGTCGAAATATTATCACAAAAGTTATGAAGATATTCCATGAAAGTTGAAAAGTTACTTAGTGTTGCTTTAATGGATTATTGAATGAACATTTTTTGGTAACCTCAATTTAAACTGGATTTTATTACCGCTGTACCCGTCGAATCAAGATATCACATAAAAGTTATCATGAAGCAGGCAAAAATATACGTAAAAAAATTGACTTTTACCCTGATCTGAAGACATTCGGATGCATACGAGAAATTAATTCACCGACATGTATCTGGGTAGGAAGGGTTTTAAAACTATAAAGTACGAGTTGGGGATTAAAAAAAGGAGAACACACGAAACAATTGTGAACCTTCCCAGGAGAGGCCAGTCTTGGGTGGTCACAAAGAAACCACAGCAAGATTTAAACAACTGCATGGCCTCAGCTGCTTCAGTTAAGGTCAAAGTTGATGGTGAAGCAATAACGAAGCGACTTAACAAGATGATTTTGTTTTTTCCCTGTGTGGAATTGTATATATATTTCATTTAGCTGAGCTCAATTGTAATCGTACCAAATAATGTTTATCAAGTATATCACAGAATGTGCTTCTGTGATTGCTTTTTTTTTTTTTTAAGGAGGAATTTTTCCTCTCACCTCGGAGCCAGAGAGCTGCACAGTCAACTAAATTAAAGGTTACAACTCAGTTAACTCAACAAACGTGCACAACTCCTGTTTTGCCTGCATGGTTCAAACAAGAACAGCACGAGGGGCAAAACTGCTCAAATCGAATAGAATTGTTTAGACTAGCAAAGCAAGCGCGTAACAATTAACATGAAAGAAGACTGTCAGACCCCACGAGGGACGAGGAGGACGCCAGGAAGTGGAGGCAGAAATGGGGAGGGGGC
>JAVLVB010000001.1:10361439-10376863 GCA_032876305.1 Orestias chungarensis | reverse complement strand
ACACACACACACACACACACACACACACACACACACACACACACACACACACACACACACACACACACACACACACACACACACACACACACACACACACACACACACAATAATAGCAACATAATAATAGCAATACTAAACATTTTCACTTCTGACATCTCTTTTTAATCACATGACCAGGCAGAGATCAATTGAGTAGGAGCAAAAGCAAGCAAGGTCGATTAACAATGCTTGTTAACGACTGATAGTGATTGTACAGGACATGTTACTGTGGGACGTTGTCTCTGCTGCCCAGAGAATGAGCTGTTCTTATGCAGCAGTCTTAAATAAGACAGCTTCTCAGACCCACTGTATGTAGCAAATGTGAAGTGACCTGTGTCACATTGCATGTCCGATTGCATGTTATCTCATGGCTCCCACATACTTCCGTTAAACTCCCATATGCTTCTCATTTCCCCACATTCTCCACTTGCGATCAAGTCTTTTGATCGTGTGTTTCCTCTGTCAGTTACTTGCAAATCATGTGCCAACATATTTCTTACATCCGAGAAAAGGTGGAAGTATGTGATACACATGCATACCACATGTGGAAATATGTTAAACATGTAAAAAGACATTAATGAAATGCTTATTAGTTGTTTTTTAAATTTAGATTTACTTTCATGTCACATGTGGTATATATGCATAAAAAAGAAAACCATATATAATTTTAATTTCCCTGCACAACATGCTGGTTAATAATATAAAACCTTACCCTATCTCAAAACGCCAATGACTGTACGATTATCTTTGTTGCCCAGCCTTTTTGGAGCTAATTTAACCCCAAACCCTCAGGACAAGCCAGCCGTGGCTTTGTGTCTAGTATTAGAAGCAGCCAAGATGGTGACAGAAAACCACTGCTAAGCTCACAGGACAGCTGTTTCCAGCCCACCGTTTTCTCCGCGTGGTCACCAAGGATACGGGAAGCATCAAAATACAGCCACAAGGGCGAATACCAGCTTGTGTGTGTGTGTTACTTGTGTAGCTGTTCTATGTATGATCTCCTCTTGCATAATTAGTGTTTGTGCTGGGTGTGAATGCATTTCTTAAGGTGAATGGAAATCAATACAACGTCCTAATATAGGTAGAAATAGGAGCTTGCGTGTGTCTTAGATGGGTCAGTGAGGCTCAGTCTGGGCGGAGATGTGAGACCAAGATGAAACACTCAGACATCAGCACATTCTTCTGGGCCTCGGTTTTCATCTGGCAGGAGGAAAGCAAAAAAAAAAAAAAAAAAGTAGTTGAAGGTTAAAGGGAAAAGTTAGAGAGTTATTCGCTGTAAACATTTCAGCCAGTTGACAACACAGCTGTCTTTTGTGCCGCTCGGTAAACTTCTCTTTTAGCTCTCATCAGAACTAGATAGTCATTAAAGCAGCTGTATATTTCATGATGATATATTCTTTTGCGGCGGTGTTGCATGAATTTGCACTCAGCCCGGTCAGCTTCCCACAAATATTGTCTGAAGATCTGCAAGCCAGACCCGAAACAGAGCTACGGCATACGATGATTGTTGTGGTGCGACTGTAGGACCATTAAGATGCCATTTCCTATCCCAGCCAGCAAGGATTTTGTTTGTTAAAGAAAATTTGGGAATTGTACTAAAGAAACAAAAAAAAAACAAGCGACATAAAAAAAAAAAAAAAAATAAATAAAGACGAAACAAAAAAAAAGTTTAGGTGGGCTGTCAATTTGTAATGGCTGTGGGTAAAACCAAAACTATGATTCTTCCATCTGAACCGCAAAGTTGAACAAGTTCATTTCTTTAAACTGGACACAGATGCTTAACATTGCAGTGATCATGAAAATCCACATTAGACATTTTATTCCTAGTTTATGGCTCTGCATGCTTTTATAGATCTACTGTATCGGACCCTGTTAGCCTGTTAGTGTTATTTTACATCACAATCCTGCTAAAGAATATATATATATATATATATATATATATATATATATATATATATATATATATATATATATATTGGATATTTATATTGCTATTAAAGATTTGTCAGTGATATTTAGGTACCACACAAATGTACTTTGGTCTAAATAATGCTGCCAAATGTTTAAGGATATTATACCAGAGATTACTAGATTTAGATATTAAGGTAAGTTTACATACAGGCACACTTCTGCAAATCTGTTATTAGTGGAGCTAATTAATCATTTGGCACTTTAGTGTGTTTACTAACTGTTAGCATTTAGGGCACTTGGCTTTCCCTTAACTTAAGTTTAGGTACTATATACAGTACTATGGGTTGTACAATAACAACTTTGCTTATGCTTTAGAGGTTTTATCAAGTTGTACCGCATGTTGTGTCATTGCTGTGTGAACGGTTGAATTTACCATTGTAGAGTTTTAGCATTAGCTTCTGCTAAATGAACTGTTATGTGCGGTTGGTGTTTTAAGGTTGCAACTAGCTCTAATATTAAGTTATTATGTTTCTTTTTTTGTATATAATTGCCCTCCTCAAGTAGATTGTTTTAATAGATTGTAAGTAGGACTAACAGAGCAAAGGAGGTTGAGAAAAATACAAGCCAGTGCGTAGGGTTTGTTTTGCTCTTATTTAAGGGGAATCAACACTTTTCAAAGGCCCCTTTAATAATGTGTGACCGAACAATATTATATAACGTCCTGTCTGCTTGACAGACTGTTTCACTTTCTACATTCTTTTCCTCATTTTTCTGTTTCTGCCACCCACTTTTAACATCCCACGAAAAATGAACACTAATTTTAGATAGATGTATAGATGTATAGATAGATAGATAGATAGAATTATATATATTTTCATGAATGAAAGGACAAAAACCCACAGAAGAAGCTTTTGAGCAAAAGTTTATTACTCTAAAAAGGTCAAGTCAAACAAATCATCATAATTTTATAATGTTATTGGTACTGCTGTTTATATCACTCATATTCCCTTTCATGACCAACAAAAATGAACCCCAATTAATCAATTAGTTTGTAATAAAAGGTTTGCATCTTTATGATGATGTGAAAAATTCATAACATTATCTTGCTTTAAAAAGACCTCAATGCAAATTCCAGCAATGATTTAAAATGTAACAGATTTTAAATATTATTTCACATATTTTCGTCTTGAAAGCAAGCTAAAGATAATCATACAACTTAAAATATGAGGAATGGTAAATGACCATAAGGACATTGAGCTTAAGGTGTTGCGTGTTTTATTTTGTTTAAGATGGTTAAAACGGAACATCGCAACCATTTCAATTGAAGCAGAAGGACGTTTTTGAGCACAGTGAGCTACTTCACATATAAAACATGGCTGAAATTTGCATCTTTCAAAATAATACAAAATCATAAATGGCATTTATAAAACAAATATGACACAGAAAAACCCCAGAAGACTTTGCTTTACAATATCAATAGTGTGTCACACCATTAACCAAAAGCTCTAACTGGCCAGCGGAAAGAATTGATGAAGTTTACTCAAGGAAACACTAAAAGTCTTAACTAAAATTCTCAATATAAATGTTTTTACTCAGATGATTAGACCTGAGCTTTTCTCAGACAAGTGAACTCGAAAATATTGATACATGGATTGTCTGCAAATGAAAAACGAATGGAGGAAATTCCATTGCGGTTGTTAGTAATTCCCAATGTTAGAACATGATCTTCAGAAATACCATGCTAACTTCAACAAGATATGTGAACGTATGAAAAATAGAGTGAAGAAGAATTGAATAGGGCTTAAAGTTGATCATCAGAATGCAAATCAGAATTTTGTTTATTGACCAAGTACTGTGAATTTAGCAAGCAAATGCAACATCTACAAAGAATTAAAAAAATAAAAATAATTAAACTGTAAGTAGAAGTACGTATTTTCTGCCTACATGCAATTAAAATACTCTATGATTGACTATTGTTTGAGTTCCTGTAAGGCTACGCTGTGCTGTTACGGCTTTAAAAGTCAGAAAAAAAGGCATGTTTCTATTGACAGTTGTGCTGATAATGAACCAGGCTGTGGAAAACTGATATATTGGCTACTGCTGTTACACATATCTTTAATAAACAGGATGTAGTCGCTAAAAAACCTCTCTATAAACACAAATATTTGGCAAAGTCATACTTTTCTCTTTGTTTGCAACTCCAATTTGTCTGGCTTTTTTGTGTCAAAACAATAAACATGTTTCAAAGCAGACTTTTTAAACCATTTACAATATATCTATGTAGACTGGATACCTAGGAAATATTACCTATGATAAATATTTTCAGTTTAATTACCCCAGTTGAAGTGGATGGTTGTTTTTTGTTACATTTTGTTTTTGCTTTTTCCTGACTCTGTTAACATATAGGGAAACTTCTTTTAGATTTTCAGTCAATATTGTTGATATTGTCGCTTCCTACTGCAGCGTCATGACAAAGACAAAAGTTACAACTGAAACCATATAGACCTTAGTTTACATTTTCTTTACCAATGCTACATTTAACCAGGTTTTAAAGTTGTTTCTGTGAAGTTTAAATATTTAAGGTGGTGCTGCAGCACCGACAGCTGTCCACTTCCTGTTCTTTTGCCCTAAAGAAGCCTTCTCAGACGTAAATGACATAAAATCCTACTGAACCTGTTAGTTTAAACTACGTCGTTTACAGTGTATCTAAGGTATCCTGCAATGCTGACATGGCTAATGTGATGTTTCAACAGAATAACGTGTGTCAAACTGTTTTTCAACTCACACAATGTCGATGTCAGTAATTGGACACCTTGTCAATTGTTTCGATACTCTCCACATTTCTGTCGGGGAGTAAAATAAATTAGATGCTCCTTGAACTGCCCTGCAGTTGCAATGTGACGGGTGGTGATAAAAAAGTGAAAAGTTAAAATACACCCAACTCTACCAAAGTACAGTATCAAGAATGTGTAAAAAAAAAGTCCTGAATCTGTTTTCTGAATGCTTGATTACATTGGTTTCTGTCTCCAGATACTAACAAAACAAACACACACTCTGGTTGCTTAACAGATAATGTGCGCAGATCCAAACACAAAATCAAACAAGGAACAAACATACAAAATGACATTCTACCTCTGTCCTAACTCCAAAATTCAAACTTCAAACATTTCAATCGACATGACATTGAAAACACAACAGAAACACGTAACAAAAAACAAAACAAAAACAAAACAAATATCCTCCCTTTAACTAAACCTGGACCACAAATCTTAACCACACACTGTTGATCTATGCCAACATATCTCTGGAATATTTTGCCTTGGGTCTCTTCTTGTAGTAAAAACCTTTCATTTACCAAAAAACCATAGAGAAAAAGTCAAATCAGAGGAAATATCTCTAAGTTAAAACATACTTTTAGCCTTATTTCAATAGCCTGGCTTACTCTTGGTCAGTTCGCCTCCTTTACATATTCATACCTTAAAGCTTTAAGGTATGAATGTGTTCTTCCATTTTGTCTGCTCCTGGCTACATATCGTACCTTATAAGAAATTATAGCACACTGACACATTTAAACCATTGCGGATATGCTAATTCTGCTTCAAAACGCTTAACATTAAATTCAATACTATTGAAATTCCTCTCCTAAGTAAACTTTCTGCCACAGACCCAAAAAACTCGGATATGACAGGATCGAATCCACAAAGATACGGAATAGAGAAGGGGCAAAAATAACCAGCAACCACGTGAATCAGTAGTTGATAGAGAAAGACAAATGTGAAAATCTTTCAGTACTCTTCAATTGGAATCCCTTTTTTTTTATATGCTTTGCTGTCCAGCAACAATCCCTCAAAATGCCATTATGTGAAATCATGTGGAATTTTGAGGGGGGGAATGTGTCACATGAATAGGCAAGTTAGCTTGTAGCTTAGCTTAAGACTCTATCCCGTTCAAGAGAAGGTAGACGGATGTCTCTGGTTCAGCATACAGCCGATCTTTTGTTGTAATTGTTGTATATTTGGCAGCAGGACCACCTCCTACATGCTCGGATGGGTAGCAATATCAATGTGATATAAGCATGGATAGGGTGGGAGGGTGGTGGATGGTTTGTCCACATGATTTAGGGCTGCAGGGTGGGTGGAGGACGGGCCGGTGGGGGACAAGGCGGCCCTGGAGGTGTACGGGACGGTGGTGGTCCTGGAAGCACCTGGCCTGAAGGTGGTGATCTGACGGGAGGGCTGGAGGAGGTAGGAGATGAGGATTGGGAGCGGGTACTGGGACAGTAGTCAGGCGGAGGCGGCGAGGGCGCGTAGATCGGGGTACGAGGTGGCGCCTTGGTCGCTGCTGAGTCATCTTTTACTCTTGTAAAGTTGATGCATCGACCCTGCACGTAAAGAAGAAATGTTCAAATCATGGGAGGTCCTTGCTTTGTAGATTAAAAGACGACCACTGGATACCCTTAAAGTCAGTGCGCAGGCTTTCCTTTAGTTTTTGTCACTGTGTGTAAGATTTATTTTTCTTTTTCTTCAAAAAAACCTACCCAGTAATTACAAATCTGAAATACATCAAGGTAAACTAAGTTCAATTCAGGCTATAGATTGGCTTTTACCTCACCTACATATACTGCAGACGTACTAGGTTAACATCCTGTACTAACTAGTGTGACTATCCTATGAAGGTTGCCCTGTTGTTGGTTACATCTAAGAGAAACATATTGCTTTTGCTCTCACTTCTCTGGACCATTATGGCTTCTGGAATCCAAATACCAGAACTAAGTCTAGGATTAGGCTTGAAGTATGAAATACGTTTATTGTCGGGTTAGGAAAAGACCTTTAAGGGTCCCGGTTAAGGATGCTTTTTCAGACATTTCCAGTATTTTATGAGAGCTGTCCAGTGTATGGATTAGGAATGGGTTAGTGTCGTTTTTGGTTTGAACAAACAAAATAATAAGTAAATAACTAAACTAAATAAGTTTAGGTTGAACAAACAAAAATCTGAATAGTGGTAGAAAAAAAACAGACTCCAGAAAAGGCCAAGCATTTTGAAACCTGTAAAATTTAAGGTAAAGGAATTAGAAAATTCTTTTAAGGTACATAGCAGTAAAAAACGAAATCTATCAGCAAATTTCCTTTAGTGCTGAAAACTCTGCTCTTCCTCCACATCCATGTGGTTAGTAGTCGAAGTGGATAGAAGAAATGATAATCTGCTAATAAGCACTGTGTAGGATTTAAACCACAGGAACATGGTTTTCCATCGTGGAAAATGATACACAAGTCACTCATAAAGATGCAGAATACAAACTTGTCAAGACAGAATTATTAGTCCTACTCTAATCCAATCCAACAACATATGCTGTACCTAATATGGTTATTTATATAGTGGCAATTCAGAGCACACCTCAAAGCACATGACAAAAAAAAACATTTCAATCCATTCATACATACATTCTAATTGAACTAAGTCAACAAACAACACATTAAGCTCAATACCATGTTAAAATTACTTTAAAAGAATTCCTGACATCAAGGTTCTTTACTTTCTATTACTGGAGGCCAAATTAATGCCATCCAGATCAAGTGATCGAGTAAGCAGTTTTTTTAAAATGTGGTTTAAAAATGTTAGCTTCGAACTCGTCAGAATTTAAATCTAGGAGGTTTTCAGAAAGAGTACACACATATATATATATATATATATATATATATATATATATATATATATATATATATATATATATATATAAACCTCTGTGTGTAAAAACTCTTAGTGTTCCCCTAGGAGCCTGAAAATTTCAATCAACATAAAAATAACTTAATAGATGTTTCTGAGGAATGTCCAAGTTTTCCCCTACAGAGCCTTCTTCTTTATGTGCAAAGCCTTTTTTTTCTCCACATTCATCCCTAACCATTATGTGGTGCTATTTGATAAATGCTCTGTTTTATCTGGTAAAGAGCTGAGCAAACAAAAAAAAAAAATAAGAGGGCAAAAGAAGCACGTCTAACTACAAGGAAGTGAGCTGTGGTTCTGCGCTTTGTCTAATTTATAGCATCTAATGAAAAGCAGGTGTGAGAGGGGAGTTGGTTGAACAGCATTAATTCGGCCAGCCGAGGTGTGAGTCAGCTCAGAAACGTCGGAAGTGAGCAAAGCTGAGGAGAGGAGGGGCGCAGTCAATACAAGCACCAATCATATCATATGACTAAAACATTTCAAGCTGCATTGGCTGTCTCTAGAGGACCATCAATGCTGGAACATAATGTTTTTCTTTAACTTTATCGAGGGTAATTGCATAGCCTAGAGACGCCAAGCTCAATTTTCAAAAGTCTTTGCTAATCCTTTGGGTTCAGTTCTTAAACTTATGGAGGTTAAAACGTTTGTTCGAATCCAGGCATTCATTATATCCTTTACAGGTTAAAGAAGTGACTTTTATCTTATTCCTTTCTATATAGATGACAGATGCTAAAGAATGAGGACCTGTCATGATACAATCCCCACTGTTGGGTCCTAAACCAATGTTGTTTGGTATATTGTTCTACCACCATATTGTGGTACTTTTTTTGTTTTACATATCTCAGATTATGAATGAAATCCCCATTTACAAAAAAACCTAAAAACAAACAAATAAAACCCCAAAACAAAACAACATCCACTCAGTTACTGGAACGTACTGCTGCCGTACTGTGAAGCAAAAAAAGCTACATGATGAGTCCCTAAAAGCTGTACAAAGCAATCTTTTTAACGTGCATTCGGGAATAAATACATCAAAGAAAGATATGAATAGTCGTCTGCAACTGGAGGTCCCAAGAGATTAATTTAATTCATGAGAAGTGTCACCATTCAGACATGGCCAGTTATCAGTTTTTAACTTTTAAAGTACTTTCTAGAATATATCAGACAAAGATCGTCACGCACATAAAATGGTAACAATATCAGATTCCCCATAAACATGTTTCTTAAAGGACGGAGAAAAATGTCTGACTTACATGATCCCCAGGCTGGGGTCTCATCAGGGAAACCTGGTCATATCCACGGTGAAACAGAGCCCAGATCGCATCCAGTTTCCCCTGAGTAAGAGAGAAGGGAGGGTTCAAATGGCACATAGGCTAAGATTCTTGACGTTAAGTCGTTAAGAAAAAGATCCCAGCTTTAATCAAAGGATGTCGTCAGTTAGGTATCATAAATGCGAACGAATCAAGACAAACTAATCTACTTAGAAAGCATCCATGAGTTACATAATTGGTTTTACTTTGAGTAAAATGGTTGCAATCAAAATTTGAAAGAGTGAAAGCTTGTAGAATGTCATTTAAACAGTAAAGAGATCAGGATCACTTCAGTAGTTTTAAATACCCATTTTATCACTTGCTAGTTAGCTGGACAGAACTGCAGCACAGAAGGTTTAGGATTAAACGGTTTAGGAGGCGTGTTCTCCATCCATACATACCATTTATATATGTAAGAACAATCTACCTTTCACAAACCCGAATACTTACAGTACATACATTGTGATGAGTATATATTTATGAAGGGGGACTGTATATCTTAGTGTGCATAACAAAATACACACTCCAACACACACTGTGCCTTTTTTTTATATGCTTTTAAAAAAAGGCAGAGTGATGCTTCTGAAAATTGAACCTACTCCTGATACTTTCATATTTTACCTTCATCTCTCTGTTTTACCAGTAAGAAAGGAAGCGTCTGGTTCCATTAATGTACAATTTGAACATTGTTCCGGGTGAGATCAGAAAAACAAAGAGTGGTTTCAGTTGGATTCCTAAATGTAACACTATTTGATGTACTGAGAATGATCAAATCTATATGCATTAGCCATGTTTCCATCCAGTTATGTTAATTTAGACTTAGACATGTTTCCATCTACTGGTTTGGAGCGATCAACTAGGCTACGCATGCTGTAATTATGTCAACATTTGTAACGTTACGCATGGCTTTAATAAACAGGAAGTGGTATAATAAGTTTGCCACATCGAATCTCATTTGGCAAAAGTGTTTCCAATTATCTCTTTTGTGCATTAAGAAAAAAACAGCCCAAAAAAAACCAAACAAACAAAAACACCTCAAGCAAGCAGATCAACTTTTTTTGCAGAGTTTTCTAATGCAGTGGTTCATTGTAGTACGGTGTGCTCTCAGTGGTCTGGTGTGGGTCTACGGCAGAGTTTACCTGGATAGGTGTGTACCACTTCCGGTCCTGAGGTGGCTTCTTGTTGTGAGATTTCTTGGGTTTGGGTTCGTAAGGTTCATACTCCTGCTCCGGCATTTTCACCACTGCGTTCTTCGGCTTCTCCAGCTTCGCCCCCTCCTCGGTGGAGCCTTTCCCGCCCCATCGCACCTGTTGCGAGGCAATTAACGCAGGAACAGTAAGTAAAATTCTGAATTTGATCTCATTTACTTGTTTCAGGTGTTCTGATCACCTCCATCCTTTTGATTCCGCCGATTCCTCTTCCTCCATAATATGAGGCATCCACAGTGGGCCACTTCTTCTTTGGCAGGCCGTCATCATCGTCGGACTCCTAAAAACACAGCAATGGGTCTTTTTAACTTTGTAACATTCCCAGAAATTTTTATGAATTTGTTTGTGTGTGTATAAATATTTGGACTCACAGGCTCAGGAGGAGGAGGAGGAGGAGGCTCCTTGATCACCTATGGAGAGAAAGAGGATCTTCAAAACAAAAATGCACAGCAATGCGGCAACTATCTGAGTAACCGGGTTTGTTTAGGGATTGATCAATGAACTTGTGGTTAAAGAGAGTATTGGTGCATTTCTTTTCATATGAAACTGTCCAGCATTTGATATTAATAAGAGTTTCTTACCACAGTGCAGCACAGAGGCCAGAACCACCACATGAAGAGGAGGGCCAGCAGGAGGAACAGCACCAGTAATGTTATCAGGAGTATGGTGCCATCAAACTGGGCAGCAGACAAAACAGGAGCAACTTTACAGCAGCATGCATTTACCTTGATGGACAACTACTGATCTGAGCGGATCCTGTCATTACTACCAACCAAAACACTGCTTGCAATGGAAGTAGAGTGGAAGGAAAACTTGAGTTAATGATAAAGAGTGACAGCAGAAAGTTAGGACTTAAAGAGGATGGCAGTGGTAAGCAAAGAGATGTGTAAGAAATGAATGTGTTAGGTAAATGAAGATCAAGTAGGTTAGAATGACACCTCTCCCAAATTATAAATTACTCTGTTCACCCTGAGCTCAGTTGAAGAAGAACTAACAACAGTGGTGCCAGGATCAGTAACAGTACATTCGTATTCCCACCGCTCTACGGGACAGGCTGAGATGGTTTCAGCTTTATCACCGTAGTGTTCCCGTTCTTTGTCTCGCTAACTGTATACTCGATCTAAATCGTTCAACTCACCTAATATATCCATCTGTTAACATTTCTCTCTTTTTCTCTGGAGCCGGGCCCCCAAGAGCCAAACATGGTTTTCATTACAGACCACAGATGAGGATCACATGTGGTTAGACTTTCCCCTATCTATCACAGGACGGGGGGTGTATCCCAGCTGAGCAGTGGGACCGACTGCCGACAGCTCATCACTGGAACCAAATAAATATTTCTAAGAATCCGACCCCTATCAGCAAGCACTGAGTCCCTAGGATGACTAACTTGCCTGGTTAAAAAACTTGATAGGGTAATTTATTAGGTGACATTTTATTAGGGTCCACAGTTGGATCTGTGGATACTTTGTCATACAGTACAAAAATTCTTGCATCAGGCCAGTTGCAACAACTGAAATGATGAAATTACAGTTCAGGATCATATTTGTGGTTCAGTGTTTTCAGATTTACCCATTTGTATAATTTTTCATTGAGCATAACTGAAAGTATTCAGAAGAAAAAAATGCAACTTGGGAGGGGAAGATACTAAAATGCTACTATTGGCTGGCACTTTACCTTTACCTCCTGCAGTTTGTGTTTGAGTAAGAACACTTTTGTGCAATGTTTTATACCTGGTCGGTCTGTCAGTCAATTTGGGTCACCTTTGTAGAATAGGTATTAGTTTAAAAGTTTTTACATTGGTTGAATTAGAATCCAAAGTAGAGTTATGCTTAGAAGTCGTAATTATGTTTATTTGTGTCTTTTATTTCATTCTTGTCTATATAAAAACAAAATTTGCACATAAGATTACATATTTCTCTATCTGACAACATCATGAGGTACTCTGTACTGGTCTAAACATTTTACAAAATACTGTTTTCTTTTACTTGAGTCATTTCTTAAATGAATACTTTTTACTTGTAGTTGTAGTTACTCTATATATAATCTCATTCCTTTTCAAATCACCTGAGTAACAAACGTTTCAACACTGGTAAAGAATGTACCAGTCAGTGCTGCTATGGGACACTTCCCTCTTCCTTTGAAAGAAAACACAGCACATTGTCTTGAACGCGATTCACTAGGGTTTTGTCCCTCCTTTGCTGGGGAGCTCTGAGGATCTTTTTTGATGGATTGTTGCTAGTAAAAACACTGACAAGCGGAGGACGGATGAGACAAATGGGTCATTACACAGAGCAAAACACCAGACTTCTTGGAAAGGAAAGGAGGGGGAATCAGCAAAACTATGCCTTTCAGAAGTACATACTGTACATTTTTATACATTACAACCACAAACTGCAGTGTATTTTGTTATTATTTCATGCAATGGACCAAAACAAAGGGGTACAAGGTATTTTTGAAAAGTAATTTTATTTTTTTCAGAAATAGTTTAACCTCTTTTTACTTAATCCCCTAAATAGAATGTCGTTCAAACAGTTGCAGTGAGAGTTAAAATTCAACCCATAGTACATATTGTCCAGTTATCTAATTCAAAGTCAGTGTAAACATATCTGTTCTGTGAAGGCCAAAAATTAGCTTCCTGTAAACATTTATACTAAAGATGTCACTTAAATTTTGACTCGATAAGTTCTTGACTAGGTAAATGTTGTATGACGGCCCTACAGAGGAAACATGCTATTATAACAGAAGAAATTATACTACCACTATGTTATGTCAAGTCAATGTCAATGGACCATTATGTTCATTTTTACAACTTTAGTCATGGAAACAGTTTGAGGGAGTTACAAAGAGTCAGAGGGATTTTTGTTGACTGAAGAACTCAAAGTCATGTAGTACTTCATGATGTAAGTTAGATAACGAACAAGTTTGTGAAAACAATGGATTCATGGAGGTACTTGGTATCAAATGTTTGAGAACCACTGCTTTAGACTAAATCATATTCCTTCATCAAAAGGTTATAGTCTGGTTTCCAAACTTAAATCCAAATGTGAATCTGAAGCAGCACTTTTCATTTTTCTACTTACAATTGTTGTTTATAGACCATCTCTATTCATTCTGATTGAATCTGAGGTATTTCACAACATAGAATAAGCAGAATGTCCTGTCTCAAGATGCTATAGGCCCATAAAAACATACTCTTCCAGTTATAAATGGGGTATGAAAAGTACAATTTCAGCAGGCCAAAATATTCATGCATGCCACACTTCAGATTGTCTTTCCACATCACAATGTATAAAGTTTTGGTTGATTTATCACATAAATTCTCAATAAACAGATTGAATTAAGTGGCAAAATCCTAAATGTTCTTATAATTCTTATTTACTTAAAAACAAGGAAAGATAATACGTACACACTCTGTGGTGGTGATGTGGACGTTGCTACCGATGAAGGACAGACCATCATTCATGCTCACTTGGAGGTAAATCACCCTGAGACAGGATAAATACACACAAAGAGAAAGCATCACTGTGTAAATATCATATTATCGTCCACATAAAGCGTAACCGGATCGGTTTCTTTGAATAGAATGATGTCATTCGAACTTTGGGTCACATCAAATAACGTCACCAAGCACCCAGTTAAATATGAGGTGGGCTGTAATTGTAACCAAAGGGTTCCAACCACAAAACACAAGGGGTAATGAGCTGGAGGAGACAGACGTTTTACCAAAGAGCAAATTACAATGACTAATCCTCACACTCCAGAAGTTTCTTTTTCTCTCAGTCTCCACAACGTGTTGCTTTTGTCCCTCAGTGGCTGCTGGGATCTCCAATCTTCCACGGGGTCATATTGTTAAAAGTTGTCCAACAAATGAGCAGCTTGACTTGCATTTACAGGCCCCATTTCCCTCGTAATTGACTTGGCTTCAACTAAACTACACAAATACCAACATTTTCCACTTTAACAAAACAGAGAAAGAAAGAAAAAACAAAACATCAAGTTTGTTGTAACTGGGTGATCCAACACAGCAAGACCACATAGGTTTTAATAAACGGTAATGGAAAAAAAACAAGGCCGGTTGAGGTTTGTTTAGTTTTTTTCTAAGAAATTGCATCAATTCAACTAAACTTTCAATTATGTTGCTTCATTTTCCTTCTTACAGACTCCCTTATCAAAACAAGCATTTGTCCATGCCATACCTTTAACCTCATCCGTATTCTAAATCCCCCCATAATCTCATTTTTGCCCTGGTGTGGAAAAAATTCTGGGAGCTGATATCGTCTCTGGGCCTTTTTTTTTGCGGGGCTTTCATCCTGAATAATTGGGATGAAGGCAGGGATGCAGAGTGGGCAGTCAGTTATACAAAGAAACCCATTAAGATCTAAAGCTGTCTTCAGTCTGTCTCAAATATGATCCATAACAGAGATTCGGTATAGGGGCCTAAAAGATGACAAGATGACAGATCATCATTCCAGTGACATAATACCACTAAGCAAGAGCCTGGTCTGTCCAGTTCTGCTGATTAAAGCAAAAGCCCGGTATTAGGGTGAAACGCTGGAGGTCAGTAGCCAATAACGGAGTGAAAGAAATTCCAAGGGAAGCTGAGGGGCCAGAGAAAACAAGTCCAAATTTAAGGATGCTGATGGGAAAAAAACAAAGTGGTAAAGAGGAAATGTAGAGTACGGTCACAGAAAGCTGGTTCACAAGGAAGTGAAACAGACAGGTTCACACAGCTTACCCTAACAGCTGAAGCAGCACTGTCATATCATTTTCCTTTAATTACTGCGGACAGCTAAAACGAAACATTCACCCGAACCTCAGTTTGACAAATAACCCCCCAACAAAGGCCATTCATGGTGAAGAGGTGTAAAAAGCCCTCAACTGATGTCATCTTTTATTGCAATAGCACAGTTTCACAGTGGATGTTAAAAAAAGAAAGAAATCCAACCTTTTTTCATTAAATGTATTTAAAACAAGCAAAAAATCTTAAATTAGAAGCTTTTAACAAACACTGATACATAAACGTCTGTTCTCTATTGTAAAAGCATTAATTCCTTCCTTCATGACATTACAGATACAGAGCAAATGCAATCTGAATCCATGTTGTTTGCCCATCTGCCACCAATATCAACCCTTTATCTGACTTTTATGTTCAGACTTTTTTATTTTAAGACATGTAAATATATAAAGATATATATATGTATATATATATATATATATATATATATATAT
>JAVLVB010000001.1:10306819-10361339 GCA_032876305.1 Orestias chungarensis | reverse complement strand
TTTAATTTCCCTTTGAAATAAATTAAGTATGTTTGATTGATTGATTGATTGTTAGTTTCATATCTAATGACGAAAAAAGGACATCTTTTTAGTGGTACTTATAGTGTTGTTCAATACAATTATTCCATGTAAAAAATTTGTAATACCTGCATTTGTTACAAGATCTGTAATCAAAAATAGATATAAACAGTTCTCCTGTTGACTCCTGATTTATTTATTTTTTTGACTTACCTAAACGGTACCTCTCTCAGACTTACAGCAGCAAGTGTGCGGCTTGTGTGATCGCAGCCGGCCAAATTATCCATCAAAGCTCTGTTATTTAGGTTTGATCATGGAGATCTGCCACAGTTTATTACATAGATGTCAGATAAAATGGAACATGGCTGTTCAGACTGAACAAAGGGAATATGAATCTAATTTAGGATCAAAAGTACAGGTCTGATTAAACCAAAATCAGATTTGAGAGTTGCTTAACAATTCACATTTGAGCCAAAAACATAACTTCTGCTTGCAGCGTGAACATAACAGATGCTTCATTTGAAGCAAGCACAAGTTAAAGTAAGCGCTGAGTTTTGCATCACTCCTATGGAACTAGTTAGCATGGAGCGCACATCTAAGGATGCTTATGGATACTTGGCTACTTATAGAACAGCGAGATGAGAAGATTTGTTGGCTTCCCTTTCGATAATCACTGTGCGTCCTGGTGAGATAAATGAGGGTCCCAGCTCACCCCACGGAACTGTGTCTAAAGAAAATGCGACTCTAGTGTAAATCCTCTGACACTTCCAAGGAAACAGAAAGGTATAGATTACTCATTAAACTCTAATGAACTAAAAATCAGTTCCTCAAGGTCAGACAAATTGTTCCCTTCTGAACATCAACCCTAATTCAGTAGATTATTCTAAAATATTTTCTATACACTATTTTCTTGAATATTGCGTTCATAACATTATTTCTGGGCCTTTTGGACATTTGACTGTCAATCCCACTCATTTGTTGAACATACCCTTGTATACTCTTGATACTCTCTATTTAAAGGAAACCTTCGTCTTCTTTAGTCCCAGTGTTTCCCTGATTCCCTGTTTTTAAAGAACGTTACATTTGTAAATTTTAATCATAAGCTTTACTTGTTTAATACCATCTTTTCTTCTCATTTACTTCCTAGATTTATGTTAGTCCCTTATATACCATATCAGTCATGGGGCATCACAACATAAACATAAAGCACTTTTCTTATTCTGTCTGAAAAACAGCTTCAAATTTGGTTTCTGTAAATATATAAAGTACCATACTGAGCTTTTCTTTTTCATTGTCTTTTTTCGACCCCCACTTCTCCCACTGAGAACCTTGCATGCTACCAACACATATGGTCTCACACATGAAAGACCCGGCAATCTGCTGCCAGGCTTTGATCAGGCCAACCCAGACAGAGAGACGGCTGAGCGAGAATAAAAAGACCAATCCTGGTGGGGGGGGGGGTGAAAAAAGGTCATATACAGCAGAAAGAAAGGCAAAACAAAAAGGAAAGGCAAAAAGTTGAGAGGCAGCAAAACCCTCCAAACATGTGGTGTGAGGGAAAAAAAAAGAAACTTTTAAAGCCTGACATAGAAGCTCTGTAGTTCCATTTGGGCCTGATTTTGAACCAATGCAACCGGAAATGTCTGCTGGAAAGACCATTTATTCCAACTGCTGTGGGAAAACAATTTATCACACATGTAGAACAATATGCAACGTTGCAAGCAGCAGTAAAGCTTTGTATCAGTTCTGGAATTTATTATATGATTGGAGCCGGCCACATTAGGACGAAAGGTGCCTCCCATTCTTTTTCATTGGTTTTTTACATCTGATCTTCTCGATCTGCCACATTTTATTACCTAGATGTCCAATAAGAATCAGCGTGGCTGTGCAGACTGAGGTTCCTTTGAAAACCATCAAATATGAAAATAAAAATTTTGAATTTGTGACAAAATTGAAAGCTTTATATGTGCATCTACTGGGTCGAGAGAATATATGGATGGAGGGAAACTGGCCTTCTCTTCTCCCCCTGGTTCCCCTCTGTGTTTATGAAGTCTTTAACACCATCCAGGCAGCCTCGTATTCTGTGGCCCTGAGCACTTTTCTTCCCATAAAGACTCAGGGAGGGTCGGTGGGTTTTTGCGGATAGTTGATGTTGGAACATGGTTGAGGTCTAAAAAGACCATGGAAATTTGAACGAAGGAGCAAATCTGGTCGTGGCATGGGTTACACTGTACTGGTCCTTTAAAATAGATTCATTCCTGTTGAACGTTTTCACATTCTGTAGTGTTAAAAAACCAAAAATCTCAGCTGGTGTCGTTGGAATTCTTTTGGGGGGAACAAATTGACAAAATATGCAAAGAACAGTGGAGTTGAAGGAAAATGATCCATCTGCCAGTGTTTTATGGTAAGTTTCCCTACGTTTTGTGCACTTCTACGAACAGAAATGTTCAAGTCTTGCCAAAGATTCCTAAACTGTCTCTGGACTTTGAATAGGCCATTAGAAAACATGTCTATGCTTGGATCTGCCCCAACGATTTTGAAATCCAGTCCACAAGCTCCAGTGTCTGGGAACTTTTAGGCCAATTTAACACAGCAGTCAAATTTAAAACGAATCCTGTATGTGACTCATATCCGATTTTTAAACAGAACTATGAGCGGCACCATCCTGAGGTTCTACCCCCCCAAAAAAACACAACTCATGACACTTCTATATTTGGTAGTACTGTATGTTGGATACATGAAATTCAAAGCGTCTGGAGTTGGTTATGTCACATTTCATCTAACTTTTACGGCATTGTGCATTCGTCATAACTTTCCACCAGGAGGAGAATAACCTTGGCACCCATTGCTCCATTTAAACAATCTACACAGAAATTTGATGACTGTCGTTTTTAATTAGTAGTGTCAATGACCAGGCCATAAAATTAGATTTCTGTGTGAACATCTAAATATCTTTAAGGTAACTTGTAAAGGAAAGTCTGGATTTTATGAAGGGGCATCAGAATAAAGAAGTTTGAATACAAAAGCATGCACACTTTAAATAGTTCTTTACAAAATACCCTGTAAAATTCTCTGAAGGTGTGATTGAAGCTTGGTTTCAGACTCAATGTGATTCTTAAATCATAGCCATGTTGGAGGGGTTACAGTAGGTTTGTTCTCAGAAGCCAAGAGGCATTGAAAAAATACACCAGTTTAAATATGGCGGCTCCCTTTCCTAAAGGTTCCTAAAGGTAATAAATTCCTCTTTAGCTGTTAAATGTGTTGGCTGTGAAACACGCCGTGCAGAGTGTTAAGAGATCTTATTTCCATCTTGAAAAGCAGCAACTGTTGTAGCTGGAAGCTTTTCACGGGACAGCTGTGACATTTTTGCCCCAAAGAACTGGCAAGATGTCAGCCGACACATTTCGTGAGATTTGTCGTCCTGATCCGCTGGTTTCTGGGATCTGGTCTTATTTTTTGCTGCTCTGTTTTCACTCAGAGCAAACGCTTGGAGGTTTTCGCCCCTGCATGAGCTGGCACTGCTGCAGAGCCTTTTACATTTTCCTAGAATTATGCTATGCTAAAAAAAACAAAAAAAAACATATGGTTTCATCTAGGGATAATAAAACAGCTAATGTATGCTGGGTTCCCTGCTCTGTAGGCAGGGATGCACATGAACACTTCCATATATTGTTTTTGGCTTTATATAAAGAGTACAATATGAAATACGCATGATTTTTTTTTTAACAACCACATTCCATTCTTAGAAAGCATGAAAAGGCGGAGACACCTACTTTCCAACATCCTCGATGACCGGAGCTGGACACAGTAAGAACGTATCTTCTACACCTGCAGGCTTTTCATCTAAAGGGCAAAAAAAAAAACACACACACACGCACAAATCACACTCTCCTCAACCATTAAAGTTTTTTCATATTACAACAGAAAACAGGCTGAGATAAAGTATGACACTTCCACCACCGTGTCTTACAGTAGGAATTATATCATTTGTTGCCTCACATTTCATAGTACATACATCACAGGGAGGTAATAACAGGTTTCACACTGGCAGTGTTCGCGGAATGGATGACACATAGTTGTCCTGTCAACAGATTCTCCCACCTGAGCAGTGGGTTTCTGCAGCTCCTCCAAAGTTACAACACTGTTCATAGCTGTTGCCATGTTCTGGTAGGTTTGCGATCTATTTTCTGATCAGGCGACTTCTGAACCATTTTAACTTCATTTAGGGGCATCGGAATGAAAGCCGCTGAATACAAATGTTCACCACATTCTACTAGTTTTTTTTTTTGGTTAATGTTTAATAAAAAAAACATTCATAGTTTTGTTTAGTGTCGGTCTAACACATAAACCTAATAAGGTACGTTTTCCATAAAGTGCATGGTGATTCTAATGCAACTAAATGGTAGACATTTCAAAAGACATGAAAATATTTGCTTTACGGAAAAATTAATATCTACAGTTTGATTAACATTCGAACAAACAAAACCCTCAATTAACTCTGTTATTGGGTGTTTTGTGAGTAACAAATAAGCTTAGAGTTGCTGTACTCACTGACTGTGACGGTGTCATTGATTTTGAAGCTGCAGAGCACCTGGTCGATGTTTCTTGCGTGCAGAAATCCGTTTCCTCTCACCACAACTTGAAATGTCTCTGGTTGCACAAACCACACATTGTCATTTACCCGTAGAAAGACATTTATTCATGTTTGTCATTTCAGAGCATGCTTTTATGATGCATCTTGTCTCATTCTTTCTTCTACTCTCCTAATCCCACTTTAATATGTTTTATATAACAACTTACTTGAGTAACTAGTGTAGAGAATTTAATTAAAACCTAAAATATATAAAAATCATGCATAAAATACTGATTTATTTTCTTCCTGTTCTAAAGTACATCATGAATTACTTTAAGCAGTTGCTGCGTCTCACTTAATAAACCCTTATAGCCGATAAGTTTACTGGCACAGTAATTAGGCTAAGGAACAGTCACATTTTCTACCTTTCTTTTAGCCCAAATTAGGGATTTTTGCTTTGTAATCTAAAATGATAAATAATTGTGGTCTTGTTTGTCTCTTCCTGGCTTTGAGTTAGTATAAAAAGGATCTATTTTCATGACGCTTCTGTTCGTGAATATTCACATGGGGATGAATTAATACTATGTGTAGATGAAGAGCATGAGTGCAAAGTGGAAAGAATATGATGCACCTTAAAGGCATGAGGGTAATTTAGATGGATTAGGCTTGTAGGAACTTGTATAATACATAATTAATGTTTTAATGGCACTTCTTGGTGTCAAATTTCATGCAAGCAGAGTTATTTTATTCTCTCCAAAAGGTTACACAGCTTCACACAACAGCGCTACAGACGCACCAAGCTCCTTCCCTCCATGTAGATACTCACCTAATCGAAAGTTATGCAGCTTCAAATGTGAGTATTAAGAAAAATTTGTAAAACCCCTTTATTTATAAAAGTAAAAAAAGTAAACATGGGTATCAATATCTATTCAAACAGCAACTTACAGACGGCCAAATTGTATATGATGTATAAAAAATGTTGAAGATGTGTAATAAAGAGTCAACTCCACATGATCTTGATGGAAACCCTAATGTTTAGACACATTATTTTATTCTAATGTCTAAATCAGGGGAAGAAGGACTAAAACAGCAGCTGAATAAAAAAGGGGACACGGAAAGAAGGCATGTATGACTAAAAAGTCAAAAACCTCTCATCTAATTACATAGCAGATGTAAAAAACAGACTGCTCCTCTGCTTTTACCCATTATAATGTCATCAATGCCAGTTCTTCATGCTATTTATTATCCCAGTTTTTTCACTATGGGATATTCTCTATTCTTCATTATTACACTGAAGGATCTCTACTGTATATTTCATCTCCTGTTAATCTCCTTGTAACTGCAGTCTGTTCAAACGGTTACAGCATTTAATGCGAAGCAGCGATATTACTCTTATTGAACTACCCTGTGGAAGCAGATTGCCGTTTAAGTGACCCGTCATGCTGCATGTGGTAATTTTTCAGTCTGGGACAGTCATTAAAGAGAGAAACCAAACCAAAGTGCTTCCTAATGAAATGATTGGATTCATTGATGACATTTGTGTCAAAGACTCATGAGAGATACGTGATTATGAGAGTGCGTTTTCCTAGCCACCCACCTCCTGCACAAACACTCGAGGGTTCTGCTGCCAGTATTTCAATGCAGGATTTCTTGATAATCTGAAAAAGAAAAGGCACCAGTGAATTGACCAACACGTCTATTAAATCTAAACTTCTTGCAACATTTTATGAGTTTTGTTGTAATTATATGAGGGTTCTTGAGAACTATTTTGTAAAATAACCAAATTTATCTTCAGTCCCCAAAGCCCAAGTCACACCTAATATCTCCATCGCCATTGGGGTGGGTTGGGATTAAAATAATATCATCCCCTTATTTTTAGCCAACTCTTGTAAGGCTCCGGTGTTTCCAGCTCCTAAAGGTGACCTAAGTTGGTAAACCTCCATTAGAGACTGTTCCTCTGCTCCTTGGAGAGACCAGGTTGGAATCACCTCCACTAAAGAATGTTCATCTGTTCCATACGCTCCATGCGTATGCGTACGTCACCATTACCAAGTACATTTAGCGCCAAATCCAACCGCCACAAGACCACAACAGCAGTTTTTAAGCTTGTTAATTTGCTCACCACTGGAACACCGTTTTGGTCCTTGAAGCCCCTTCCAGTTGTTTTTCCACTTTGGTGGAGGACCACACTACGAGCAGGAAGTTTGTCTCCTCCACTGACCACTGATTTGATTTCAGGTCCATTTTGTTTCTTTTGTCGCACAAGCAACTCCAGTGTTGTTTAAAGACTGCTGCTCTTTTTCTGTTGTCCGGCTATTAGTTGTTACGTAGCCTTGCCCCCAGTCCCTGATGTCACCACATTGAACCGGTTCTTTCCTCTGTCCCCGGAAAGAGTTGCTGCCAGCTAAGCACCAGTTTGGAACCAGTTGGGAACCAGCTTGGCCAGTGGAAACACGAAGAACCCGGTGCTAACTATGGCTTTAGCACCGAACCAGCACTGAAACCTGTTTGGTGGAAAAGGGGTAGAAGTGGCCCTGAAAGGTACTCTACATGTTTTCAGGTTTATCCCCAACAGAAGCAGTTACTCCGCTCCTTAGAACAACTTAAGTAGGTTCATCTCCACCAGATACTGTCCTTTTGCTCCTTTTGCTAGAGAAACCACGTTTGATTCACCTCCTGCATACACTGTTCCTCAGCGCCTTAGCGTGACTTTGTTGGAGGTTCTACTGGTGACTATTTTGTGCCCTTCAAGGAGTCCAGAAAGGTCCATCTTCTCAGGTTTACCTCTGTCAGAGACTGTACCCCTGCTCCTTAGTGTGATTAACTTGGGTTCTTGAGTCTGCTAACAGTGGCATTTAAGTAAGGCTGATTGCTATTCACATTTTGATGCGTCACCTACATTTGCATGGAAAGATTACATTTCACTAGTGAATTGCTCAGAAAACCTGATGGTACCATCTTGCTAGTATTTTAAATGAAGAGCCACACTTAGGAGATCTACAAGAAAATAGATAAAAGAGGTTCCATAATTTCCTTAGATATAATGATTTAAACATACAAGATTTGTTCCTAAAAGTTAAACTTTCCATGTTATGAGAAGACATAAACTAAAATGGTCTCTCATGCCTGTAGTATACCGTACTTGTGTCTTTTGGTAAGATCACACACAAAGTTACAATTCTAGCTGAAAATTGCTAAAAGTACTGGCACGAATGTATGGCAGATGTAATCTTGAGATCTGAATTCCCTGTTTTAGAGTTGGACATACAGTGGACCTTTTTGTATTGAAAGAAAGGAGTCAGGTTACCGAGTCGATGACACCCCTAAGGGAATGGAACCCTCCCAGCACAGGAAACACATGTTCTATGGTGTCTGCGATGGTGGCCAGCTAGAGTTGAAGAGGCAAAAAATTCAAACATGATAATTATGAAGAAATTAAGTTTATAAAACACATCTTTGAAAACTTTAAAATTAATAATAAAGAACTAGATGGAACCTAAAAAACAATCTATTTTAAAACACACATACAATTAATTTATTTAAAAAATAACTGTAGGTTTTCCTAGGAGCATTAACAAACTATATGCATCTCTACTCAGAAACACAAAACCTCCTTGAAATTCATTGGATGATTTTGTAAAAGATAAGTTTGGCACCTCTCATCATACCTTTGTTTTTTTTTAATGGACTGAAGATGGAATATTCTTGTAAAACTTGAAATTATGAGAACTATCAGTGTAATTTATATAACAAGGAAATTCGTACCCCAATGTAAATAATTCAGAAATAGTGTTTTTAATTTGGAATCCATCTATCAACAGATGGCGATTTAATGTGGTTAGGATCTTATTACCAAAAGCTTTGAAGGTACATTCTACGTGCTGTATAATGAGTGGGTTATTGAAAGACTGAGGTGGGTGTGACTTACGAACAAAACAAATATAACAAACTATTTACCTTAGAAAAAAACGTATTTAATAAAATTAAGGAACGTTTTTTACGTTCACATTTATCGGCTTCTTTGCAAGTTGTGTAAAAGTCCCATAAAATCCTACGTGACAATTCCGACTGCAAACGCTCTGAAAACTATTGGATAGATATTCAGATAAGTACCACATATGAAAGTGGCAAAATTCAGATTTTTTGCTAAAATCCTTTTTATTTTTTTGTGAGGTCGTTCGTACTACTTATTAAATACGACCGCCATAACAAAAGGAGGTAAGCTGACCAAATAAATTGGCTTGCTTTAGCCGTTTTCTGCTTTCAGATTTGCCCAGTTTGGCTTCTTCTGGTGCAGAATTATAATTCACGTCTCACGTCAATGACGCAAGAGAGGGAGTAATGCGACATGACCTTTTAAAGTTATTCGAAACATTTTAAAAAGGCACATTTTTTTTGGTTTTGCTTTGTTCACATTGCCATGAAAACGTCAGACATGGATTGTAGCCACAAGTCTTACAGCATCTTTACCTGTGTTTCATTGAAGTCTTTGACACCAACACAATACACAATTGCTCCCAGACGTCTGGCCTCCTCCGCCTGTTGAAAGAGGAGACCAAGAACAAGATGAATAAGTGCGGACAAAAAGTAAGTCAGGTGGAAAGAGAATTCCTTTTGTTCAGGTGAGCTCTGTACGATTGTTCCTGGGCTGAGGAAACTTTCTAAAGGATTTCTTACCTGCTGTTGTGCATTGAAGAGCTGCTGCATTTGCAGGTCTCCGTCCGTTAGGGCGATAATCACACTGGCTGTTCCTGGAAAATACACAAGATAAAGCTGTAACCTGCAAATTCAGAGTAAACTGCTGAAAACGGTGAGACGGAATATGTTAGAGACTCACCAAAGTTTTCCTTTCGTATCTGGTCATTCGCCTTTATGCAGACAGACAAGTTCTTTGTTAGAAGATATTTGACCAAGGAGCTCTAATTTGTCCCTGAATTTGCTCCGAATGACTTATTGTGGTGTTTAATTAATGTGTCACTGTATGTGCTTACACTCTTCAGGCCCAAGTCCATCAAAGTATCCCCACCAGGTATTTCTTTCCTCAGAGCATTCAGACCCTTCTGAATATTTACTCTGTTGAGCAAAAAAACAAAAACAAGCTCAAGGTCAGACAGTTCAGTTTTCAGTTTTAAAGATAAATAAAACACAGTTTCTGAAATACTTTCATCATGAATTTGTTCAATCTTGTGTCTGTTTGTCAGAAAAACTATATCTAGCAACTAGAAATGTCTTAAATGTAATTTTGGAGCTGAATAATTTGCTAAATGATCAATTTCAACATTCCAATAGAGCTATTCATCCGCCTAGTAGGCTTTGTGATCTTAATTAAAATCTGGACTTCATATAAATGTTGATTCTTGAAGAAGTCGAAACAAATCCTAATCAGCATATACATAGTGTGTACTTTAAATCTTTGGCACACAAAGCTTCAATTAAATGTGAGAAAAGCAGGTTTTGTTTTATGAAGTCTAGAATGTTGTGGATTTTATCGTTAAAAACTCAACATTTAACACCATTCTGTGATATTTAAATGTTGAAGAATTTGTTCAAATGTTAAACTATTTAGCTGGACAGTGACCCATATTCCAGTATATTAAAACATTAGTTGCTTAACCATAAACCTTCAAAGAAACATGTCCAAGTGAACCAAAGTGATATTATTTTGTAGTTAAATAAGGACTTTTGATTACTGAACGTGTATTTCCCGCTGGCTGGCTGTAATATTACTTTGTGCGTTTCAACGTTTTAACAACCTGGACCAGTTCACCACAAACAGTATAAGGTTAAAGGTTCAGTACAAACTGTCCATGGCCGAACTGCATACGAGGACAATGAGGTTGTTTGGTAGTGAAAACTGCCGACATAGATTTTCGTCTCAGTTTGGTGTCCCACAGTTTTTAAGGGGATTTTTTTTCTTTAAAAAACTCCCCCCAGAAAAACCCTTAAAAGCAGAAAAAATTGCAAAAAAAAGAATGATGTGGATTATATAAATGACCCACTTTATTTGTTCAAGTGAGAACAAAATGCTGAAAAGTAAATTCATGTTTCTTTTTCTTGCGTTTCAGAACTGTTTTTGTTTGAAACCTCAGAATGTGACAGTTTGTGAAAAGACAAAATGAAATCCTCACTAACATTAACAGAAAAATCAAACACATTTTGAATTTTTTTTATATATATATATAACAGCAATCTTTAATCCCGATAATTTAATTACTGTTAACAATCAACTTTAACAGTGCAGTTGAAGAAAATCACCTGTTTTCTGTGAGTTTCATGATGGTGGACGCTGTGGAGCTAAATGTTATGAAGGACATCCTCAGCATGGGACTGGAAGAGCGAAATAAAGAGAAAAAAGAACCTTAACATGTAAACATATCAAAGATTTAGGATCGCAAACGCTTCCAGTAATCTGAGGATGATGTCACCTACAGAAAACAAGCTTCGGCTTGTTGTCTTGTCTCCTTCATCTGAACGGTCAACAATGTGAAACATGATTTTTGGATGTTGTGTTGGTTTAGCTTATAAACTCCGGATCAAATACAATACATTACAGTTTGGGGTTAATATTAGACTTTTTTTTAAGGTGCTTGAACATTTTTGCAAGTCACACTACATACAGGAATAACATGATAAGGTGGACAGATTCGTACCAAAGGGCAGCAGCCTGCATTTTTACATTAAAACATTGTCACAGAGTCCTCAGCTGTGAATGGTGTTTATTTATCCATGAAGTCTGTTTGGGAACGTTTAGCATACAGGTCCAAGCTTTCCAAGTGGAAGCAGTTGTGTTTATTACAGACGGTAAACTAAAGAAATCTTGAGTTGTTTAGAGTTTTTCTCTTGTTTACTATCTAGATCATTTGACAAGAGAGCCAACGGCACTTACGATCAGAATCAGAAAAAGTTGTAACTTCAGGTACGTTATACGACATTCAAGGAATTTGTTTTGGTTTCAATCGGTGCATAAAAAAAATGAGGTTTTACCTTTTAAACTCTGCTTAATGCTTATTTTCATAAAACAGATCCTGTATCATTGTAGACACGCTTGTAAAGAATATCTTACCTTTTGAACTTCTCTGCTAAGTTCTTAACAAATTCAAAGATTTCATTCCAGTGGTCGATGACACTGCCAGACCTACAGATAAGGAGAACAAAAAGAAACGTGGGAAACATCATTAAGGTAACGCTGTAACTCCAGGTTGCAATATGTAGCCAACATGTTAGGCATGATCATTTTCATATACTGCCACTACCTCATTGCTTTTTAAGGAGTGTGTTACCAAAGCAGCACATACATACTTCACTTTAAGCTATCTAACAGACATACTGAGCTCCACATGGTGAAGCATTCAAATGGGAAAATTACAGCTTGGCTGGCCAAGAGCAGCCGAGGCTCAAAACATTCACAATGTAAAGAACAAGCTGGAAACATTGTCATTGCATCTTTAACTTTGTATAAGTTGTAGAAAACATGTGATTTGTAACAATTGTGGTCACAAAGCAACACTGATGCCAAATCCAACATGGTTGGCAGGCTTGTAAAACGTAGTAAAGGTTGCAGAAATGCTTGGCTTCACTTTGTCAAATCATATCCACACTAGTTCTTAAACACTTTTACGTAAAAATGTAATTATAGTTATTTTTAATTCTGAAAGATAGCTTTTGGCTTATTGCTGCAGTTGTTAACTGGGGGTGTGATACCAGTTGCCCACGAGAGCCAAGATCCGACTTGGACCATTAAAGACAGCAACCAGCCAATTCTACTGAATTAATGTTTTTGAACTTTTTGAAGCTGTGGCTATAGCTACAAATGTTAAGCTGTCTGTAATTAGACATTAGAGGCAAAACTTATAACTATGAATTTGAGCATCAACGTCTGATTTAAGTATACAAACAAGTCCTATATCGTAAGATTATTATCCAGGACTGCATTTGCTGCTCAGAAAACACAGATAAAAGAAGCAGGTGGTGAAATGTAAGGTCTACATTATCTGCTTCCTTTATCATCAAATGACGCCTGAAGGCTGAGTAAATAGTTCTCGGTCTCCACTGGAAAGCTCCTATAAAACTGGACTCTTATGAAGCCTCTCCCAATGAGCCAGCCTTCATTTCCTCTGCCCATACTCGCTCTGTGAGTTTGTAGCAGTCTCATTAACTGGGAGCCTCACAGGAAGTGTTTAACTTAACTAACAAGGCACAGAGATTAAAGATGTGAAATTAACGAAGAGACAACGTTGGAAAAGAAAAGAAAAAAACATTCGTGAATATGGGGTAGTTTATATAATCCAAGGGGAAACCATTCGGATTTGAATAGAACGAGGACATAAATAACTTACATTGCTGGCATTTGCTAGTTTTTACAAAAAATGTTGTTCTTAGCCTGGTTAGTGAAACCGAGCAGATATTAGTAGCCACATTTTGTTTTAATTTTTTTGCCATTTTCTTGTTTCAGGAGTGGGGGAGGTCTGTCAACTGGTCATGTGACAATGATAGTAATGGTGAAAAAAATATAAGAGCAAAACAATTCAAACATGTCTTTAAAGAAATTTGGTTTTAACTAATAAGTAAAGTTGAAATTGAGGCTTCGAGTAAGGTCAACATTAAATCTGATGTTAATGGGCTTTAATAATTCGGTCAAAATAGGTAAATCTTGCTATGATGTTAGCACAGACGTTAAAGACAAAGTCATGCCTTTAGTTCTTTTGCTGTTAAAGACATTTCTAGACGACCTCCACAAAGAACCTTGTGAAAATGGCAAACTTATAATGCCAAAGTATTAATGGCATAATAGATATAAATAACATAGACCAACATTAGTCTATGTTTTAGAAAACACTTGACATTCAAGCACAATTCTTCCCTCTTTTAAAACAAGTCTTAGTTTGTAATTGGTACACAACCAAATACTGGGTGTTCTTGGGCTCAAAGTTTTAAAAGGTTCGTAAAGCAGCTGCCTGTCAGCTAACTGAAAGAAGCCTGCTACGTTAGTGTTCCACGCTTAAATAAGACCAATTTTTCTGACATGGTAAAAGTATAAATTGCACCAGCCATCACTCCTTTTAAGGCAATTTAAAATCTGGGCTTTGTATAACACTATAAAACTATGATAATTTTACTTTACCTCATAATAGGTGGGGTATGCCTTCTTTAAACATTGCTTTTCTACATTAAGGAAGACAAATTTCTTAGATGTGTTACGGATCAGTTCAGAGTATATATATTTTTTTACATGAGGTGAAGCTGAGGACTGCCTCATTTGGTTTTCTTGTGCTTATCTTTAATTCTGCACCACAGGAGCTGCTGTTTGTGTTGGAGCGGAATGGTTGTCTGAGGTGGCTCACAGTCGTGAGACTGAGGCTTAGCTTGCAGTTTCACTCACCTGACCAAACAATGTTGGGAAAGGATGTGGTTCATTTCGTTATGTGAGTCTTGATAAAAAAACCATTAAATTCCCGCTAAGATCCCTGGATCTAATTTTAATTATCTGAGCTGAGCCCCTAATGTTCTGTGGTTTTCAGGGTTTACATGCTAAAAATGAAAGGACTAAAGACTCAGCAGAGTCCCAATCTGTCGACATGGTAGTACAAGCAGTTTTAGAGCAGTGTGAGGTTATGTAGGAGCATTTAAAGAGGAGCGACAGTGTTGAAATAAAAACATATCTGAAGAAGAGATGGTAGTTTTATACCAAAAATACATTTAACTTTAAATCAGCTGGCTTATCAACGACTTTTACTGCCAGAACGAACTTCCCCATCCTTCATTCAACATTTTTCTAGTAAGGTTAAGGTTGAGGTTAAGGATCTGGCCTGTTTTAGTTGTAAACATTCAGTAGGATCTTCAAACAGCCTGACTTGTATAAACTGTTTTATTTACAGAAACAGAACATTGCTTGATTTGCCAATCCATGTTGAAGAAATGCATAATTTAGTTTTTTAAAGCGCCAGTATAGATTCTACGATGTTGAACCATCTGTGGCTGCAATTACAGCTACATCTCTCAATGCTTTTGCTGATTCTTCTCTGAAAAGTCAAATCTCGGTCAAAGGATTAAAGAGACCATCTAAAATCAAGTCATTCGAATGAAGGTTTGGGTTGGCCTTTCCCTGACCTGTGTGCTTCCACCGACGCATTGTCATAGCAGTCCCAATAAAATATACTAAAGTTTGTTTGTTTGAAGGGACTGGGAAAATATAAACGGTAGAAATATGCATGTTTTTAAATGATTATGGTTTTTAATAACAAGTCCTTTAATAACAAAACCTTAGAATCTTAACAAAAGGGATTCCATAAAATTTTAAGAATACCACAGATTATTTCATAGAACATATTTAAACCATTTTGATAAAAAAATTATTGTATTACGCTTAACTACAGAAGTTCAGCGCTGCTTTACACGCTATTGATTAGATCCACTGTAGATCTGAACTCAGATACACCATATGATATAATATGACTCCTTTCATTAGGATGAACACCTTTAGACTTTTTTCAGCCCAAGACCACGCAATACCTGGAGCAATGTTGAGTACTCCTTCTCAGAAAACTTCGAAGATAGTACCAGAACCAGTGAAAAACTAAGACTTGCTTAGATGGTTAGGAAGCTTTTATATTAGAACAAGGATGGGTTAATGACACCATACCAATAAATTTTTGGAGAAGGCCTAAGTGTTTTAGGTAAACAGAGATTCTTTTTTTTGGTCCGTTTTAAAGGAAAATTCTTGCCTTGGTTCTTTCCAAAAAAAAAAACACCATCAAGTCCTCAGTCAGAATCAAGTTGCATATGTCTTTGGAAGATTTTTGATAAGTCCACATTAACAGATAACCCAAATGCCCTGGCCTCTTTATACTATAACAATAAGATTTAGACTTCTTACATACAACATAATGCATAAGTGTGATTCTGTGCAGTGACGCACTTTTCCAAAAGCATCTGTGGTATCAATAGGAAGACACTAAGCAAAAGGGCCAGACAGTGATTCTGACCAGACTGTATGAAGGGGAGGAAGAAGTTATCCAGATTTCTATTTTGTGTCTGAAAAGACACAATGAATAAAATATGTCCACTCATTTTAAAAACCCTGTTTTTTTCCCTGCTGATTAAGAGAAAATGCAATGGAAGAATCAGCGAAAACTAATTCAGGCTGTGGGTTTTTTAGAGAACACACGGGACACATGTGCTTGATTGGGAGCACAAGGCAACAAAAGGGAGGGATGACAGCATGACAACTAAAGAGATATAAATCTTTGATGGATGTGTTTTTTTTACTTTTAGATCCTTATGCGTTATTGAATTGTGGGGATTGTCTAGGTTTGTTAAAAATGTACAGTTTTGATTAGTGCAAACACATTAAATTTGAGCTGTGAATCTCCGGAACTCCTCCAGAGTCATTCACCTTTAAGATAGGAAGCAATAGCATCATTCTGATGCAGTAAGAAATTTGATATTTCACTTCGGTTGGGATGTATTTTATCGTGTCAAAAACTCTAGATACTGGGAGACGTCACCTCTCTGGGGATGTACCAGACAGCTTTAGACTTGAGGCAACCAGATGATGTAACTAAAACACCCTTAACTTGGTAACATAACACAACAATGGTATATGAAGTGAAACAGTGCCCACCCTGTCTGGTCGGTCAGTTTAGTTGGAAGGCCATGTGTTCGTTGGTTTGTTGATTTGCAGTTGAAAAAAACGTTTAGATTTGATGTACTTTAGTTATTTTTAAAGATGATCTATTATGTATAAAATTTCAATCAGAAGATGGCCAAATACTCTCAATACTCCAATTAGGTAAGTACAATAGCACCAACAGTGAACTTCTTAGCAGATGCTAACTTTATCCTGTCAGGACCGTTGGCCTGTCTTTGGATTTTTGCAGAGTCTACAACCGTATCTTCTGGTCGCTAAAATGTTGCATTTAAAAACCATGCTTGTGGGGGTTTTTTCAGGATTTTGTGGCAGCAGTTCCCAGGTTGGGGAATCAAACCCCCGGACAGATGCATCGAGGACTAATGGCCTCCATATATGGACACAACCAACGGACACAACACAAAACGTACTGCCCCACCGAAACGTTTGCAATGAAGTCCCTTTATTAATCTTCTCCCTTCTTAGTTCAAAACTAAATTCTCAGACATAGATGCAACATGATCTTATAAATCACAAAAAATAATTCCCGCTTTCAAGATGGTTATCATGTTGTGGTAGCTATTAAATTTCTATTTAGAAAACATCAACTTCTCCATTTCTATCAAAACGTTTTCTTACACAACTCTTCTCTCTGCTTTTGGATGTCGTGCATCTGGAGAGATTCATTCGGATATTTTGTTTCCACTTTTGGACATGGTTTATGATGCATAACCATAGCGACAAGGTTGTTAACGACTGGGAGCAGCTGACAAACATCACAAAAGCCAAATAATACTTCAACATGTTGCCATAGGTCCTACAAAGTTAGATCGCTGGCCAACAGCTGGATCTGGTGAAAACGTATTCATTCGATGAAAAGCTTTATCAGCAGATTGTTGCAGAAAGTCTTCAGTCAGTGGCTTCTTCAGATTTGTATTTATACATACAGGCGCGAATGTGCGCACATGGTAATCAGCACCTGCAATTCATCTTTGAGAAAAGTCTGTTAAAATGATTTACAACATTCATTAAAGTATTTTTGAAATAAATCAAACTGCCTATTAAGTCATATTTTTGTATTACACATATTTTTGGAGGCAACTATTAATAATATTAAAAAAGACTTTCTTTGCTTCTGTTTAGGTTTACAATTTAGACTCAGAGTTACATCATCTCAGCTCCTTCAGAATAATCTGACATTTAAAAGTGAATTAATTTTTAATTTTACGTAAAAATAAAACAATTGTCTCATTTTACTTTAAACTCACTGACACGAGAAAGTACTTCGACTATATTATTAATGGACATGTTGGAGAAGGAAAAATATTCCTTTCCTGTCCCTGAGATTTTTCCAAGGAAATTTGGTCTAACATGATTATTTATCAATTTTCTACCCACAGTTGAGGAGGAGCTTCTCTCCTAGACTGCATAAGGCTGAGGGCCTGTGAGAAAATTCATCACTGCTATGAAATCACAGGACGTGGTGCCATTCTCACGGGTAAAGGCGTCAAAAAGAAAACACACCCCACCTCCACTGAGAAGGCAGTTTGCCACCGTAGCTGGGTCTTTACCCACACCACCCCAGGCTGCAGCCAATGGCCATACTCCACTGTAACAGAGTGGGCACATGGTTTTATTTGTTCAGAACCGCCAACCGACTTTTACAGCAGTTGCACAAAACAAAGTGTTGAGGACATGATTGCTAAGCTGGTCATCTCTTCCAAAACCAAGAGAAATTGTTGGGTTAAAACTGCCGGATGCACGTTGTTAGAGGCTCTGCAGATGGGGTTCAATGCCTCTTTATATAGCAGCCTTCAGGCGTGAATGTACACTCTGTAATACTTTTCATACCTAAGGGAACCAGACGGATTTAAATACAAGACTTTTTAAATCTTTCTGCTTTTCAAACCCTCAAAGACTTAATATTTTACCACTTCTCGCTATAAACAAACACGTTTTCCAGTAAGAGCATATTCAGACATATCCCAAAGTATTTACAGTTTGCAGCTGCACTCGGGATTTTCCGCTGACTCTGCTGGATTCAGGCAGCCTGACTCAAAGTCGCATTGGTGAGCTAACTTGTGGCTGCACTGTGGATAGTCAATGGTTAGAATATAAATGCTTCAGTAAAACCAGGTAAAACAAAAGGAATACGGGCTGATGAAGGATTACATTGGAAATATTGAAAGTACTTCAGAAAACGTCTCAAACTGATATAATTATAATTTTAAAACTTCTTTCAGGATGTGCCTGTTCGGCAACATCAAAGGAGAGCCAGTTTAACGTGAACGTAGGTGGATGTCAGTATCTGCCAAGAACACACCCAAAACCGTTCTTCTGGAGATCTGAGCATTACAAAGTGGTAAACTCTGGTCCAGACATCATAAAACAACAGTCACGTCATTGTTATGTCCACATGTAGATATTTTGCTTCCTGCTACAGCAGCAGGGCTGCACAGTGTTACAGTCGGTAGCACATTGGTCAGGTTCAAATCCCGACCCAGCGTATTTTAGCATAGCAAAAACATGTCTTTCAGGTTCCTTTAACGTTTCTTGTATTTCAACTGCAAACTGTATTGTTATGTATTGGGGTTTTTGACCATTACAAAATAAAGTAAAACACCTCTCTAATTTTGTTGGAAACAAAGTGAGTGTTATGCATTTGTCCTGTATTTTAATACACTAAAATAAAAACCTACTGTTAAGAATCTTATAGGTCTGCAAAGCGAAAAAGGACCAAAACAAAACGATCGAATGCCTCTCCAATGCTGACACTTAACAAACTTACTCCCAGATGACTCAGTTCCACCCTGGCAGCCATAACTACCATTTGCCATCAGTGCAGGCCTTCGCACGACAGCCAGCCAGCCTTGCATCAAGCAGAGTGCAGGATGCCGGAGCCATGGCATGACTTCATCTTCCCGAGTGTGCAGTAAATACCTCCGGAGAACGTATTCTGGGCCCAAGCATCAATGCCTTAACCAAAAGTCAGGATCCTTTTCTTCCCTTTGAACATCCATGTCTTTTTGAGTTTTTTTAATCCACCTTTTTACCACAACACCACCCACATCCTCGTTTGTAAATTTATCTTAGTGCTGGGTTGGATGATATCTGGCGAAGCTTAACTATCTGTTCATCAAAAACAAAAGTTCTCTACTAAAACCTTGACCTTGTTACAAACATAATATTTAATGTGTTTGTTGGGGGCTTTGGATAAGTCAGCGTGTGCAGATCTGTCCGTTTTTTTTAGAAACTTGCTCCAACCTGAGTTGTGAGAATGTTTTAAGTCAGCAGGAAGGCAGAGAGATGTTTCCAATGAGTGTCTCACGTTTGAAGTCCACAAATGAAGTCTGGTTAATCATCATCCCCATCAGAGTGGGCAAAACAGTACGAGAGTACTAATTATAGCATCTAAGTTTGTTGGAGGGGAAATAATCTGTTTTCTTATTTGCCGCATGTGTTGATGTTTCCCTCGTAGCATGAGCCAAATGCAATCCTGCACATCTGCTCTTTTTCTTTTTGCATTCCCAGTGGGACAAGAAGCAATTATGGGGATTAAATCCTTTGAAAATGCACTTTAGACAAAGCCAGAGGGTTTAGGTGCTGTAAATATCCCCGTCATGCTAAGCCGTATGAAGCCTATTGTTTCTTATTTTGCTTTAAAGCACAAAGGACGTCCAAAGTCAGGCCTCCAGAGGTGCTGCGTGCAACATGTTGCTCTCCAAATTAAGACCAGATTGTCCATAAACATTGTTGCTTCCTGCTCGCTCTTGTTCGTCTCCTCCCCTCTGGCTTTGCTCCCGGAATGTGAATTTAAGAAAAATAAAAAAAGCAAAAAACCAACATTCTCATTTGGTTTTTGCCTCTGTACTTTGACTAGACTTTTTAAGCAGATGGACAAGCTTGGATCAGCACCATTTCACTGTAGGTCTACCTGCACATTTAGGGTTGTTGTCCTGCTCGACGGTAAACCTCCACCTCAGTCTAAGGTTTTCTTCAACTCTGATGAGCAAACCTTGTCCTTTCTGGAAAACAAAAGGAGGCCCACAGCATGACGGTTCCCTTTTTTTTATTGTTGGGCTATTGTTTGAAGTGAAGGATGAAAATCCCCAGCTTGTTCCAATATTAAACTTAGAGGTGCGCAGTGGCAAAGCATCCATGATGTCCTTTATAGAAAAACCAATAATTTCACATGTGAAAAATCACATATGGGAACCATGTACCACATGTAAAGTAATATGATTCACATGTAGAATCACATTCATAAAAGTGGATTTGGAACATGGTAAATAAATAAAAAGGTTGACATAACATTACTCGTTTAAACTCTTTCCACAGATATGGTGTTACTTCCTCAAAACTTGCACATCTGGGTGACGTCTACTTGCTCTTTTTTGGGCTGTGGATCACTTTTACGGTTGTAAAATGTTTCATTAGTGTTATGAAGAATGCAAATAAATTATTATTCAGTGAAAAAATAAAAAATCAGAACTGAGCATCAAGTTTTGATTTGTGAATGTACAGCTCAGAGGTCACACTTAATGTCTGGGCTGTTTCTGTGTTTTATCTTCAGCAGAACCAGACCTGGAGGGCCAAACTCTCAAAGACGGGTTAGTGCTGAACACTACGGGGAGTTTTTTTTAATGGAGCGCCAGGAAAGAACACTCACTCATCACAGAGCAGCAGCAGAACTGAGAGAGGCTTGGTTGTGATAATTTTCCTACTCCGTCAGACAACAACTTCAACATTTAACTTTTTTGCATGGCCAACTTAAAAATGTTTCCAGGTCGATTCTTAAGGGGCATGCTGTTGTCATCCCTTTGCTTAGCAAGAAAAGTGTAACTATTGGTTGGCATTGTATCTGCTTTGCCATGCTCAGTTAGCACTTGCAACAAACTTTGGATCTCATTAACAGGCAAAAACAGAGCAGAGGTGTCACCTACAGTAAAAATTTAAACTAGACAGAACTCTATTGAATTTTTATTTCTTGCTATTTTTTGTTTGGCCAGACTAAAGACCCTCTGAAAACTGGTGACCGACTTCGTGGTAAGGACTCACCAGTTTAGGAAGACTGTCTTTTTTTAATTAACAGCTTCATGATCCTGTTTTGATAGTTTGCAGCAAGGCAGGAAATCATTTTTGTATTTTATGAAGGCTTTTAATGAAGAACATTTCAAAAAGCACAGAAGAAGTCCCCACCATCACTTATATGGGAACAGATTTAGTGAAATCTGTGTTGAATGTAGATTAAAGACATATTCTTCACTTGAGTGCTGATAGGAGTTCATTAATCAGATGGCAACATTTTCCTACAAGTCATGTGAAAGTCATGTGAAGAAACACTAAATACAGCTTGGAATCCAAACTTTGATGATAATAGTCTTAATATCCCATAATTTCATAAATCTTACAATCTTATGAAATGTGTTTTTTCACATGAGATCAAAACAATGTGCATGTTGTGACATTTCTTCTAGTTTTGCTCATTAATAAACACGTTATACAATTCCAGTGAATAAGTTGGGGTTAAAATCGTTCATTTAGTCTGACTTTTAGAGCATATTTAGATACAGTGGATGTGATTTGTCGTCTGAAGGGTTTCTGAGTTACTAAACTAAACCGAAAAGGTCTTGAAAGGTAGGTGGAAAATGGTGGAAACCAGACACATGGAAAACAACAATCACTCCAGAAATTTCTCTTGCATTTTCACCCCAGCTGCAGAGGTCCAGTGCTAAGATGTCACCAAGCCACAGCATTTTTCCTATGTGGGCGTACAGCATGAAAATGAAGAGAGGGTTCAGGGATTGAGTCACTGACCTTAAAAGAAACAGCACTTTTAGGCCAAAATAAAAAACAACTATTTACTTTGTTTTGGGGGGGAATTCTGTGAACTTCTAGTTTATGACATTAAGTTTCAGAGCTCCAGAAATATCATAATCCAGTATTACTATTTATCTTTATGTAATTATTTTTAAATGTCGTACATTATGAATAAGTACATATACATTAATGGCATTACTTTGACAACTGTTAATCTGCACAGCAAGTCTATAACAAACTAATCTTCTTGACTTGAGTTCAAAGACTTTGATGGGTGAAATAAATTCATGATGTGCTTATTATAGTCCTGGTGTGTAAGTCCCATTGATGTGAGGTTAAAACATTGCAAGCAATCGGTTTTGGCAGATGGCCGCTCATACTGAGCCAGGTTCTGTTGGAGGTTTCTTCCTGTTAAAGGGTAGTTTTTCCTTTCCACTGTCTTCACATGCATGCCAAGTATGAGGGCTTGCTGTAAAGTCACGACACAAATTTTGTCTAATATGTTTGCATGCTGGTCCAGCAGGAGCGATTGCCGCAAATCAATGACTCCATGCAGTCTGTAAGTTTTACATTGACTGTGAATGTTTTAAACTGATTTGAATGATAAACAAACTGTGATGCAATGTTTCATAACATGGATAAGTTGGAATCTAAGTATTTTTGGCCTGAATGTTTTCATATTAATTTATTTTGTATGTAAGTTGTTAATCAGCTCTATATAAATAAAGTGAATTAAACAGAACTGAAATAATGCGTATAGCTAATAATGCTAAGGATAGCTCCTGCTTTAGACATGATGTTATTCTTATGACTGTTACCTACAGCCTAGAAATAAAAATCAATGTAAAATTTGAAACAAACTGCTGAAAACTGTCTTTGTCTCACTTTTTACTTGAAAACTTAAAGGCCAGGGAAGGAAAACAACAATAACTTGGCTTTTACCAACTAGCAAAGAACAAAGGATAGAGGGTGACACATTGATGAAAATGCTTAGCCGAGAGCAGTTCGAGTATTAGAAAAGATATCGAATGAACTCTCGATCACTTAAGCATATGGAAAACATGAAAGTCCCACTTAAATAGTAATTAGGGTGGATTCATTTCAGCACTCTTGGTCCCCCCACCCCGTATCGGAAAGAGGCAGAGTGCTTTTGTAGCTCTCACGTCATCGATGCATTTTTTTTGCTTCGTCAGCGAACTGCCCTCAGTTCACTGGTGTCATTGCACAAGACTGCTCATCCCACAAGCATCTGATTAGCTTAAAACATGCTCTTAAGCACACACATATATATATTTTGCATGTAATAGGAGACATTTTACTGTTTTCTTTTAATGAACTTTTTTGGTAAACTCTTTTTGTAGCTGATTTGATCAAAGATACTCAACATGTTTCTCCTCAACATGTTGAGGTTTCTCCTCATGCTTAGATTTATTCCACTCCCCCCCCAATGACATCATGCAAACCAAGACAACAGAATACAAACTGATTTAACTTGGTGCTTTTTTCCTAGTTGAAACTTCTTTTAATTGAACAGCCAAATCAGTTCCACTTACTTATCGAGCACAAAGTACAGGTCAAAGGCACCGTGACAGGAGCTCTCCTCCTCCTCTTCCTCTTCCTCATCCTGCAGCTCCGGCTCTGCTCTTGCTGATGGATAAGAGAGCAGAAATAATCCAACCAGAACTAGCACCAGACGCATGTTTAGCACAGTTCCCTGTAATCTGGCTCCAGTGTGCAAACTTGACCACTTTGGAGAAAGAAGAAAAAAAAAAAAACTCTGATATTTTTTGTTTCCGTAAGTTTTCTTTACAAAAGTTTGCTTAAAATATGGAGATTCGTTTAGACAAAAACAAAAGGCTCTCTGTTTAAAGTTCAGTGAATGATCATGACCATGCCGGTGAGTCTCAGACTGAGGGATACTTTTTCTCAGATGCAGGAGAAAAGCAAATTTTTGTAGAAAATGATCCAATAAGAAAGGATTAAAAAAAAAAAAAGATAAAAATGAAGACGTCTCTGTATGGATGTGAAAATGCAGAGTGGGATCTGGGATCTGGGAGCTGTGTTTGGCGCTGGAAGAAGTGGGATAGACTCTACCGAAGTGGCCCAGGTTTCATGTTTCATCCTGAGGAGGAGAGACGGGAGGAAAAAAATGCCTTAGGATCCTCTTTTGCACCTCCCTCACGGCTAATAGGAGCATTGAAACAAAAAAATGGGATCCATGATACCAAAAAGTGCTCTAGCATAAATATTACAATCCTCTTAGCAATCAATAAAGCAACACATTCCTTTACAGTATTCTGAGTTTAACTGTTTGCTTTTGAGAGTGACTTCAATATCTTAAATAGCACTTTTACAAAGGATACCTAATTCTTAATTAATATTCAGTGAATGTTTTATTAATTTTTTACACCAATTGCACACACACTAATTTTACTTTTAAGACACTTGAAATAAGTTTTGAGTCAGTTATACAATCCCAAAATATTTTTCTCGAAACATCTTAATAAAATTTGGCTAAGGTAGATGTAAAAACATTGATTATTCAAAAAAAAGATGAGGCTCTTCCTAGGTTGTCCACTGGGGGTTACCAGAGTTCCTGGCTGGCTGGAGTGATTCAGCACACCCGGGCTTCCTGCACAAAAATAGGTTTGGTTTTGCACTGAATAACAATAAATAAATGCCAAAAACAATAATGGGGAAAACCTGGTCTGATCCAAAGAGACGGCATCCATCCAACTTTGGACGGAGCCGCTCTTCTTTCTAGAAATATGGCCAAATTTATTAACTCCCCAAATTACTGACAAACCAGGGTCCAGACCAGGAGACAGAGTCGTAGTTTAGAACTCCTCTCTGCGGCTTCTCTACAGTTACCTACCCAACATCCCATTGAGACGGTGTCTTGCCCACGTTCAAAACCAAATAGATTAAAGCTCAATCTAAAAAGAGCTAATCCTGAAAATCTCTTAAAGATAAAAACAACTCAGATGAAACAAAAATGTACAACTATTAAGTGTGGCTTATTGAACATCAGATCTCTATCCTCAAAATCCTTATTGGTTAATGATTTAATTCTTGATAATCAAATTGATTTGCTTTGTCTCACAGAAACCTGGCTGCAGCATGAGGTTTATGTTAGTATCAACGAATCAACTCCCTCTAATTATTCAAACTTTCACATTCCTCGAAGTACTGGGAGAGGTGGAGGAGTAGGAAGCATTTTCCAATCAGGTTTATTAATTAATACCAGGCCAACTAATAGTTATAGTTCTTTTGAACATTTAACCTTTAGCCATCCTAATCCAACCTCTAAAAGAATTAAACCACTTCTGTTTGTTATTTTGTATCGTCCGCCAGGTCCTTACACTGAATTTATAGATCAGATCTCAGATTTTTTATCTGATATAGTGTTAAGCACTGATAAAATCATTATAGTGGGAGATTTTAACATTCATATTGACACCAAAAATGACAGTCTAAATGTAGCCTTTACTGCCATTTTAGACTCAATTGGCTTCACTCAAAAAATCCAAACACCTACTCACTCTCTTGGTCACACTTTAGACCTTGTGCTGACTTATGGCATTGAGTGTGAAAAAATTATAGTGCTGCTTCATAACCCTCTCCTTTCTGACCATTTTTTTATAACTTTTGAGTTCTTTTTCACAGAGTACTTAAAATCTGAAAGAAAATGTCTTTATAGTAGGTGTCTATCGGAAAACGCTGTTACACCCTAACATAACTACTACCTCAGTAAGCAATGAGGTACTGAATGTGGCGCTGGAGCCTGATCTCTGTTTGAAGTGTTTTGCTCCTGTTGAGCCTTCTGAGCTTTCAAAAATACTTTCTTCATCTAAGCCTTCAACTTGTATGTTGGATCCAATCCCGCCAAAATTGTTAAAGAAGTATTTCCTATTATTATTACCCCCATTTTGGAAATGATTAATTTGTCATTAGTGAATGGTTATGTACCAGAGGCTCTTAAGGTAGCTGTAATAAAACCCCTACTTAAGATACCTTCTCTTGATCAAGAAAACTTAATAAATCACAGACCCATATCTAATCTTCCTTTTCTATCTAAAATCCTTGAAAAAATTATTGCTAATCAACTGAGAGAGCATTTGATGAATAATGACCCAATTGAAAAAATTCAGTCAGGATTCAGAGCTCATCATAGCACTGAGACAGCTCTCCTTAAAGTTACTAATGATATTCTCATGGCCTCAGACAATGGGCTCGTGTCTATTCTAGTTTTGTTAGATCTCAGTGCTGCTTTTGACACAGTCAATCACAATATCCTCATTGAAAGGCTTGAACACACTGTGGGGATCAAGCAAACAGCACTAGGCTGGTTTAAATCGTATTTGTCTGATAGATCCGAGTTTGTTCATTTAAATGACAAATCTTCTCCGCATTGTAAGGTTACTTGTGGAGTACCACAGGGTTCTGTACTTTGGCCAATTCAATTTACTACATACATGCTCCCTATTGGTAAAATCATCAGACAGCATGGTGTTAATTTCCATTGTTATGCTGATGATACACAACTGTATTTATCTATAAATCCCGATGAATCCAGTCAGTTTGGTAGATTACAGGCATGTCTAGATGACATAAAAATGTGGATGACATTAAACTTTCTGCTCTTGAACTCTGAAAAGACAGAAGTTATCTTTGGACCAGAACCCCTAAAAAATAAATTGCTTAGTCAGCCACTTGACCTGGATAGAATCAGGTTGGCATCTGGGGACAATGTAAAGAACCTTGGTGTTATTTTTGATCAGGAAATGTCTTTCAAGTCGCATATAAAACAGGTCTGTAAGATTTCATTCTTTCATCTTAAGAATATAGCAAAATAAATAAACTGATTCTTGATTAGTTAGTAAAATCATTTATTTAAATGAAAATGAAATAGTTAGGAAACCATGAAATATTACCAAAATATTTTAAATTCTCGGGTACTGCTTATGAATAACTGCCTGATAACGTCCTCCTTCATCCCCGTCCTCCTCCTATTGTATTAAATACAATAGAGGGAGGAATATGTTGGGCACTGATTTTTATTGAACAGCAGAGCTCTACATATATTAAAAAAAGGCAAAGACAACTGAATATATCAAATAAAAATGAATAATCAAAAATAAAATGGTGGAAATTAGCAAATAAGAGTTAAACCAATAAGAATTATGCAATTATGTCACTGTTCCGTATAAACTATGACTGGTGAGAAAGTAGGCCTGCATGAGAGGGATTTTCAAATTTTAGCCGATTTAGCGTTGACTTAATCGAGATTAGTTGGCACCACTGATATGATCTAAATTAGTTTAACAGCAGCACCAAAATATGTAAGAGTAAAAGATTAAATGACTTCACAGAATGATATATATGAATATCAAAGTCCAGAAAATGTGTCATTAAAAAATAATTACAGTACGTATTAAAGAAATAAGAATCAGTTTATTTATTTAGTGCCAATTTACAACAAGTGTCGTCTCAAGGCACTTTACAACAAAATCAATTAAAATCATAGATACATCATAAACAAATCAATTTGAAAAAGTTTCCAATCTAAGGAACCCCAGCAGATTCATCGAGTCATTGACTTGCAGCATTCACTCCTCTGGAATCAGCAGACAGAAACAATAGCTTGTGTTGTCATCGACTTTACAGCAATCCCTCATACTGAGCATGCATGTAGCGACAGTGGAGAGGAAAAACTCCCCTTTAACAGGAAGAAACCTCCAGCAGAACTAGGCTCAGTACAAGCAGCCGTCTGCCACGACTGACTGGAGGTTTGAAGAGACAGAAAATTAAAATAGATGCAGAGGAAACTGAAAAAAAAGAGTTTATAGCAGCAGTTGTAGAGCGTTACTGGTGGCATCTCAGCCCATGTTCTCATCCAAGAAGCTGTCTCAGCTAACAGAACGCCAGACCAGGTGTGGCTACTATGGAGAGAAGAACACTAAGAGAAAAGAGTTTCATAAATGATGAGTTATTTGCTCTGAAGTTATTAACATTAGTTTCAAACTGAGCTAAGAACAAGTGGATGTTTTGAAACAACTAGCTCACAATGCAATCAGGATAAAACATTATTCTGTAAAAGTAATGTTTCATTTAATATTTTCCTGAATTTGAAATGATTATTATGCTTTTGGACATTTAGGTCGTAATGGATTAATTAGTTACCAGATTTTATTTAGATCTGGGTTTTCCAAGATGGGATTTGATTACTCACCAATCTCTCTGTCCCCTGTAGTTCAGTCCAACAAGGCTGGGTCGAAACATCTCTATACGTATGTCAATGATAATTCTAATATATCTGTGTCAAATAGTGTTTATACGTAGATAATAACTCAATCTTACCATAGTAGTCGTGAAGTCTTGGCTCTGAGTTCTTGTTTGTAAAAGGGATGTCTAAAATATCTTGGTCGTGTTGTTTAAGAAATTAGAGGCCTTGGACCGAAATGTAATATAAAGTTGGCAACAGCTACGGATTATAAATATACTTCTCCTCAGAGACCTGTTCACGCTATGCCTTCAGAACCAGAACTAAACTTAGCGAAGCAACATTTAGTATCAATGCTAAGGGAAGAAACGGGCGGCTTCTTTAAAACCGGTTTGAAGAATTACTATTTAGCACAGGTTTCCAAAAAATATCAGATTATCGATTTGTTGTTTGTCTTAACTATTTGTTTAAACGATGGATTTTAGCATTACATTTGTTTGCTTCATGAGAATTCAAGCACTTTAAGTTTGTTGTGATGTAAAGAAGAAAAAAATTGCCTTTGTCTTATAGTCTTTACATTGCAGTCATGGCAATTAAAAAATCTTCAAATAATTATTTTGTTCCCTCTTTATATTAAAATTAAATGCATCACATATTTATCAACAATTTTATTAGGTTTCAACTCTGGAATTGATACAACCCATGTAGGTGCACGTTAAGTGACATTTTCTCACAGATATGACTTCATATGTAGATATTTAAACAGATTATTTTTAAAACCTGACTGCCCGAACACATAGTATAAGAAACCAAAAAGCATATGTTGAAAACATATTACATGCAGGTACTTATTCACAATAAAACTAACTTTTATGCAAGAATTATAATGGTTTTTTAGTGGCATTTATTCTTAGAAAAAGGCCACCATGACACTATACATGCAACCGAAACTCACCATTGCAGAAACCATAAAGGTTTAAGTATATTGAAAATTAATAATAGATTACATTCTGTATGGAACCCAATTTGTTTTCACAATCAATCCCTGAATTCATCTTCAAATCAAACGCGAAAACAGAGATTTCACTAGCACACGTTACTTCTGGCCTGCGAGATGCTTGTTGAAGATGCCTTTTGCCACATCAAGGGCCGCGTCAGCCGCGGTGGGTATGTGGGGTGTGACACCTACTCCCTCCCAGGCTGGCCCAGCTGAAGTTTCCGAATGTACTGTGGGGATGCTGAGGAAGATGTTGCTCTCACCAACAGGGAAGACCTTCGGTGGGTGGGAAGCCCCGGAGGTGGTCTCTCCAACGATCATAGCGCGACCTAGCTTTTTCATGATGTAAACAAACTCCTCGGCGGCACCCGCTGTCGCCTTGCTGGTCAGGATTATGAGGCTTTTCTTGGAGCCATACGTTACACCTAAAACAGTGTTTGAAGCAGGTTAAGAAATCTACTAATGAACTTTATAACAAAGTTCTTGATTGAGCTAATGCAAATTTTAAAACTACAATGAACATTCACTCTTATAAAAGTCTGATTTCCTGTTATTACCAGTGAGTTCAGGCAGAGTTAGCAGGTCAGTGGTGGTTCCTGATGGTCTGTCATAGAGCTTGTCCAAAAGAATCTGCTTGTCCCCATCGAAGAAGTAAGAGCAGAAACCTGCTACGGCTGTTGTTGGTCCACCGAGGTTGTTCCTGCAAGTGAAAGAAAAACAGAGAAAAACTACTACTTTTCGTTCTGAACTTTTGAGAATAAGCTAAATTGAATTCCCTTTGTGTAGATGTGAGGCATTTATAAGCATAGGTAATAAAATACATCCTTTATTACTGTTTAAAAAAGAGCTGATTAAGTTCTGCTCTAAACCGAGTAAGAGTAAGAAAACCCACCTGAGGTCAATAATCATAGCATCTGTGTTCACAACTTTGTTCCAGACATGCTCCACGATAATCTGGGCAATTGGCTTGACTTCTTCGAAGTCTCCAAACATGTCAAAGCGCAGATAGCCGATGTTGTTTTCAAGCACATCAGTGTGGAATGAGATTTTGATCAGCTCAATGTACATCTCTGGAGAATAATCCTAAAATATGAGGAACAAACAGACATTTTTAGCATTTTTCATGAAAATATTTTTGAACCAGTATGCTTAATGATGGTTCAAGATTGACGACTATTGTAGAATTCAGTATACTCCATAAAGGGTAAGTTACAATTTAAACACAATTCTCTTCTTCTTTTTTGTTTAACCGAAGTTAATTCAGGACAAAAAACTGTCACAAAATAAAATAAAATGCCTACCATAGGTGGCAGGGCTGGGGTGTTGGTGGTTGTTTTGAGGCTCTTGTCCTCAGAAAGGCTCTTGAGGTCAGCTGACAGGTTTGTCTCCAGACCTTCTTTGGAAACAACGTTACTAAATTCCCCATTTGCCAGAAGCTCTCTCAGCTTCTCTGCAACATCTGCCCCAACTCTCTCAAAGGCATAATTGTTAGCAATCAAGCTGGCTGATTCCTCAATGATGACTGGAACTTGAGCTCGGAGGTTGATAATCCTGATTGCAGTAGCGAGGGCATCCTCTTCACTGACTTCCACATCTGGAGTCACACCTGTTAGTTCCCAGGTTGAGCCTGTAATAGGGTTGATGGACTTTGCAGTAGGAAGTGTAATGTAGAAGTCAGTGTCACCCACTTTAAGTTTATCAACTTTCACTGAGCCCCCAGCTGTCTTCTCACCGACAACAGTGGCTCTCTTCAGGTTCTGGAGGCAGTAGGAGACATCTTCAGCAATCCCCTTTGTGTTTTTACTCGTGAGAATAATCAGGGGCTTGGTCACACTGTATCTCTCTCCCAAGAGTGAAGACATAGACATTAGCTTAGTGGTTGTGTTTGAGGGTCGGTCGTAAATGCTGTCAATGTGAATCACAGACTCAGCTTCAGTAAAGTAAGAAACTATATAGGAAATGCCGGAAACTTCCCCGCTACTTGTATAACGCAAGTCAAAGATTAGGGCTGAGGTAGGCAAGATTTTCTTCCAGACCAGGTCTACAAGCAAAGGCCCAACCTTGTCAGCAACTTCCTCCCCAAGGATATGATCAATTCTCAGGTAGCCAATGTTACCCTCCAGAATGTCTAGCTTGATGGATGACTGCAGAACTGCAACAAGCTGCTCAGGGGGCAGCGGAGGCATCTCCGGGTGAACCACAGGAACATAGTTTGGCTCATAGGAGACCTTCACTCTCGGATCACTCACTGTGGTTTGGACTCCACTGCTTATGACGTTGGCCAGTAATTCGCCGTCTGAGATATTCAGGACCTCTGTGTTGCTTCTGGCTTCCAAAATGTCCTCCTTCATCCCCACCAGCTTCTCTGGCGAGCAGTAATTGTCCATGACAATTTTTGTCAGGTCTTCAATAAGGCTGGGTGGAAATGAGGCATGCAAAAAAGAAATATCCCCCAAAATTAGTAAAGATGCCACCAGAAAAAGAGTCTTTGCCATTTTTTGTCCGAAGTTTGTAAACTGAACCCCCGTCTCAAGATTGGTCCTTTGACAAGTGGCACCGGTTTGGATTTAAGGTTTCTGATAACACCTTTATAAGAGGATTTACTGCACATTAAACCTCTAATCGCATTATCTGGGATGTTTCTAAAAGAGACTAACAAACAAGCAATGTACGTGTCGTAACAAGAGGGTGTTGGCAGTGATGCTGGTGTTTGCACAAAGTAGTCTGGCTATTTAAAGCTGTCTGTGCCAGATAATCACTGTTTTATAATTGCATACATTGTTCCTCGGTGAGTTGTTTCTATTTAAAGAAAAATTAAAATATCCATGAAATTAGTTTCATAGTATGCTTAAGTTAAAAGCAGAGGACAAAAAAACTAAACTTGAGGTGTTGTATAAATACTTGTGTCTTGTTGAATTACTCTTTTAATAGTTATAAATATAAGAAAAACTATTCTGCCTTGAAGACATAATTGCTTTCCAAGTCATTTTACACATTTATTAGCAGTAAAGTAGTTGAAGTGAGTTGAACAGCCATTTAGGTTTGTGTAATAAAAGCTCCCTCTGCTGGTCAATGAAGACAAGAAAACTCTTCCAAAACAGAAGTTAAAAAAAACAAACATAAACCACCACCCAGAAGACTGAGATTTAGCAGATAAAACATTTAAGGCCCAATCACAAGCAATAATAATTAGAAAAAATCCATTAAACAAACTAGCACAAATATTGAGGAAAACCTCCTAAAATCAAACCAAAGCAGGGACCAAAGGAATATTTCACTGGAAATAACATTTCTAATAATAATTGGCAAAAATCATTGATCCATCACTAATCATAATTTTAAATATGTGATACAACATATTTTAATCTGTTAGATAACACTTTTTTCTATAACTGATCCTGAAAGCCTTTTGTTCTTTTATTCGTTTATTTTGAATTATTATGGAACATTTCATTTTAACCAAAAGTGCACACTCACTTATCATTACACATAAAAAAATGCAATTAACAAGTTTGAACTGAAAAAAACAGCTAACCTTCCTATTCAAATATACAAATATGACATTCAATTATCAAAAAATTCTTCTAATTTAAAGTCTCAATCATTAAAAAAAACTTTTTGTGCTCATTTATCTTATGAACATTTCTTCATGCTACTTTTTTTAAGACTGAATTTTGGAAAAGCTTTAATCTGGTTACAAGCAATTTGCAATATTTGACATTTGTTTTACAGTAAAAAAAAAAAAAAAATCTCTTTGCTACTAGAAGAGCTTCATTAATTTGGGTTAAAACAAAGCTCCATACTTTCCCAGTGGTGGGACTCAAAAAAACCTGATTGGGAATTGAAGCATACAGTACACTGTCTCTAATTTGATAGGTTCCACTGGACAAAGACCCTCCAGTTGTTGGCTCTCCAATAAATGTAGCCCAATGAAGTTCACTCATAATGAGAGCAAATAATTTACCTGGTGAACCCGTCATATGACTTGTCAGGGTAAAGAGTTCTTTAGAGGAACCATAAGTTTGACCCCTTTGTGAGAAAATGTCATAGCTTTAGTCAAGCTGTTAGTTGTGCGGTCAGAGGTGGTGTAGAGATGTTGTGGAGGTCCAGCATCAAATAAATATGTGTAGACGAGGCGTACAGCTGTAGAGTAGCCACCAGTGTAGTACCTCAAATCAATTATAAGGGCATTTGTGTTCAATAACCTCTTCCACACTGAATTTGTAAGCTGTGTTTCAATTGCTTTGCCAACTTCAATGTTCAGCATCACATCAATGCGCAGATAGCCAGTGTTACATGACAGAACCTCAATTTTAAACAGAGATTCAATTATGTATCCAAATTCCTTTGAATAAGGCATCTTTGGGATGTCATGAAGTGATTCAGTTTCAAGATTACAATATAAATGTGAATGTGGTGGTCACCTGAGCTGTCCTGGACATCCGTTGTTAGTTGGGATTCAAAGGTTTCAAAATCAACCACTAGTCGATACATTTATAAAAAGGACAGTTTATGCAATGCCTGTTCCTTCAATGTAAAATGTCTTTGAGTGCATGAGCTTGCCAGATGTTATTTCCCCAACAACTGTGTCACAGTTTAAGGACTGTGTCAAGTAAGCAAGCTCCTCCCATATGCTGGCAGTGTGGTAGCTTGTTAGCAGATAAACTCGTAAACTGGCCCTGTAATTTTCAACAGAGATTTGTGTTCTGCTGTTATGTTCTGAATCCTGTCAGTTATTGTGAAGAAATGTTTCTTGGAGCAATCACACAGCTAAGACAGTATAAGTGTCAAAGAATTACAGAATCCACGTGTGTTATATCGTAGATTAATAATCAAGTTATTAGTATCCTTGAGGGGTTCTCATACGTTTTGAGCTATAGCTTTTCTAGTTCAGCCGCTGAAGAAGTCTCTGCTAGCTCATCAAAACGAAGATACCCAATACTACCTGGAAGAATTTTGTCTATGAAGGCTCTGTTAATGTTTGCGTTTAATAATTTGATATTATCTGGTATTACATATAGCATATTGATCCTCTTGTAGAACATCATCATCATCTTGCATTTATTTGATAATTACTCGAGGATCTCCAGACACAGTCTGGAGGTTCTGGTTAAGTTTGAATGCAAAGTCATTTTCTGATCCAAACGATTGTAGGTCTGTTGATTGCAATTGGTGTAGAAGCGTTGAAACTCTATCATTGAAAGCATACGTTTCTCTTTTTACATCCAATATATTTTTCACAACAGTTGGAATTGGATTCATTACAGCCAGAAGGGATTTAGCCTTTGAGAAACCTTCCTTGGCAATTACATTGATTGTTGGCGAAACACTACTTACTTCCCAGCTCTGGCCTGTTTATTGGATTACCAGATCTTGCAACAGGAACTGTTATGTAGAAGTCTCATTGAGCAATTCTAATCTTTTGGACCTTGACTGACCCACCAGCAGATTTTTCTCACAGGATAAAGGTTGGCTTAAGTTTCTTGAGGGTATGTGCCACCTAAAAAGCCCCCAAGGTATGCCTGCTTGTGAAAATGATTATGTCCTTTGTCTTTCCTTACCGTGTCCCTGGTACTGATGACGTGGTCGAAAATTCCTTGCTTGTATTTGAGGGCCTTTCATATATTGTGTCAATATGAATGAAAGGCTCAGGATCAGAAAAATATGATATTATGACAGGAACCCCAGCTGTGCAGCACCTTAGATCAAGGATTAGTGAGGATGTTTGAGAAACTTTGTTCCAGATGTTGTCCCACAGTTGAGAGCCAACTTTTGATGCTATCTTTTCATCTATGATCTTATCTATACATAAAATGCCAATGTTTTTTTTCTCACCAGCCGTTTCAGTTTATCTTTTTAGAGCAACTGCAGTACGGGTGACACAACTGGGACAGGATTATGCTCATTTAACACTGTCAGTTATGGCTCACCCAGGGCTACTTGAATTCCAGCTGTGAGCAAACTTGCGATGGTCCTTTTGTCTTAAAACTGCAAGATTTATCCACTGCTGATAACTTCCTGGATGGCTTCCTGCATCCCAAAAATCTTCTCCGGAAGACGTAATTTTAGGGGGGGACATGTCCCCTGCACTTTTTCAAATGTCCGTTTTGGTCCCCTGCACTTTTTACTGTCCAAAAACAATGTTCCGCTACACTACACCAAATTGTCAGCACTAGGACCCAGGGGAATTCAACCGCTTAAGCTGAAGCCCAATTCTCTGAGTTTAGACTGCCCACCAGGACTTGATTGGCTCTCTGTTGATTGAATCTCTTGTGTGATTGGCTGTCTCCACCGTCACTCATTAGAAGCCAATGTTAGAATCAGCCCCATAGAGAGAGACTTCGGACACTCCCATTGACTTCCATAGAAAGAAGCATGGAGCTGTTGTGAAGCGTTAGCTGACTGTTCCGTATCACAGTAATATATTATATTGGCAGTTTTCGTTAATTAGGCGTTTTAACTTGCTAATTTAACTTGCTAGTTGTGTTTTAGCTGCTCATTACAAGCTTGGCGGATTTAGACGGGTCCGTCTGATTCGGTGTTTTAAAATTTCCATCACAACTTACATTCTGAACCTAAATAGTTTTCTTATTTTTTTGCAACCACTCACGCCCGCGTGGGCTTCTAACAGCATCTGCGCCAGCTGGTCCGCGTGGACGTGTTCTGCGGGGGCGGCAGCAGCGGCAGCGTCTACCTGGCGCTGGAAACTCGCAGGACACGGACTACATCACGGAGAAGCTGTGGAGCGCCGTGCTGGCCGGGGAGAGTGTGTGTGTGTATTTTTGCACAATTGAGTTATTTTGTCATGTAATCTGATTTCAACGAGAAACGGTTTCAATTAAATCAATATTTTAATCAGTGAATTATAAATAAAAGTTCTCAGACTACAAGCACAATCAACTAAGTTTGCATGAAAGCAAAAATTATAATAAATATGTCTTCTACAAATGTTAAGCATCCCAGGTCTTCAATCAAAACATATACAGCAACATATTTTCCTAACAGAAGTATTTTTACTTCTGTTACGGTTTTTGTACGTTATGAAACACTGTAGCCATACTCTCATGTTAGATAAGTGCTGCATCGTGGCCGAATAAATAACAACATCTCCAGTTGTATAGTTGTAGTTTTACTTGAACTCAAAGTGCAGTACAGATACATTCACCACCATGAGGCAGGGAACTTACTCTCTCTGAACATGGAAGTCTCTATGGCAACTGCGCGCTCTACTGGTGTACTCCACTATAACATTAATACAAATTAAATAATAAACATTCACTTTATCACATCTCTGTAAATATTACACAGCAAAATATACGTAAATCCCAGTATACCACAGTAAGTAAAACTTGTGGGGGAAAAGTGAAGAAAGTCATTTTCGCACCAGAAGCCGTTCAAACTGACTTACCGGGCTGAGATGTTTGGACCTATTCGTAGCTACATGAACCATGTGACCACCTATCAGCGAGTTCAAAGAGTTAAAAAATACTCGTCCCCCCCAACCTTTGAAATCAAAATTTCTTCCATCATGACTGAAGTCTTATAAGAATAAAAGATCTGGAGCGTCCTGCCATGTAACCTCAGTTAAACTTTGCCCAGATATGGATCAGGGAGATATCTCTATGCCGTTTTTTGTGCCAAAAAAAAATAAAAAGTCTGAATAAAAGGATTTAGGCTCAAATAAACCTCTGATCGCATTATCTTTTTTGATTCAGTCAGCACACAAGAGATAACTGAGCAGAAATGTTGTCTCATAAACTCTATGGTTTACATAATTACAAAGTTTGTGGAAATGCCACAAAAACTGCTCATTAACTTATAGGTTTAACTTTTGCTTCTTTTTTTATACAACTCTTTTAAAAATAAATTAAGTGTAAATTGTGCTGAACACAAAACCACACATTGTACAATTATTTTCACTCAAAATCCTCCTTAATCTTAAATCTATCCTAACAACCCTTTTTACCAACAATCCTAGAATGATGTTGGTTGTGATGCTATTTATAGACCAGAGTAATTATAAGGTCACAAATACAGGATGTTCGAGTGTTTGTAAAATCTTGTCCCCTTGTTGGTGTTGAGGGTTCAATTCTGATAAGCCAGTGTCACTGACTTTAAATATTTAAAAAATGTAACAGTATGTAAGTTTGCAATAAGAACTGAACCTGGAACATTGGTGAACCTCCCCTGGAGGTCATCTTTTTAACAGTACTTCAAGAGTACAGTGAAGAATCCTCCTGGAGAGCACAACCCACAACAGGATCTAAAACATTTAATGAATAAGAAAAGGAATCAAAGTCAGCCATGGTGGTGGTATAGAATGATATTTATATGTCTGTTTTTTTATTTGAACTCAAAAACAACATGGTTACTACACAAAAAACAGGTGATTCATTACAAATTCAGATAATTTTTGCAGCAACAGCTGAGTGATTCTAATGACATAATCAATAGGTTAGATTTAAGACAAAAATTAGTTAGATTTATTTCTTCAAATATGTGGCAGCAGTTATTTACATTCTATTAATATATCACATATTACTATTGTACACATTTGTATTTGACAGGTTATGTACAGATTTATTGTAATTGTAAAGCATAAATATCAGGTACTCAGAATATACTCTTATAGTTTATTGGTTATATTATAAGCTGGTAATAAAAATAGGCTTCTTGTCAGATTTTAAATAAACAACTTCAGATTAAAAAAAATTATATTCATAACTTTTGAAACATTTCACATATTAACATAAACCTCCAACCATGAATATACAACAGTTGATTTAAAACCCATGGGCACTGGCTCCATCATCCTTTTGTCTACAGCAGCTGAGAAAATGAATGGGGTTTATTGGAATAGGCTTAACATGCAATGATATAGAAAATTACAGACATAGGACTCGAAAACAATCTTCCCATGTTTGCAACTGCCGGATACATGTTCACAGATTGGTTTTGTGATGGTTATTTTGAAAATAATAACAGGTTTCTTTAGCTTTGACAAGCTTACACTATATACAGTTTTTCTTTTTACCGTTGAGTTGAGACTTGAAGAAATCCAAAATCACAATTCCCTCCCTGTACAAGACTCAAATATTAAATGCAATAAGCATGTGGGTCTGTTGATTTCCAGTGAATTGGCAATATTACTTCGATATTACTAGTTGACAACTTCTTAATGTCAAATGTAGCTATTTGTAAACAGCTGTGGTCTGAAACCCCAACAAACACGAGGGATCCATTGTAGTTATAATGTGAAGGAGAAATGTTACTAGAATGTTTGTAAGTTATTAAAGGTTCTTTAATCTACTCCCTTTTTGCCATAATCTGTCCGTATATCACCAAAAATTCACCTTCCTCCTGCTATAGCCTGATTCTTCCTGACTACCTGCAGCCACACTCTGCCACCTTCATCTCCTCGTAAAGATATCTGATTGTGATGCGGCCATTCTCCTGATACATGACCGATATGGGGTCCAACTTTATCGGGACACAGCAAGCCATGTCGGCCCTCTTAGGGTCTCTGAGATTCATCAGCGTCTGGATGAGGGCGTGCTTCGACGGTGTAAACTCGTCCGTCAGCGGGTAGGAACAAATTCCTCGGCACTCGAAGGCGTCATACTCTGGAGGCGCCACAATCCAGCTGTCCCAGCCGATGTCTTTAAAGACGACTCTGAGCGAGGTTCGGCGGCAGTTCTCTCGGTCTGCCTTTCTTTTTGATCTCCGCGGTTTTTGAATGTAGGGAATCTCACTTGAAACCTGATACGGCCTGCTCCAGTCGGCCCCGGTGTGAAGGACGGTTTCTTCCTCGTGAAGGATCATTTCCCTGAGCTCCTTTTTTGTCTCCCTCCTCCTGCTATTAAAGTCATCTGAGAAGACTATCAAGGCAGCTGCATTATTATCTCCGACAGACGTACTCATATTTACACAGCCCTCCGTGCTATCCACCACTACATCAAACACAGTCGCCCCTTGACCTGACCTAATCCAGCTTTGAGTTGCTGTGGTCACATCAAACGTTGCCCATGTGCTTCGGGAAGCCGCTACCCTCTCGCCATCCACCAGATGTGAAGATGAGGTGAAATTGTTGCCATCAGCTTCGTAGGCTTCAACGGTGGCGAACGACGTGACATTTGACCTTTCATCTGGGATAAAGAGGAGCTGTAGTTCGGCGGTGATAATCTTTTCATGGTTTGGAAGGCTGACATTGAACTGCAGCCTGTACCTTGACTTTGGGTCATTTGCACTTAACAGAGTGACATCTGTTGATCATATACAAAACAGATCAGTTTGTTTAGTTTCTTAGCTTGAATAAAAAAAAAATACACAATAAAATAACACACTAATAAAATAATAGTTTTATATTTTATGTGAAATTATACCATTGAATCAACATATTAATGGATGATTACTTATACATATTTACAGTTTTTATATTAACAACATAGGCAATGAAATGTATGGTGAGAGAATAGGGTCAAATTTGTTATGAATTAAATAACTTATAAACAAATATTTAAGCTTATCCTTCAAACTGACTTGGCAGGATTAGCTCAGCTTCCATTGGGACCCTGATGTCTAATTAGCTGCTTTAAACCTCAAGTCTAGAATATTTGCAGCAACATGAAAGGACTTATTAAGTCATAAAAAAATTATATACAGTTTTTTAAATGAAATTGATAAATGTAATTAAAGCACATATAATTATGTCTGTGCTTAATAAATTATTTTTAAGAATTTACTTACTGTAATTTTTTCCCAATATACATATGCTTTTGTAATTTGGCTCTCTGTACCCTAAATGATCACTTCATTGTTTATTCTATTCTATTTTATTTTATTTTATTTCTTAGTACCTTTTCTTACTATTGCAAAGGTAAGAAACTTTCTAAATATGTTTTCATTAGGAAATAATATGTGAAAACTGTTAATCAAATCAATAAATCAATAAAAAATAAATAATGTTTTTGACTTCAAATAATTAAAGAGACATATAAAACATGAAATCAAGTCAATACTTGTCAATAAACATCCTTATCAATAAACATTACTTACTTATTATAATAATTAAGATAGATAAATACAATGTGTAGAAAACTTTAGTTTCATGTTTATTTACTTTTTGTTGCTTCATTATTCACAATCCCTCCCCCTTTAATCAAAATCTATTATTGTACCTATTTGCAAATAACATTAGTTAATTCAATTAACTTGCATGTTCATGTCTTGGCAGTGCTAACAATAGTCAGTGTGCATAAGAAAAAACCCACTACTAAGTTCTCTAAAGGATAATTAGCCGTAAGATAAGCAAAAGGTTTCATTACTTTCCTTGTTTAAGTACCTTGGACACTGAAGCTTCGTATGACATCAAACTGAGGGACCGCCGACCTATTCGAGGCATACTTGTTGTACAGCTCCACCATGAACTGAGGCGGCGAGATCTTGTGGTCCTCCTGTGGAACGTCTGACAGGTTGAGTTGCCTCAGGAAGCTGTCCTTAATGTTTGATAAGAAGTCTTCGATTTTTGACTGTTTGTCTTCTTCCTCTAAAAGGTCCTCTGAGATCTCTAAGAAGAGTTTCTCGAGATCTTCGCTTTGGACGTCCCTGTTGAGAGGCTTACAGGTGCAGCAGGCAACGTAGGCTGCCAAAGTCACACATGTCTGCAGCACACGGTTCCTGGGTATCTTCATTTTGATAAAAAGTCTTCAAACCACTTTGCAGGCAATAACTTTAGCGTCTGAAATGAGACTTTGGAGTTGCAAAGTTTGAATATGGCGATGCCAAGAATCACAGTCCTGTTATCCGCTCCCATGCTCCAAGTGTAAACAGAGGGACTAGTGTCGACCAAAAAAAGTGGCTTGGCCTGCTTATCGCTGCCATTGGTGCCTTTTTAAAGCTTTGCTATCATCAGAAGTTCTGTCCACTAATGAAGACACTGTAAACACTCAACAGTGATAATGAGGGAAGCACTGGCAAATGTGAAGTTTTTGACAAGCAGACATTTCCACAAAATTCCTATTCCCAGCTTCTGGGGGAATATCCTCATCCGCTTCACATTGACATCAGCCAAAAAGAATTATGGCACCTTGCAGTATAATGACGTTTAACTTTGTGGCAAATACAAATCTGTAAAGTGTGTCGTGTGTGTTGAGCCTTTTTTGACACCTCTAATTAAATCAAATGCAACTGAAGTCAACTATGCCGTAAAACAATACCCTTGTGTGCAGAGGTGTGTAGTAACTAATTAGATTTACTTAAACAGTTGTTAAATCTACAGTAGAAGGACCAAATGTCTTACTTGAGAAATAATTTTGGATGCTCTACTCACGGCAAATATCTTCTCTGAATCAAAACAAAAATGTTTTAAAGTAAAAATGCACATGAGAACGACACAAAAATGAGATATGTTTGTTGTTCTACTGTTCATTTTTGTAGGTGATCTGGAAAATAATTCAATGTATGGTAAACGCCACACATTTTCTCTTGACTTGTAAAAGGTTCTGCTTAAAATTTAGTATTTTGTAGATAGTTTCTTTCCTTTTTAATTGTATGCTTTAAAATAATTGAATTTAAACATAAGTTTATATTCTTTCAGATGACCTTTTTCATTAATAAAAGCTTATAGGACTGATGTGATGTTCTAGTCAGTTACTCGATGCTTGAGTAGCGTTTTTCATTTTGTTTTATAGTCTAACTTAAGCGATTTCTTGGAATGCTACCCTTTACCGTTACTCAGCTACATGTTAAGGTAATCCTGTGCTTTCTTGAGTGATGTTTGGAACAGGGTTGGGTTATGAAGCTCTGTTTTAAGCCTCACAGACCAGAGTTCAATCTAGTAGACAGAATTGCTACTAGATTGACAACAACTAACCAACTTGTGGTTTCCCAGCTGACCTGACAGGAAAGGTAAGGTTTAACTAGTGTTGTTTAATTTGAGAAAATAGGAAAAAAGCAGGAGTCAAGAAGCATGAATTGCACAAGTCACTAGTCATGTTTTATACTATAAGTCTACTTTGAAAAATGTTGCAAAAAGAAATGTAAATTAGGTGTGCTTCCATCAACTGGTTTGGAGCGAACTAACCATGGTATGCAAAAAGTAGTTTTGTCAAATATTAAAATAGGGAATTGTTTTAATAAGTGTTTCCATCGCACCCTTCGTGTATTAAATCTTTTTTGGGAAAAGCCAAAAACCAGGTCTGCTTTTAGTTAGCCTTCTTTGAAGTCTAGCAATGAATTCTTTTTTGCATATTAGAGTAAATAAGGGACATAGCAATGTAGAGAAATTTAAAAATTGCTTTTCTTTGATGTTTTCCATAAAATCTGACCGAAGTTGAGCTATTTTACATAGAAGAATGAAAATAAAACATTCAAATAACATAATTTTCTTTGCAAAACCTTTCTTCTGCTGTATTATTAGTGTAACAATTCATAACTGCAGCTAATGTTTCGGACTGTCAGCTCATTACATGGACTTAAAAGCGAAGTATTGTAAAACCTGATTATCCTACACACAGTAATAGGCTGCTGTATAACCAGTTTACCACACTATTAAAATAATAAGCATTATTAACACATATTTAAAAAGTTATAAAGCAGATGTTATGTTACACTGCTGGTAAATGGACCACTGAGAGGTTAGACCACAGACAGATGGGGGTTGTGGGAAACCAACGTATCTGTGGACACCAGCCCGCTTTTGGAATCCCTTAAAATCGGGTCGACGCTGAGCTTTTTTAAAAAGATATGTTCAATATGCCCTCCGTAGAGTTATCCATTTTTAAAAGGAGACATCAAAATGCATTGGGACAAGTACAGCAATTATTGTAGACAGAGAGAACATTAAAAGAACATTAGAAATGTTGTGCTAAAGACCTGGAGGGCACATTTAGACACGTTGGTGTAGTAATATTTGTGCAAATACAGGTATCAGATCAAAAATTGCTAAATCTTGTCAGCAACATGTTTCCATACAATTATCTAATGAGCTGCTGCATATGTGCCTTCTGTTAAAATTATGCAGAACTGAAATGCCACTGGTAAAACATTTTAGCATTTGGATATTAGATGCATCTGTACAGATGACGTGCACAACAGCTACAACACTACAATCCGCAGCAGTGTCTCATTAATAATATTGTTTAATGCCTTGCTCTGCTGTCTGTTCTAATGAAGATTCACTCACCTCAGCATGCAGATTGCTTTAAACTACATGTGAAGCTTGCTGACTACCTATTCAATAGTTATCTGACCGGTGAGGGGCATTCATAGAGCATTTGAATTAATTCTGGGATGCTGGGAGAGATCCATAAATGTGTTTCATAATAATAAGGTAATACAGTTATGTTTCAGCAAAAGTAGTTCTACAACAAAACACTAAATTCCACACCCTTAATCCCAATAAATTTGCACTATTGAGATTTATAGCCATCAAAAGCAATATTGACAACTTTAAACACATGGCAGAAATTGATGTTTCACAAAACGCCATTGTTATTTGAATTTTTCTTTCAGAAGGCCGTTTGATGAAAACAAACATTTTGATTGGAGCCTTGTGTTTTCGTTTACTGCACGGCCTTCCAGATGGGAACCTTTAGTTTAAATTTATGAATTTGTATAGTCCTAGCCATTATACAAGAACCTGAAGCAAAGAAGAAGAGCCTTAAAAAATGAATTAATAAATTGCATTAGTTTTGTTTTCAAATTTTGGTTGTTAGTTTTGAATGTATTTGTTCAAATAAATAAATCCTAATTTAATTCATAATAGTGTCTGTATTTAGAAAAATATAAAAAATATTATTTTTTAGTTACCTACATTATATAAACTCAATATTTACCATTGATTGTATATACATTGTAACGCCTAGCTACTGTTGGAGATAGGCACCTGCCCCCTAACATGACCCTGCAAGCATAAGCTGGTTGTTATTTGGTGGATGATTAAGCCTTTCTTTTATACCCATACAATGCAATATTTTGCAGTAGACACCACTGGAATACAATTTAATTATACTTTATAGTAACAAACTTACTGGGGAATACATATACTTAATATTTTACTGTTTTCTTTAAACCCATCATTGTTATTTCACATATCAATAACTGTACAAGACTGTTTATAGGCTACATTTGTAAGGAAATCCAGAACCGCTACGCTGTGGAATGAAACAGTATTTCATTCCACAGTTCATCTACTTGCACTAAATGCACAGCAGATGGCAGGATTGCACTGTCTTTTTTCACTTTGTGATTTGTCAGACAGAACCACACAGACTTTAACATGTTTAAACACACAATTGAGGACCAAATACATAATTTATATGAAAAACATAGAAACAATAATATTAGAATTGATTATAAGGTGATTCAAATGCATAATTCAAGATGAAACAAGGTTTGGACCACATCAGAGTAGTGAAATGACAGATGGTTAACTTGACACAAGATGAGCATTGTGCAGCTTTGATTTCTGATATTCTACGCAAGGTTGCGGTTTATCAGCTTGTCAAACTTGAGTTCCTAAAAAGAAAGATGAAAACCTATAGAGGAAGCTGCTGAAACACAGCTCATCCACAACTGAGCACAAAAGGCTAGTAGCAGGTGATTGAAATTTCTTGCACAGGGTCGTTCCTGAAGAGTTTCAGGTGCAAAATCAGGTACACTTCAGTCCAAGCCCAAATTTGAGCTAAGACACAAAAACAATGACATCCAGGAAGTTAACAGAAAAGGATTTTGATATGTGTTTTAGGATGAAATGAAAACAGAATAAGTAATAAACATTAGCTTTAAAAACTGTTAATAGAGCAGCATGCTTTAATGCAATGTTCAATTAGGTAAGAAAACAAACAACAACAAAAAGGGTCCTTTTTCAGTTGTCCTTGACATCTCATTACAGTTCTCCCCTCTGACATGTGGACTCCTGCTCATTCAGCGTCTACAGTACAGTCTTTCTCACCATCATCTCACTTCTTGGAGGCTTGAATGATCCTACCGACAGCCACATGTATCCACAGACATTCCAGGGTAAACCTTCAGCACCATGTTTCTGTCCAGATCAAGGAAGAGGACACTGAGGGAACTCATCTTGTCTGGAACACAACATGGTTCAGGGACTCCTGGGACGATCCCTACGGCTCGGACGATGCTCTGGATGGTGGCATGATTAGAGGGATGTGCCAACTGAAGAAATAAAGGGTTAATAGAGTCACTATTTGTATTGCAACTGAATGTCACAGAACTCTCTAAATAACATCTGAAATTATTTTGGCAAGGGGCAAATCAAGGACCTATGTTCTTCCTAGGTTTAGTAACATGTGAACTGCTAGTTACAACTAGCATTTACAAGAAGTTTTTAAGTTTCCATTACCACCCCACCAACCTACAGATCATTCTAAAAACAATACCCTTAAGACAGACTTTAACTTAAACTGCCCATGACTTACTTTAGGTATTGGAAATCCACATGTCCCAGCACAGTAGTAGGCATCAAAAGACTTTGGTGCCAAAACCCATTCGCTCCAGCCAATATCAGCAAAGTCCACCCTGAGGTAGCGTCTGGAGCAAACCCTGGGCTCACTCCACTGTCTCCTTTTTGCCTTTTTCATTGTCCTCTCATCGAAGTTGAGGACCCGGGGCTTGCTTATGTCCTCGCTGCTCACCTGGCCATGCTTTCTCCCAGTTTTGACCGCAGCTTTAGCTTTAGCTGGGAAATAGGTGTTTTGCCACAGTTCATGGTTTTTCAAGGTGCTGAAATTAACTTCTGGAATGTCATTGGTTTGAATCTGGAGATCTAACTCTCTCCGCTTCCTTGAAGTTGAAGTGGAGGCTGACACATCCTCTCCAACAGGAAAAGGCCCGTACCTCTGAAGTGACAAGGCGACACTGTTCGGCTCGTCTATAGCTTGATCATCAGCATATACCAAGATGAATGGCAGGTTGGCTGGAGAAAGATGCTCATGACTGAAACCACCTCTCTGTTGCATCCTTGCTGCCTCAAACTCCATATCAATCTCCACAGTGATCACAAACTCGTTGACATCCCTGGTCTGCTTCACTACCGTGGTGACATCTGTGGTTTGCCAAGAGCCCTTCTTGAGAGACCCAAGACTTATGTTTCCCAAAGGTGTTGCAAAACCAGAATCTAGGGAGGATCCATAGAAGACAAGCTGCGAGTAGGGTAAATGCCGGACTCCAATGGCAAGGTGGCGAGGCTTTCGCAAGTGCCACGGCCTCTGGTGGTGGCGAGGCCGCTTGTTAAGGAAGTGAAAAGAGGCAGAAAGGATGACCTCTGAGTTTTGAATCGAGGACAGGTTGAAGTGAAACAACTCTTTTCCATGCAAAACTCCTGGAAGGAATGAAAAGGCAAATCAGAAATGGTGGCAAGAAAATCCTCAACAACCTGAAAATAACACATGAAACTAGGCTTGAATCAATGACCAGTATCAAAAAAGCTGAAACTTAATGCTTTTAAAACTCCTGGATTTTTCTATCCTACAATAGTTCAAATATATTTTAATGGACAGCAGAGGAATTGCTGAACTGACAGCTATATTGAGTTAGGAGCAAAGGATTGATTTATAAAGCACTGCCACTCCTCTGTCTGTTGCTTAATACTATAGTCCTGCTGGTTTAAAAAGCTAATGTACATTTGCAATACTTCCAGAAAGACACACTTTGGAAAAATCTTTCAGGAATAGTACAGGTCAAAAATCTTAAGGAGCACACTCCACTACTCTCATTAAGGTTAAATTATTTATATTTTTGTTATGCAGTGGCAGGAATAGTATATTAATCTTTACATATATGAAATAAATATATTTATGTGTTTTATTTGTACCTTTTTCATTTTTGTGCAAATGCAGTAATACCATGTAATAACTCATTCCTCTTTAATAATTTAAAACAATAAAGCGCAGTCAACTAATCCAAATTCATGTTAAACAGATATTGTGTTAAACAGATGCCAGGTCTAATACGGAGCGCTTCCTGGTACCTGTTTCATCTCGTCCTTTGTCATCTCTTCTGACAGGTTTGAGATAAATGAAAAACAGTAACCAGCAAAAAAACAAAAACAAACCACAACATGTTTCTCAACACATTTCTATGCAGAGCAGAATGGAAAACATTAAGCTCTGCATGGTTAAGTGCTTGCCTTATGCATGACCAAAAACCTCATCCCTGATAACTATACTCTTGAAGTTCAGCCTCGTCTCCCGCACTTCCACCACAGCCTGAAAGACAAACATTGGACCGGTCTAGTAGGTCTCTCACAGGGCATATGGAAGTGCTTATTAGAGAAAAAGTAACCTCTAAGGCTTTTCTTTTTTTGGGGTGTGTGTGCAGCCGGTGTCTGGCTGTGATAATAGGCGCTTGTCTAACACCTAGGCTGTACATCTACTGAGAAGTTAACAGCATTTGACTCCTTAAGTCGCTCTGTAGAGTAAATCACAACGCTGTCGGAGCTCTGAGGTGAAGACATGCAGCTCAAAGGGAGGTTGGCGACTGCTGTGAGATTGATAATACATCAGGTCTCAGAATGTTGTGATCCATAAAAAACAAACAAAAATCAAAGGTTTCCATAAAGCATTTAGATTGCACCTAATTGGGCACTTGGTAACAGTTTTGCCATTTTACTCTCTAAAACCCCACAGTGTCCCTTAGATAGTATTTCACAACGCATAAACTGTCCTAATTAAAAAAAAGTGTGACAATTTATTTAATTTTCTATGTTTATTATTTAAAAGTTGAGTTATTATAGTCACTAGAAATATATTTAACCTATTTCCAAAATCTTTTGCCACATACGAATGATATGAAGGTATTTTTGCCTTTCATGATTAATAGTCAGAGAACATCCGGTAACAGTGACTGAGAATTAGTGCTGGCTAAATAAAGTACATGGAAATGAATTGAATAGAACCCAAAAGTAAAAATGAAATGACTTAAAAATGAAGCCCACCACTTTCTTAAGTCTTCTCCACTCTCCACTATTTATCTCTATCTTTTTCCCCTTAAACATGCTGTAACCATCATGTCTTACGGTGGGTTATGTGTACATAGTGATTTATACGTACACCCAAAAAATCAATTGTATTCGTTTGCTGTGACTTTTACTTGCCTGGTGTAAATATGATTTTGTCTTTTGCGCTGCTAATTACTAAAGTCGTCATGTTGATAGCTTCTCCCACCTGAGCCGTGTTTGCATTTTTAGTTCTTACTATTCTTCTGCAGGATTTCCACAGTATGAGGGATGATTCGGTTTAGATTTTTCTCTGAACTGACAGTTGTGTTCATGTTGTTCTCTAATGTTGTTTGTCTAAAATCTGAAGCCATGACAGAGCAGCTGGATTGTCATTGCTCTATTTAGAAACTTCTAAAGCCAGTTGGTTGCACTGTAATTTATCCGAGGAGAATAAATTGACAACAAAAGCACTTCAAAGTTTTATTAATGCCTAAATAAAATTTGAACCAACACTGAAAATAGCAACATACTTGCAACAACTTACAACTAACTTTTCAGCAACACATCGTTGCTTGATTTTAGGTAAATATTACTTGAAATGTTAAAACTTATTATTTAATCAAATGTTTGCTATATATATATCTTTTAAACTATTCTTAAATGCTGAAAAGTTGTTAGATGTTAGAAACTAATCTAAAAAATACTTAACAAAATATGATGCTGTGTTTTGACAGTGTGCAAAAAGTATGTTTTCACTACTTTAACGAACAAATGAACGTTGATTAAAAACAAGACATTTGATCAAGCCAATAACAAGTTAGAGTTCCCTTGATGGATCTGTGTGATCAGTCACTCACTCCGGACAGCCTTGAAGCTCCTCACGGTGTTCCCGTCCCCGTGGCCCCCGGCCTCCCTGCTGTACCTCTGGTACAGCCGCAGCATGCTGGTGGACACCATGTCTCCGTCAACGCTTCCCTGTCCAAAGACGCGCGGGTCCGCGTCCGGCGGCGCAGCGGCACCGTGACCAGCGGCTCCATCCGGACCTCCGGACTGGAGGCGAGCCCCGCAGAACCGGAGGACCACCAGGAAACTCCAGATGTGAACCAGCCGGGTCGCCATGTGTGATGATCCCGAAAGCCGAGCGCAGTTAGAGCAGCAGAGGTGAAGGCACAGATAAAAAGTATTGGAGGAGAACCTGGACAGAACCGGCCCGGCCCAGCAGCAGGCATGGAGCGACGATGACAGACAGTGACGCGCTCAGAGCGCACAGCCAACAGGAGCCGGACGGCGCATCAGATCAACAGCAGCTGGTAGTTCCAGTATTTAAAAAACAATATTTCAAGGGATTATTTCATATTTTTTCTTACTTTGTTCTTTTTACAAATTGCAACATTTTTGATTAAGATTGTATATGGATCATGTTCCGCATCTCTGGGGGCGGGGCTTCCTTTAAAGCATGGCAGGAAGATTCATTGGTTTGTATTATTCAGCATCAATGGAGAGACATTTGTTCCAGCTTTGCTGCAAGCAAAGAAGACACTTCACAGATGGACAGTAAATTGTATGCAATTGTATTATTTTTCGAATTAGTTTTCAGATTATCTAAAAACATTTTTTTCAAAGCTATTCTTTCTCATAAACATTTTTTTGTTTACAAAGTTTAGAACAAATTTTCCAACTTGTATTTGTTTCAAATTGCATTTTACCTTCAAATTTTACCCCTAGAAGAGTGGAACATGATCTGTGATGCCTTGGAAAGAATGCAATTTGTCATTTTAATTCATTTTAATTCATTTTGCATTTTTTAAAATTAAATCACATAATTTTTTTCTAAAATCTTATAAATCTGAAAAAAATATTTAAAAAAATGCGACAAAACATGTTAAATAACAAAATGCCTTAATACAGGTTTAACTATTTTACACACGTTGCAAAGTTTTTTCAAAGTGTATTATTTTTATTCTGCTTTTATGTTTAAAATGTGTTCTTTGCTTGCAATAATAGTGGAACAAACAATCCTTGGTAATGACCGGATGCAACTTTTTTTTTGTGTGCATTTTACATATTTTACAATAAATTGTTTGGTCATTTATTTTTGCACAATTGAGTTATTTTGTCATGTAATCTGATTTCAACGAGAAACGGTTTCAATTACATGAATGTTTTAATCAGTGAATTATAAATAAAAGTTCTCAGACTACAAGCACAATCAACTAAGTTTGCATGAAAGCAAAAATTATTATAATTATGTCTTCTACAAAATTTAAGCATTGATTCCAGGTCTTCAATCAAAACATATACAGCAACATATTTTCCTTTTTATAATAGGCATTTTTACTTCTGTTAATGTTTTTGTACGTTATTAAACACTGTGGCCATTCTCTCATGTTAGGTAAGTAAACCTGTGGAGGAAAGTGAAAAGAGTCGTTTCCACACCAGAAGCCGTTCAAACTGACTTAAGGAGCTGAGATGTTTGGACCTATTCGGAGCTACATGAACCACGTGACCACCTATCTGCGAGTTCAAAGAGTAAAAAAATACTCGCACCCCCACCTTTGAAATCAAAATTTCGTCCATGGTCCTAAGAGCTTGATTTAAGCATCTTCAGGACACGCAGTATGTCCCAACAAAACTGCCTTTGCTTTTAGATTAAAAGCTCAACCAATGTTCCTCCACTGTTGTTTAAACCATGCTTATCCATCCATCCATTGTCCTCCGCTTATCCGGGGTCGGGTCGAGGGGGCAGCCGCGTAACCAGGGAGACCCAGACTTCCCTCTTCCCAGCCACATGGGCCAGCTCATCCAGGGGATGGCCGACATCCTCAGCCTATCTCTAAGGAATAGCCCAGACACCCTGCGGAGGAAACCCATTTCAGCCGCTCATGACCATAGATGAGGGTAGTAACGTAGATCGGCAAAAAAAAATGAGAGCCTCGCTTTTTGACTGAGCTCTCTCTTCACCACGACAGACCGGTACAGTGCCTGCATCACTGCAGACGCCGCACCAATCCGTGTATTGATCTCCCGCTCCATTTTTCCCCCATTCATGAAAAAGACCCCAAGATACTTAAACTCCTTCGCTTGAGGCAGGACCTCCTCCCCGACCCGGAAAAGGCACTTTACCCTTTTCCGGCTCAAGACCATGGCCTCGGACTTGGAGGCACGGATTCCCATCCCGGCTGCGTCACATTAGGCTGCAAACCGCTCAAGCGAGAGCTGCAGATCACAAGCTGATGAAGCCAAAAGGACCCCATCATCCGTGAAAAGCAGAGATGCAATCCTAAGGTCACCAAATCGGATCCCCTCAACAGCTTGGCTGCCTCTAGAAATTCTACCCATAAAAGTTATGAACAGAATCGGTGAGCCTTGGCGGAGTCTAACTCTCATCGGAAACGAGCCCGACTTACTGCCGGCAATGCGGACCAAGCTCTGGCACCGGTCATACAGGGACCTAACAGCCCGTCTCAGGGCCTGGAACCCCTTACTGCAGGTTTAACATTGAAAATTACTCTTATTTAAAAAGAAAATTCATGGATAAAATATTATGTCATTTCAAAACCTTCCTTATATTTTAGTGATAGCAACAATAGTTAACCTTGGTTCCTACTCAGTTGTGTATACCGTTGTACCAGAAAATACTATTCCTTTAAACAGAACAGTATTTATATTGAACTACTGCTCTTACTGTAATTTACGTCTTTATTCGGTTTATTGTTGTGTGTAGCTACTTTGTTTGATTCTTGTCTCTTTGCTGCTGTTAGAATACAAATGTTATAATACATGATATAAAATGTCTACAACTTCTTCATTATATTTTTTTATTGTTCAAAAAAACTCGTAATTTTTTTTCTATTTAATTTCCCCCCCCCAAACCTTTACGAGTGGGGCAATAAATGTAATAGAAGGTTTATTAGACATCCTTAACCTAAGGTCTGGTTTTGTTTCAAAGTTTGACAACAGAGAAGAAACCAGCTGAGTTGTGGTTCTTTGTAAAGCACAACGGTTTCCCTATGGCAGACATGGCAGCATGTTAGCACCACCGCAGGTTAGACAGCTATTAAAATACCTCCTACTGCTCCAAAGAGGGATCACAAGGCGCTCTTTGACACCGGCGTGTCCCACATCACAGATAAAGGACTGTGCTGAGACGGAGATCCCCCTCTCCCATGGTAAAAGAGCGACTTGTCAGGAGGTCATGCTGTTTCAGCAAAAAGAGCGCGATAGCATCAGTCTCCACCCAAGAAGTAATCAGAAGCTGTAATCACTCAGCGTGGGGTTGTCTGATTGATTTTAAAGGAACAGGATAAAACAAATGTTGTTTTTGTGATGTCCCTTTTGATGCCTTTGTTGTTTTTTCGTGTGTCGTCTTATAGAAAATTGACGAAACGTCAGGGAGGCTTTGTTTCGCCGGAATGACTATCAATCTATTTTTTTCTTTAGCAGAACACCCCCCCCCCCCCACCCCCTAAAAAACAAAGGCATTAGTCATTTGATCAACAACTTTAAACCCAACCAAAGTCCTGTGGTCATGTGAGCAAAGAGTCCTTCCTGTTGGAAGCTAATCTGAAAGTGGGCGAGACTGGATTACCAATCAGCGCCCTCCCAGGATTTGGTTCTTTGAACATTGCTTGATGTTATTAAGGTGCCAAGGAACTTCTGACAGAGGAGGTCAACAAAGATGAATGCAGGGACAAAGTGCACGGCTGTGATATTCGAGACCGGGCTTCACATCCAGTCTGTGGTTTCTCTAATCACGTCCCGATCTTACCCTGGCAACTTTGCTTAAACTAAACTCGCCAAAACTGACAATTAGATTAGATTAGTTAGATTAGTTCTGATGGGAAGAGTCAAATTAGCTATCACAACCTAACCAATTTTGACCTTCATGACAAGTAATGTATCATGCTGAACGTATTGTGGATTTTCTGTACAAGCTCTGCAAATTTTTTAATGTTTTTTGTAACGTTCACTGTTAATGTTTTGACATAAACAAGCATTCAAACTCAGCTGGGAGTCAAAAAAGAAGACTGTCGCAGAGCCAGTGGCGCTTCACTATGGCGATTAGTCACCACATCAAGGGTTACTTAAACCCTCATGCGTATTTGTCAAATCCCACACCCTCAACCGCCGGCACCGAACTGTGTAAGCCCCCACTGACGTCTCGCCTGGCATAGTGGGTGTAAAGGAAATGGCGGCTGTTTCAAAAGCATTTAAAACTATTTAGATGGATGTCGCTGATCATTTCTTGGATTGAAGGTTTTCCCATAAAGGGAATTTTAAATTCTCAATGATCGTAAAAACAAAGTCATAACTGTTGATGTTCTTCCGCGGAGCAAAAGATGACGTGTGCGCCTCATCTCGTCCAGTCATTTGTCCATGAATATCGAATATCCGTGCGTTTTTTAAACGTCAACCGCCTACTGTTCCATTGCCATGCTTTTTATGTTATTATACCGACGTCACGACTCAACAATGTTGATGGAGAACATCTTGATTTAAAAAAAAGAAAGCGCTAAACGTGCAAAAGTGCACTAACTTAAACTTTTTCCAATTTGTTTTATGTTTTCTTGAGAATTTACGTGGTAAACCAACCAATAAAGTGCATAGTTATAAAGTGAAAGCTAAATATTGGGGTAGTTTTTGTATTTCTTTAATAAACTTATAAAAATTTTGACCAGCATCCATATTTGCTCCCGCTTATACTCTGAACCCCCCCCCTTTTCAGGATTTGAAGGTGGTTTAATTCTATTTCTAGATCTCTCTGAGACAAAGGAAAAATTCCTGTTTGTTTTTATTTAGAACCCGACCGACTTGCAAGCTTCACTGGTGTCCTGAATTTAACCTTTTAAACCTGGATGACATCATTGATGACTCACATATCTGCTACATCCTCCTAGTCTGTTGCAGGATAAATTTAAGTGTGGCTCCCCAAAAAAACATTTTCTCATTCATAGAATATTTGCCCGGGGTTCTCATCAGGATGGGGAGTAGGAGGGAAGAGCCCACCGTGTTGCTTTTGGCATCGAAACCGAACCTTCCAACTCCCCCAAACGTCCCCAAAACAAACCCCCTCCACCCCCAACCTCCCTATCCTGCTTTCCCTCTTTTGACTGGTTTTCATACTTTTGGCTTCGGTATGAATGACCATTCATGCTGACTGCAGATGAATGTGGATGTGCTTTCTCATGTGTGCGAGTGCTTAAGGGATCTTCTCAGTTGGTGTCTGCCAAGGTCTCACACACACACACACACACACACACACACACACACACACACACACACACACACACACACACACACACACA
>JAVLVB010000001.1:10253563-10303897 GCA_032876305.1 Orestias chungarensis | reverse complement strand
GCCCCCCCCCCCCCCCCTCACTTTATTAATCTTTCTTTGTATACTTTCATTTTTCCTCTCTACATTTTGTCTGTCCCTCTCAGGCTTTTCTCTCTCTTGTCTTTGGCGTTTCAGCACAAGTCACTTGTCATATCCCTGCGACGCGCTCGGGCCACGCTGGGGTCGCCTGCGGTGTGGTTTAGTCTCAAGTGGATTTTGGTGCCGGGCGATGTTCGGTGTGTCAGTGTCTCTGACACATACAGAGCCCGTTACGCCGGGAGCTCGGAGCTGTTTGATTCTCTTTTCATGCGAGAGAAAATAATTAAGTCGGCGCATTACTGAATGTAGTTTTTCTGGCCAGGCCCATTGTTTTCCTTGGCTGCCGCACTTAAGTCTGTTGAAACAGGCCTTTTTTCTCATGCCTATAAATGGGCTTCTTTCATTAATCCATGCGGGGATAGTTGCTGTTTTTTTAAAAGGTTTAGGAGGATCCTTCACGCGACATAGTCAGAGGGCTTAGATTTGTGGTCCACGTTCACACACTCCCTTATATTAGAGGTAATACATTACGACAAGCACACTGTATATGAAATGTCATGGTCTTTATAAAAATAGCCTGACGAACAACTGGAGTGGTGATGAAAGGGGTTAGTAAATTGCTTCCTTTCTCTGGAAGCTGATAAGTGACAAGAAGAAGGCGGCAGCAGGCACCCAGAGGAGAGAGATAAGACAGAAATGATGGAAACTAGAACCGCAATTGAAAACAAAAGACGATGCTATCTGTTATAGTAGGGAGAATACGCCAAGCCAATCCCCTCAGCAATAACAGTCACAAATAAATAACCTTTGATAGAAGGCAACTGGATTTCCTTTTCTTGTTTGAGTGTTAGCATTAAAGATTTTATAGCTTGAAACAAGGAACGTAACAAGAGCTAAAACTAGCAAGACAAAAAGAGATCTTGGTGTTTTGGTTCTCCAAAAAGAATGTAAAAGGTTTCACAAATCATAAACTATTTATCAAATTCCAGTTCCACACGGACCGCTCCATTTATTGCCTTTTTGAATAAGGCTGTTAAAATATTTTTGTCAAGTGGAGAATAATTATTATCCAGTTTAAGTATTGAAGATTTTTGAGGAAAAGTTGATATATTGCAGTTTATGCTCATTATCAACAGTGAAGTAACCTTTCAATCTAGAGCTGATAGTAATCTCTGATGTAAATGCTAACTTTATCGGCCTAACGGTGCTGGTATCTCCATTAGTGCCTCTGTAAAAATACCTTGCCAACCAAACCAACAAGCAGTTTTTCACTGCCAAATCTGTCAATGGAAATTGCAAGAAGTACTGCCTTTCATTCTTTAAAATACGAGGCTGAAAACTTGACATAAAGCCCCGTCCACCTAATTCCTATACCACGTAATATAGTCTGCAATTTTGATGTCAACAAAAGCATCCACACTAAACCAAACCAAACCAAACCAAACCATGGGGGCTTTGCTGGGTTTTTGTTAATGCTTTCAAATTACTGAGAGCATTTATTTGTGTTAATGACTCCTACTTAAGTGTTAACTTTCTGTTGGAAGCCTTTAAAAGGGATATATTGAAATATCATGCAGCAAGAAGTTATTGCTGAATTTGTAAAAAAACAAACAAACTGAAAAAAAAACGAACTAACCTGAAATCAGACCTAAACTACGCTCTTTAAATCAGGCAGTATAACCCTGATTCTTGCTCTTTTAGTCACGACCTGATCTCAGGAATAAGAGATAGTCAACACACCTTAGCTAAAGCCACAGGCTTTAATCAAAGGTCTCATTCTTGTTAAGGTGTACACGGGTTAAATAGCGCCGTTCGGTTCAGACCATTAGGATCATTCGGTCTGAACGCAGCATTGTGATTCCACCATTCAAAGGCTTTCATTGTTCTTCCCCAAACTCTCACCGGCATGACCTCTATCTACAGGTAAAGGACCCATAACTGACAATATCTTCAAAGAATCTTACTTTCAAAAACATAAGCAATCCTTCTAAATGTATACTATATGACAAAGTATTAGGATCTACAGGTTGATGTGACGAGTACCTTTAGCAAGTGAAACTAAATGTTGCTCAATCCATTTTTTTTTCTTTAACCTATTATTTCTCTTAGTGTTCTTCTCTCCATAGTAACCACACCTGGGCTGGCGTTCTGTTAGCTGAGACAGCTTCTTGGATGAGAAGATGGGCTGAGATGCTTCCAGTGACGCTCTACAACTGCTGCTACAAACTCTTTTTTTCAGTATCCTCTGCATCTAATTTAGTTTTCTGTCTTTTCAAACCCTCAGTCGGCCATGGCAGACGGCTGCTTGTACTGAGCCTGGTTCTGCTGGAGGTTTCTTCCTGTTAAAGGGGAGTTTTTCCTCTCCACTGTCGCTACATGCATGCTCAGTATGAGGGATTGCTGTAGAGTCAACGACAACACAAGCCATTGTTTCTGTCTGCTGATTCCAGAGGAGTGAATGCTGCATGTCAATGACTCGATGTAATCTGCTGGGGTTCTACATAACTTGACTACCAGCGTAAAAGAGTTGTGAGCCTGATTGTTGGTTAAGTATGCAAGCATTAAAAGCTAGTCAATGTAACAGGGTGTATAATGACAGGCAAACAGCATCAATGTGGACGTACTTTTTACTTTTTTACCCTGGTAACATCTTAGCATAACGATGCATTAACTTTAACACGTGTTTAGTTATGACCCAAATATTACAACCGTATTAGATCTTAGGAATCCAACCCTAAACATCAACAACTTAGTAACTGTCAGAATGCTTAGGACGGATATTGAGGCTATATTATTTTAAAGCTGAGAATGTAGATATCGCAATTATTTTCTTTAGGAAAATGATTAAAAGGTTGTGAAAGTAAAACTCTGTAAAATTACCTTGAAATATAATCATGCTATTTATGGAGTAACACTGTCTTCCGGCTTTAATCTGATTTAGGTTTTCTGTTCCTTGCATTGGTTACGGAAACCTAAATTAGTTGATGTGTATATTTAATCTTCAATCAGTTTTTTTCTCCTGATTCTCTGATTCTAATGAACTCCGAACTTTGCTTCCGGCTGAATGGTAAGTGAAACAGCCTGAAAACGTATACGGGCGTGTCGGTGAGCCAGCGCTGGGCTAATTTCTGGTTCCAACTCAATTGTTTCCATAATACAAATCTTCCACCACGTGCTGTTGTTGCACTCTTTATCAGGTTGCTATTCACGACCACACGACCCGGTCCTGAACCCGCTGACTTCCTCTCCATTAAATGCAGTGGGACAGGACAGCAAAACATGAGCGCTGAAGTCCAAAAGTGTCTGTTTTATCTTTCCTCTCCTTAAAATTTCTCTAAGATTTCCACACAGTCAGTCTCTGTGTGTTTCAGGTGTATTTAGGTAGAAGGTCCGCCTGTTGCTTCCTCTCAAGCACTTATAATTATGATATTGTTATTTCATATTACGTTAGAAGTCTGGCTTATTATTTATTTCATGATTAAATCAAACATTCTGTCACAGACTGTGGGTTTAAATTAATAAATGTTATAGTAAGGCGTGTAAGAGGATCTGAGATATAAATATATATCATGATATTTCTTAATATTATGAAGTGTGTACTTTAGATCTGGAACTATGTATGTGTATTTAAAATTGTTATTTTGAAGTAACAAAGGAAGTTTTTTGTGTCAAAAGATAATTTTTATAAATATAAAGACAATGTATACATCATAGGAGTATCACGCCCCAAGTGGCTGTAGTAAGAACAGCATATCCCTGGGGGAACAAACTTTAACTTTATCTAAAATAGAGCTGAGATGTTTATTATCTTTCTCTTCCTCCTGTTATGAATAGACAATGTTTCAGTTTAATGTGCAACCCTTGGAAGCTGTAGTTTTCTGGGTACTTATAAGAAATTTAATAATTGACAGACTGACGGAAAGAATGCTACCTTAAGTGTACCAGAGCCTCTTAAGATAGCTGTAATAACACCCCTACTTAAGAAACATTCTCTTGATCAAAAAGACTTAATAAATTACAGACCCATATCTAATCTAAAAATAGTTGCTAATCAACTTATAGAGCATTTGAAGAATAATAAGCTATTTGAACAATTTCAGTCTGGTTTTAGGGCTCATACTAGCACTGAGACAGCTTTCCTTAAAGTCACAAATCATATTCAAGTGGCCTCAGATAATGGCCTCGTGTCTATTACAGTTCTTTTAGATCTCAGTGCTGCTTTTGACACAGTCAATCACAATATCCTCATAGAAAGGCTCGAACACACTGTGGGGATCAAGGGAACAGCAATAGGCTGGTTTAAATCGTGTTTGTCTGATAGATCCCAGTTTGTTCATCTAAATGACAAATCTTCTCCGCATTGTAAGGTTACTTGTGGAATACCACAGGGTTCTGTACTTGGCCCAATTCTATTTACTATATACATGCTCCCTATTGGTAAAATCATCAGACATCAGGTGTTCATTTCCAACGTTATGCTGATGATACACAACTGTATTCATCCAATAATCCTGATGAATCCAGTCAGTTTGGTAGATTACAGGCATGTCTAGATAACATAAAAATGTGGATGTCTTTAAACTTTCTGTTCTTTAACTCTGAAAAGACAGAAGTTGTTATCAAATTGGCTTCTGGAAACAATGTAAAGAACCTTAGTGTTATTTTTGATCAGGATATGTCTTTCAATTCCTGTGTAAAACACGTCTCTAAGATTTCCTACTTTCATTTTAGGAATATAGCAAAAGTTTGAAATATTGTCCCTAGATCATATCTCCCCTGTATTAGCTTCCCTTCATTGGCTCCCTGTCCAACTTAGAATAGATTTTAAGATTCTTTTTTTGACATATAAATCCCTCACTAATCAAGCTCCATCATACATATTGTTAAAGGGGTGTTTTTCCTCTCACTACATGCAATATAAGTCACTATATTTCCATGTCAGTGTATATTTCCAAGTTAAACAAAATATAGTGTAGGGGGCACACACATACAAAAATGAACTAACAAAAATACAACCTTTTTCTTTTAGCATGTTTTAATTAATAATGTAGTTATATAGAGCATCTTTTACCTTAAAGATCATTTTCTTCCTTTTTTTTAATTAGATAGCAATCGTTTTGTGGAATATTTTAAGTATGTTTTATGTTTTGCAAGTACAAAATACTATAACATGACAAGAAACTGCAAGTCAAACTGTAATAGACTGGCTCTTATAAATCTTTTTTAGAGTTCAGGTAGTCATATCTCAAGGCTAAATTGTTTTTTGTTCCTCTATTCCTAGAAGCAAATTTTCCCTTTGGTCATTAATCTTAAAATGCTAAATGTTTAAATGTAAATGTAAATGAATAAATTATCCTAAGTAAAACTGTGCAGTGAAAGCATGTGCACACGTTTTTAAATCAATCTACATATTCTTTGAAATGCATTTGAATTACAAGACAAACGGCCTTAAAATGCACATCACACGAACAGCCCATTATCCTCTTGAAAATTCACAGTGATTAGCTAAAACCTTTGAAAGGTTAAATTTCTTTATCTACACCCGAGCTTGTTGTTTTCAGACCTGCAAAAATCAACAACCTTTTTTAAATTGAACCTGTCTGTTAATAGGAAGGTGATTAAACAAAACACCCTGAATAGAGCAATTGTCTGCAAATGAAGGAAGCATGGAATGAGGGTTACCTTGCAAGGAGTTACAGTCCTATAACATTATTCATAAAAAGAATTCGAGATCCCTCTATGAGGTACAAATTAACCCAGAAAAACATCCGAAGAGGTTTAAAGCACATCTGCCAAAGTCAAGTTCAATGTTCATATTTCAACAAGAAGTTAGGTTAAAAATATTATGCATTGGGGAGCTACCAGGCCAATGATCTGAAAAAGAACATAAAGGCCAAACACAAGACATTCCTAACATTAACATCTTCATAATCTTAAAAACTTTGCAACAATATTTAGTGAGCTGGCTACATGAAACTTTCATATTTTTAGGATTTAGGACAAGAAACTACAGACTTATGCAGAAATAACATTATATCTACAATACAATCACATAACACATCTATAAAAAAATTTGTTTGAGAGTTTTAGAGTGATACAATCGACAATGAAATCAGTTTTGATTGTGATAAGATATTCCTTCGAGAAAAAACTCGAGGTAAAGTTAAAATATTCTGCAAAAGAAGCTTGAAACATTTTTTTAACTGGTTTGTTTAACATGTAGGAATGTATGCATGTTTGGGATGAAATGATTTTCTTGTAAAGTCCCTTGAGACGATATTGTGTTGTAAATTTGCGCTACATAAATAAACTCAGTTGAACTGATAATTGTAAAATGAAAGAGTCAAAATACTATCAAACAGCTTTTTGTATGTGTAATTATCCTGATAAAACCATCAGAAATTAACATGATATTGGCTAGAAATGAGAACTGGAGGGCAAAAACCGAATTGAGGCGTTATACTTCATTAGATCTTCAAAAAAAAAACTAAAAACATCAAAGAGTGCCTGAGTCCGTCTCTATGTGGTGGATTATAAGACTAATAGCACAGGTGACACGACTGATTGGGATTTACCGGAACGACTGATTTCAGGATGGCGTGCCAGAAAAAAGTTTTGGTTACTGTGTTTTAATGACGGAGAAGAGGGAGAAAAATTAAAGTAGAGAAAGAAAAAACGAAATACACAGTTAGAAAAAGAAATGAGAGGGGGAGGCAGCAAGAAGACAGATGGAAGCAAAGACAGAAAACGACAGACCTCCTGCTCTACCTCAGCTCGTCACTGACGAGTTCATGAGTGATAGCAGCCAAAGGCAAAGGATCGGCCCGTTGCTGCTGCCGCCCGCCCTCTGGTTTAGCTCACTATGAAGTTGTTTTTTTTTCTTGTATGGAAAAATAACAAGGCACAGAGCCAAGCAGCTCAATGGTTGAAAGAAAAGCAAGAAGAAGAAAAAAACCTCAGCTTTGTTAGACAAAAGCTTCTGTTGTTTCTAAATCAATGTTAATTTTTGACTTGGCGGACTCTTGCCTCAAGGAAGCTTGTGGTGAAGGAACGAAAATGAGTCAGGCAATTTCTTTCTTCTTCTTTTTTTTAACAATCCCCATCTGAGGTCTGAGGTTGTTTTTTTATGCAAACCTTGTGGTAAAGTTTTGGATTTCACCTCAACCCTTAAATACACCCGCTCCGCTCCCAACACTAAGGACATTTTAGCCCATGGGAAACGAACGTATTGATGGCTGTGAATCAGACCGTAGGCTTCCTCCAGAGATTTAACCGTTTTCAGTTGTCTTTCTCTTTGAGATAACTGGTTTCTCTGAGCAACAAAAAGGGATAAAACCCTTGAATCTCACTAGTGCAGTTGTACAGTTACAGGCAGGATTTGTTCAGTGACAGAACATTAAATCTAATGGCTCTCTGCGGCTCTCACAGGAGGCAAAACTAAGAGCAGATTTGGTTGAAGAAGCATAAGAAATGAAAGGGAATTATGAAATGTAAAACAAACATTGTGTATAAATACTTTTGGGCCTTTGTATTTTTTTCATGTTAATATATCATTTCATCACATCCTATTAAAGTGTAAACCTAAACATGGTCGAAGGGAATTTAAACATCTCCTGTGGTCCTAGGGGGGTATGTTTTTCTGAGTTTGGTCTCTATGAGGGGTCTCTTAGGTCAAAGGTGATTATGGAGAAATCATAGATATTGATGAAGTGTGAAAATACCAAAGAACATTTATTTTCTAGAGTCTGTGGTGTTCTCCTGGAGCCAGGCTTGGGGGTGAAGTTCGCCAACAAGGACCTGGTGGTCAAGCTTTGGTTTTTGGGGTTGGCTGGGCTCATCTCCTAAAAGTAACAAAATGTTCCACCCAACCCTTCACACAAAAACTGCAAATTCGCCCAAAATGTGGCTCCACTACCTGCAGGAAAGGACACTGAAATTAAACGCCATTGCTCAGAAACATTACAAGGCTTTGGGTAAGTTCCTTGGCTTTAAAATGCAAGAAAAAACGTTCTGACTAGTATTTCCAACTATCCATTGAGCAGAATTTTAGATTTACCAAAATCCAGTTGTTCTTCTCAGAAAAGTCAGTGCCTATGTAGGTTACGATAGAATCACACAGAGTCTGATATTTCTTTGTTGCTGTACCTCTATGCTAGGCATGGGTCATCCATAAAACCATTTTCAAATATATACTGGTTCATATGTAGTCTTGAGTAAATGAGACTACCTCTACAATCAATAGAGGCTTTAGACCTGTGATGCCATGTCTTCACACTCAATTGGAAATATGAGCTCTGAGCTAAACACCAACTGGTTCAGAGTTTGACCTTTTGAGACCAAATGTTGACACAACAATGACATTAAATTACATTAAAGTTCATGTTCTGGATTTTTGAAGGGAGAAGAAGTGGGATTGGTAGATTTATTAACAACCAAACAAACCCAAAGGTTTTACGAAACTACTAACTCTCGGTAAACATGTTAAAACTCTTTCAAATCAGGAATTTTGAATTCTTGAATGTGTTTTCCATTTGTGGGGAAATATTTGAACCTCCTTCCAGGACTTCAATGAAAGGCCAAACCTTGAAATCCAAGGTCAGAGCAAATAGGTTTCAGCCTGAGTGATGAAAGGTAGAATGGATTCAAGCTGATTTTTTGTTGTTTTTTGATTACTGGCCTCTCTTATATCAATCCCAGCGTAAATAAATCCTTTGCAGCTTGGACACAATCTTGGCATCAAATTTTATTCAAAAGGGAGACAATGTACTTTGAAAAGGAATTTACCTAGTTACAAATAACCTTTTGCCATTTTGTCATGTGTCAAATTAAATCTAACATGGGACTGAAGGGGAGATGGTCAGGTGGCCATGGGGATCTGGATTATAAAAGAAAAGACAACTACCTATTCTCCAATCACACGTCTGCTTTCATGTGAACAGCTATGATGTGATTTAATGCTGCCCTATTTCTTTGTGGGGTTCTGGTTTCTGTGTCCATTTGTAACAATCCTTTGAACCCTGGCCTGATTGTTGACAGACCTACGGAATAAAGAAATATCTCAAATGTTTTCTGAACAAATATAACGTTTGGGAAATGAATTCACTCACATCTATCAATGGGTTAAAAAGCCATTTTTAAAGCTTTGATAGCTACTGTCCAGAAATGCAGAAAATATGGAGCAGGGGTAAACCTTTCAGTGACTGGTTGGCCTACCAGCTACTTCGAGCCAGCATCAATGTTTCATCCAGAGGATAAACCCCCAAACATGAATAAGATCTAAACAACTTAATTTGCCACAGTTAAGGTATGGTTGATAATTACAGTATAAGGGAGAGACAAGGGAAAAATGGTAACAGCTTTAAAAAATTGTATGGAAAGCATTGAGGACACCAATGTGAAAACATGTGACCTCTTCAGAAGGTATGCATCCCAAAGCAACTGGGCAAAAGACAGTAAGGCATTGTGATCGTGTGTGATTATGTAGGGCTAATTTGCTTTTTTCCAGAGCTTGTTGGCTTCTAATAATTGATAGAATTACAGTCCCTGCTCTCTGCCTTTAATAACTTAATCTGGGATGTGTACGTGTGATAAATAAAATCCAAAACATAGGAAATCTGTCTAGAGACAAATAATTTTCCCACAACTTCAGTCTTACAAAACCTTTCTGTCAAAGAAGGAAACTGATACAACTATGTGGAATGTTTCCATCAGATATTAACGAGAAACAAAACAGATCCAGGGGAGAGGGTAGAAAAGCTTCAAAGATAGACAGCAGATATAAAACTACGTTGTTCTCAACACAGACAGCTGAAATCATTTTTCGAAATTTTCTCTCAGCTGCGAAATTGAATGATTCCATCCGTTGCAGACATTGAAAACCAACTTGTGCCGAGATTGGAAGCATTTGGTTGGGCTGTGTTTGTCTTGCTTGGATCAAGCCAGTTAGAGACGTAGCAGAGTAAGACAGAGAGAGTCCAGATCAGAAACAAAGTGAAAGGCTCTCTCTGTTTTAGACTTGTTGGACATTGAGATTAATTGAACTTCAACTATGAATGACAATGACACAGCACTGAGTTTATGTGACTTCGCTTAGCGGCCGGTAGTTCCACCTGAGAGCCATCGATCTCCATCTACAGAACCTGTGCATACATGAAAGCCATGTCTGGACATGATTGTGTGGGGGGGTTCAGAGCGAGGCAGCCAATTTGTCATCATTTGGGTGACAACTTCTGTGACTGACACGCTTGCCTCAATGACCTCTCTGTGTGCTTTGAACTGATAACCAAACTGGATGTGTGTAACTGCGTGCGAGGAAAGAGGGGGTTGAGAAAAATGACAACCAAGAAGGAACAGGAGACGTTAAAGAGAAAGACATGGGGCTCCGAGTGTGGTGATACAGTTTCAAGCTCTTCCAGACCCACACTTCATGAATTCTTCTTGGGACTTTGATATTTTTACCGATCTCGGCTGATTGTCGTGTTGCAGACTCACTTCTTCACGATGGTTGAGGTTACGCTTGACACACAAAGATAGAAATGTGAGATAATTTGAGTTCACAATCAGATTTAGTCTTGTTCCTTCAGCTGAACAATGTTTCAGTACTTTTCCAGATTTTTTAGGTCTCCACCTTTAGAGGCTGAACAAGTTGATTGATTAATTCCGGGATTTATCAGATCTGGAAAAGACCCTGTGGTCGTTTGACACAACCTGAAATAATAGTAACTTTGTTAAGAAGGCAGAACGTTTTCAATTATAATTACAGTTTGTAACATAATGCCAAGGCCAAGAAGATTGTGTGTTTCCTGTTATTTAAAACACAATTTAGACTTTTGAGTACAATTTTCTTACATTGTCCAAATATTCTCTAACCTTAACATTCAATGTATTTTTTTTAACAGTAATTTTATTTATTGAGACCATTTTAAAAAGGAGTAATGGTTTTCTATTTTTTTTTGAAGAAAGGTTTTAAATATTCAGGCCCTCTGAGTCAACTACTCTAACACGTTTTCAGACGTTAAAAAGTCTACCTGACTGAGTTGTTTTTGTCACTTTCTAATTACACAGAAAACTCATGTCTTGCAGAGACAAATTAACTTTCCCTTAAGCCCTATTATACTCAAAAACTAGTTCTCCAAACTGTACGAAGTTAATCTTTGCTATGTTTAATGTTAGCATATAAATATGGATAATTCATTACTGGATTGTTGTTGGTTTATGGTTTAATGAAATGTTAAGTAGATAAGAAAATAAATCTTTTTCAACCAGTTTATTTTGCATTTATATGTTTATATTGGGAAACAGAAGTCTCATGTCAACTAGCTCCACATCATGTATAAAGGCCATTCCTGCCAATCAAAACCAGGCAGATCTACATAATACATTTCATCGTTTACTTAAAAACAAGGCCAAATGATATGGAACAATTGTGAAATTTTTCTTGTAAGTTTAGATTTTTTGCAAACAACCAACAAGGAAATTAAAAGCACTTATTTCTGAAACCTCATTCTTGCAATAAATGTTAAAGGGTCCAAACTTAAAATGCAATTACTTCTTCTTTAACCCTGTAAGATCCAAATATTTAAATATGAGTAATAGTGTTCCGATGACCTCTTGGCTTGGGGACTCACATCTGTTGAGGATTCCATAATGTATCTGTCTGTGTCAATCTGTTTATCTTCTCTGAAGATGGTCGCCCTCTCTTGGGTGTTATGTTGTGTGTGTTTCCCAATATCACAGAGGATGCAAGTTGTTCTGGAAACGGTCTCCTGTTCAGTATCTCTTTTTTGGCTATCTTCAGAGCTTTACAGTACTACTTGTAGAGGAGCCAGGCGTTAATAACAGCAAGAATGATGGTGTGCCAGAAGATGTACATGTACCAGCGATGGGATTTCATGGAGAACTTGTACTTGTACTTGAAAGGAATCATCATTTCATTCACAGAGTTGTGCTCTTCAGGTACCGCCTGCAGGCATTTCTCTCTGAATGAATTCAGCCATGGCCTGAGTTTCCAGAGTTTGTCATTCTTTTCCAACTCTGACACAGTCAAGTTGTTACAAAGTGTATTGATGTCAATAGAGATTGGAATCTTTTGCAGGACATCACATCAGAGACTGGAGTGTAATGTGTGTCTACCTCCCAGTACATACGCACTCTAGCCATTTCCATTAGGCCCATCTTCAGGTACATACTCTTTTCAAATTCCGTAATTTTTTAATTGGGGCTTGGTGTCAACATAATCATCATTTGCTCGGCAGTCAGTGGGTTGGTGGGTTTCTTTGTCCATTTCACCTGCATCTTCATTCTCTTAGTCACTTGCATCAGTGTTGTCATCTGAGTCTGTTTCAAAATTGCTCTCTCCATTTTGGATTGCAGCGATCGCATCCTGCACGTTGTTTAGATTAGCCTTCTGTGCTAATGGCGTTCTGAAATTGAAAAAGTAATAAAATTAGTTTTGTGAACAATAGATATGGGTTGTATATTGTAGTCTATAAACTGAAAGAATTGACAGGGTGGTAGACCATGTGTTGAGGAAAGAGATCTAACTGTTCCCATTTGAATGTTCACAATACAAATGCTAATCGAAATTCCACAGCATTCAAACAATACCGTCTCACTGACTCTCTACTTAGGACATCTTAGGATCATTACAAAACTTTAAAGTTAAAACACAAACAAAAAACTACAAAGATCCACATCCACAGCCTGATATAAAAGGAGTTTCAAATATTGCACACGATTTATTCATGGGTTTTATTATGGTGTAACCCAGTGTTTTTCAACCACTAGTGTGCCGTGGATGATCCTCAGGTGTGCCGTGGAAATTATTTAGGTGAAATTGGATAATTGTTGTTGAGGAAGAGCATATCTTTCTTTCATTCCTGCCAGGATATCAGCTCTGTGTTCATCCAAACATGCACAGGTTTCACACTTAGTGAGTAAAATATACTGATATTTACATTTTGTACATGCAACTCTTCATATGGCAACAGTGAAATCTTTCCCAAATATTATTGCTTCTCTCAGAATAAGAATTATTTTCTTTATTCCGGCTAAAAGAATGCTTGTGGACAGAATTGGTTTGTAAAACAATGAAGTTTTCTACAACCTCTTTAAATTTAAGACCACATTGTTGTGCCACTGTTCAGGTGTATTTTTGAAGTGGACATGTTAAATGCAATTTGAAATAAGGGATATAAAATATGATAATATATGCGACTATACAGTATCATTTTTTTACATTTTTGGTTGGTGGTGTGCCTCGCGATTCTTTCAATGAAAACAATGTACCTTGGCTCAAAAAAGGTTGAAAAACACTGGTCTAACCCAAATTAAGTTAAAATTTAACAGAAAAGTACAGTTAGCATTTAGTTACAATGAATCATCCAGCATTTTAAGTCTCCTACATTTTTTTCAATCTGGGATAATGTGAAAAGAGCAGTGTCCCTATGTAAGGTGTAAGGAGCTCAGAGTATTTTGACTACCACTTATGCCCAACGTTGTGGAAGCTCTAAATCTAAAATAACAATAACAACTAATAAACAAAGTTTTTTTTATTTAATTTGATCTTGAAAAATCGAGTATTGAAAAAAACAGGAGATCAACGGAAAGTTTACAAGTAGAGTGACTTCATGGCCAGGTGACCGGACCTATGAACACTTTTAATAACCAATAGCATTATGAAGACAAACAATAGGATCCATTAACTATGTAAGTGTGGTCTTGAGACAAAAAACAAACAAACAAAAGCAAAACAAAAAAACATTTAAAAAAAAGCAGGCCTTTTTAAAGAATTGTTAAAAGTGATGTTGTAATTTTGCAACTGTGGGTCTTACAGGGTTAATCCACTCAGTCACACTATGAAGATAAAAAAAATAAAAAGAAGTCGACCAAGGGAGCATCAGTTAAATTTCATGTGCCAACAAATATGATAATACAATGTTGTTTTTTTTATATAATGATCTCTACAGAGACCATAAGACGCTCCAAAAACGGTTCTACTGAACCACTGGCCCCTGTTTAAAACCCAACATAGTTTGCAAAGTTAAAAGTCTTCCGACATGACTTGTGCCCCAAAGACTTTAGATTTGATTTGGACTCCTGCTCTAAGACTTTAGCCTCAGTAATACTATTGATACTAAGTGATCTAACGATGAGTAAAATGAAGCTGGACTGTGCGCTACAGACTGCAACTGTTTCACATGTTTTCCTGTGAAAGGATGTGCTTGATTATTAGCCAGTGACGTTGGTGGATTATGGGATGTTAATGGATCGTAACAATCAGTTCATACCAGCTTTAACTTTACAAAATTGACCACATGAATGTTTCTCCAAATGAAAACTGTATCAAATAATTTTGGATAATTTCATGATAAAATATATATAACTTATTTCAAACACTTCTGAGCTAGTGGTAACATTACAGAAACTCTTTTGGCTGAAAATATCATAACAAAAGCTCTTAAACCTTCTTCATTTACTTTGTATCTTTTACCCAGTTGCAATTTACACCTAAACCTCCAACATTGACAATTTAGTATTAGTAACTACAGTTTAACTGTGATTTGAAAAGGTTTTCCTAATGTTGTTAACATTTTTCCAGCTCAGAGTGAGATCAACAAGCCCCAAATTATATTTAATGTGATATTCTACAGAGATCACAATCTCAGACATAAAGTGGATAAACTAGGGGTTAACTTAATTAATAACAAAGAAATAATAATTTTACTTCGTCAGAAATTCCAAATGATGAGGTTGGGATGGTTGTTTGGTTGGTAATGGAGTCTTTTTCGGGGCCAGGACCATGTATGCCGAGAGTTCTTCTGGTTAGCTGGGTCTTGTAGACAACTTACACCCCCTATTTCAGTTTCCCCATCTTTGGGTAGGGTTGGGTTTGGGAACTAGTTCGATGTTTCGTGGACCTTGCCTTGCTATAGCTGTCTACACCCCAGAATGAAGGACAGCATCTCCTGAGTAAAGGGAGCCAAGGTTGCACCTCTGGATTATCTTTACCTGGACTTGGGTGTATAGAGTGTGTATAGAGTAAGTGTCTAGGCATCTATTGTGTTTGTTTACGTAGGGTCTGTGGGTGTGAGTCTGTTTATGTGTGGAAAAGATGGTTTGATTGTGTGATTTTGTCTGTGTGTGTCTGTTCATCTGAAAGGTTGGATCTACGGCTGCCCCCTCTTTGAACAATTTTAGGTTCTCCATTCCAAACGTGAGGCCGTTCCAGGCTGACCCTGTCAGGGGCTGGATACTGGCATGCGCCAGCCTGGCCCTGGTGCATGTTTTGGCCTGGGTGCCCTGGCTTGCATTGGCCTCTGCTGGGTGCATTGCGCCCTTTAGGTTTAGATTTAGCGGGTTTAGACGGAGCCGATGGGCTCATCGCTGAAGACCCCTGGGTATTCTGCATTTTGGATAGCTCCGCTTTTCTTCTCTGGCTAAGGGTGTAGTGGTCCCGGGGTTCAAAACCCAGAAGGCCTTTGGATCTCTGTGGATCGTTTATCCCCCAAGTCTCCCCCAGGTACTGGGGGTTGTGTGTGTTGCTTCCCAAACCTGCTATTGAACATTCCTATGGAGAACCTTTTATACATAAGCACGGTTACACAAACATGAGGGTGTTTAGATTCAGGTGCTCTCAGACACCAGAGATGTCACTCCTTGTTTTATATGCATATGTTGTTTGTCATTTCTGTTCTCCCAGTTCTCTGTTATCATTTGTTTCAGGAGAAGCAGAAACAGAGTTCCAGGGTGTTATTTTGTATTCTCTATATCATTCTCTCCCCTCTCTACTCTTATCTCCCTTTGTCCCTTTAAACCTCTTCCCCCGCCTCTCATCCTATTTTTATTTTACCTTCTCTGTTACATTTCACATAAAGTCTAAACAATTTTAAATAAAGTTTTACACATATATATCACCTGAATAATTTCAGTGTAAGCTGTAATCAAAGTTAATCTATCAAGCATTTCATTAGACAACCTACTTCGACAAAAGTCTGTTTGATAAAACAGTACATCGTTGGAATTAAAACCAATATCGATGCTCATTTGAATATTATGGGAACATTTCAGTTGTTAGACTTGACTCTGAGGTGAAAAGACCTTACTTGGACAAGACCTGAGAACTAACTTGAACTTTTGAAAATAACTTGCCAACATTTCTGACATACAAACACATTCATTACATTACTAAAAAGCCCACTCCTTTTTCTATGATAAAAAACTAGATGACTGGTTTGTTTATTTTACTGAATCAAAAAAGTGTTACAAAAATGGAAATTGTAAATTCTAAAAAACGTGTTTGGCTGTGACAAACTTAGTTCCATCAGAGGTCTGCAGGACTTTGTGTAAAAGCTTTTCTTCCTCACTCTTTTTTGACAACATTGTTATATTATATGTCATCAAAGTGTTTAATCACTTGGATCTGTTTAAAGCTTTTATATACACTCAATTTCAACAAAATTTAGGACATGGCAAGGAAACAATTAGCTGACAGAACAGACATGTATCCCAGGCATCCTTCTGAACAAGACTTTCTATGTCTGTGTCTGATGATCCTTTGTATATAAAGAGAATTACAATTTATAAATTAGTTTAAGGAATTTAAGTCCAATTATCTTAAATTTGTAACATTGTTATTGGATTGTGATTTCATGTCTACAGCAATTATTTTTATTGTCAACGGTTAAATAAACATGATAATGAGACCCTGCACTGTTACTCGCATTGTAATATTTTTGCACCATCAGCATCTAAATCAGAAAAAGAATCTGAACTTGATTATGAAAAAATAACGAGCTGTTTGAGTTCTCTTTTTTTCTTTTCAAATTTTACAAGCACTTGGTAGCTGTCCGGGGAACCAGCCAGGTACACAGGCAGCCTGGGAGGCACGCCTTTTCAACACTGAAAAATTCCCTGTCCTGGAATGGTTTTTGGCTGAAACCATGGAATGGAAGATTAACCCCCAGAGAAACGGCTTGAATGGTCCAACATCACTTACAGGGTTGGCTTTAGAACCACTACTGAGGCAAACAAGATGTAAGAAAAGCTTCTTTCTTAAGAGTTCAATGTTTTTTTCTTCCCTTTAGATGGATGAATAAAGACAGAATGTAAACAAGCATCAACAGGGTGGAAATGGCTCTCAGGTCGTTACACAACATCATTGGTTCCTTGGTGTTGGTTTAGACAGAGAAGAAGAAACAGCGGACACGAGGAGGCAAAAGGTCAGGGACTATTATGTCCCTAAAACATTTCAATACAAGCTATTACCTTCAGATTGTATCTAGTAAATAGAACCTACCTGTGTGCAATGTAATCTATGCATTCAAAAATAATGTGCGTTGAAGGTATCAAAAGTTTGTCAGAAAATGCCGGTGTTCAAAAACCACGATGGAGAAGTTTAAAGCAGCCCCCAGAGTTCCAAACACGTCATAGATTTATTAAATTATTAACTCCAGCCATCAAGAATCTATAAAGTTGTAACTCAAGAAAACCAAGAAAATGTAACATTTTTTAAAGGTGTACAAAGGTAATTGATGACCAACAGATTTATAGATTCCACATTGTTCAAGGGTTTGCCATGACTACTCCATAATTATTCTTTTATTCTGCTAAATGACATGTTTTGCAGATTGTTCTCCATCAGATTTTTCACAAAATATGCGGTAAACTTAATATAACTAAATAAACAAAACAAAAAAAACAAAAAAAAAACAACAACAACACAAGTCTGATTTTGAGTTTCGGAAAAGTTTGTAGGAGCAGCTCTCCAAACCAAATCCCAATAACCCACTATTAATGGAGCTCACATTTAAAGAACAAATAAAGGTACCACAGCTAACACAAGAATAAGAAATCAAAAGATTGATGGTATTTCAAGTTAGTACCAATAATTACAATCACACATTTACCAAGTATGACATCAAATAGGACAACACAAAAATCTAAATATGGGTCAGACAAATCTAAAAACAGGCCAGCAAACCCCTTTTCTAAATATTGTTTTTGGGGTCCCATGATAAACAGTAGTTCTTTGTGAGTAGAGGGAGACCCTCTCCCTGTGCCGACACAGCAGGATGCAAGCTAAATAAAACATAAAAACACACAGACCAGTTTGGCAAACCTATTATAGTCACATTATGGTATTTACCCTCCTGTGTGTTTAATAGGGATGAAGGAGGAGGGCAGCAATCAACATTCCCATACAAACCTATTGCGGGTGTCTTACACTCATAGACTGATGCCAAGAGCACTGGGAGATGGGAATGTGAATACGTGTATGTGTATGTGTGTTTCAGCATCTCACCCATTTTTAAAACAAAAGACTACATTCTAAGAACCCACTGCTCCTTATGGAGCTCAAAGCCTGGGCTTTATTACAACAAGCACTGTTTTTAGGGTTAGGGGTTAGATTTAGGAAAAGGTGTAAACTGAGCTTAAGTTAGACATATACTGGTAAGTGTTAGGGTTAGGCAAAAATGCAATAACTAAAATGAATGAAAGCCAATGCAAAGTTGTTGTATGGATCTGTAAACTAGACATGGTCAATGTTGACAATAACAACCTCTGAAAAAAGTTTTGCTTTCTTTGTCTCTGAGCTTCCTTCACCTTGTTATGATCTTGTGTCCCAATTCTCAAAATCCTTAAAATTACACTTCTAAAAATAACAACCTTTTTTTTATCCCTTTGACATGAAACAATTTAAATTCTCTACTTCCAAAATTTGCTGGAAAGTTAGATAATTGTCATTGTAAAATGTATTCTTCCTCTAGTGTTGTTATAACCAACTAGGAGTAATGTTCACAGCTCATTTCTTCCAAAGGAAGTTCTTCTAAGTGTATAAGGAGCAAATTCAAGTGAGGTCTTTAAAAAGAAAAAAATAGACAATGAAAGTCAGGGTCAAGTGTATCATCTGTAAATACAGAACATAAAAGTTTCAAGGCCAATACCTCTTGGCCACTTACCCCCTTCAGGAAGATTCAGGATACAGACAAAGGATACAGAATATAAAGTATTAGCAGTAATAACTGCAAATGATGCTTACCTGGAGAGTAGTAGGAAAAAGTAGCGGAATAAAATTGCATAGGTGTAAACTTTCAAAAAATGTTTTTAAAGATTTAGACCTGTTCCTAAATTTGGCATTACAATTTTGTTTAATGGGAATAATTTTAGAAAACCTCCATTATCTTGTTACTTTGGAACTCACTTTTAAAAACCAAAGAAGAAATGTTTAATTTATTTTCCAAAGTACACACCAAAGAATTTTCTGACCAGTGATGTTTTTCACCTTGTTCTATTCAAAACCAATATCAATTTTATCCAAGGTCAATGTCCAGATGATGCAAGGCCTATGTCTAGATGATGATGATGATGTGTTAAAGCAATCAGTTGATGCTACTTGTTGTCACTTCATGTATCAGGGTAGTATCAGACATGAGATCAGTTGCATCTGGAGTGAAACATCCATTTCCCAATCATCTTTCAACAGGGAATTGATGAGTGTTGCCTTTCATATCGGGCCTCAGCTGTCTCTTATGCACTCGAAGTGTGTTTGTTGTTTCTCGAGCCTTCTGTGCCAATTAGGGGAAGAATGTGATCGATGGGATCTAAAGACATAAAAGCATCTTTTCCCAAGAAAATGTTTAAAGATCTCCCACAAATAAGTGTATGTGTACATGCATTATGGAAAATATGAGGAATTAGGTCCTGAAGCTATGAATTATCAATGAAGTCTTGAGAAAACCATCCAGCGGAAGTAAACATTGGGTACCTGTTGTTTTTATAATACATAAATTCAGAAGATCATTCTTTGTTGAAGATTATGAAGTGGATACTTATTTGGGGAATATGGCAATTACGTGAAAGATGGTGCTGTCAGACCTTTTCTTTTACGCATCACAGTGGTGGTAGAATAATGTTTAGTTGATCACTTTCATAAAAAGAGATTGTAAAGCCTATGTATATGGCCCGTATTTAACCAGATTAAAAACACTAAAACAGATCAAGACCTCTTTTAGGCTTTCAGTGAAACACGTTTCTACCTTTGGTTCAACTTGCAAGGCATTCACAGCAGAGGGAGGGAAGAAGCTTAAAGTAGTCTTTCCTGTTTTGATTCAAATATCATGAAAGTAGAGATGCAGATTGTTCACAAGGACATGGCAATACATGTGGAGCAGCTACAGAGATGAATCTCAAAGCACAGTGGTAAACTGGAGTCAAGGACCGTGAAAGCTCTTTGGATAAGAACTTCTAAGAAGCACGACTTATTTCTGTTGGAGAAACCAAGCTTCTAGCTTAATTGTAAGAAGTTTTACAATAAGTTTTCAAAGACACCACTTTGTCAATAATTAATCACAGATACTTGTGGGAACGACTCAAGAACTTTTGGTAAGTCCTTACTTGGGGGTTATTCTCTGGGAGGACAAATACATTTAAGTGAAGCATTGTTTTAAAATGTTTACTATTTATAACCACTTGTAGCAGTTGACTGCACAGGTATGGCTGTACAAGTGAATGAGAAGAACAGTAGATTACATGTGCATAAAATTGGTAACAAGCATTTAAAAAGTTTTTGCATTGTTTAGCAATGTAAATGGTGAATAAAATGGGTATCAGCCGAAGTTTAGGTATAAAATACAAGTTGAAGGCTCAGCAATGAAATCTGCAGCCAGTCTAGAAAAAAAATGGATCCAAACCAAGTCTAATTTTTGTAGCACACTATGAAAGGAGTAGAACTATAAAGACAAACTATTAGCAAGTACTGTCGCAGAGCGGTGTAAGAGATGGCCCCACATGGAAAGTTGGACACGATGTACGAGAATGTTTATTTATTGTGGTGGATGTATGAATAGACGTATAACAGGTTTGATGGCAGCAAAATGTGTCAGGAAGCAGGAGACAAACATCTGGAGATGAACTGACACGGGAAGAAAGCTGGAGCGAATATTGATGGAACGAAGAGGACACAGGGAAATGTAGATCACAAGGAGCAAAGAGAACAATACTGACAACCTAACACTGATTAAACAAACCGGGTATATATACCGGGAGGGTGAGTAGTGGAACAAAGGGAGAAACTTTTTACTAAAACCGGTGCAGCTGTGAGTAATGAGAGGATGCCGGCTGAGGGAGATAGAGATAGACAAGCAGGATGAACGGGAGATCAGAGAGAAGAATGACAGAGTACAGAAACAACTAAACGTGTGGAGAAAACAATATAGAAGTACTACCTAGAGCTAAGTAAAATTAAATTACTAAGAATAACATAAAACCAACTCTGAACAAGTAGACCATGACAAATACATATGTTTAAAACAGTTTTGGGAGTTTTTAAATCATTAATAAAACAATTAAATGAGTTTTAAGCTGTTAATTGAAATAATTCAATGAGTTAGGTTTACAGTGTTAAAAAATTAGCCAATGACAAAATCTTTTTAAACTAATTTGTTTAACATGTATAAATGTATTTTTGATTGGAATGATGTGCCTTTATTTTTCAGTACCGTGAGGCAACATGTGCTGAAAACCGGCACTATAGGAAAAAAATTAACTGAATTGAATTGACAGTATTTCCAATTTTCTTCTTCCAATCTGTTGGATGTTTGGTAGTTTTGGGTAAAAAATTTGTTTGATTTAGACTTGTTAATTCAGGAGGTACATTTGTTAGTAAGTAATACAGTCTCCTTCCATTTTTTTTCTCATCAAGATTTGTGGTATAGTTTTGGGGAGCTGGAAATCTATGACAACTACATGGAAGCAACCTTTCAGATGCTGTAGCTACAACAGAATAGTTTAGATCAAACTATATGTATGTATTAGAATGACCAATGTCCAAATGTCCAAACCTAGGACAGCAGTGTTAATCCCTATCAGCCACCATGCAAGAGGAACCCGCCCACCACCCAAGGCTATGAAAACATTTGTAAAACACTGTAGCTATTGTATCTGAGGGAAGACCACACAAACTATCCAAATTAATATTTTAATACTGACGATGATGATACATTTATGTGCCATGTCTTAGAGAAATTGTTCAAATAATCATCAGTGTAAGGAAAGTTTTCTCTTACTTGGTTGTCTGTCATCAAACTCTCAAAATCCAGACTACATAACGGATTGTGTTACTTTTTGGACTGTCTTGCCTGTGCTTTCACTCTGATGTCGTGTTAGGTAAGACCAACCACAAGTTTATGGTCGTGGTGGTCCTCTGCCTGATGAGGAGCAACACCCTGCGGGTATGTACAAAGCGTGTGGATGAGATCCAAGACTAATCTAAATCCTCACATGGGTTAAATGACACGGATCACAGGATTAAAGCAAGGCAAAATCCCCACTTATAACTGTAAAGCCATGTCATAGGCCCAAACACTTAGTCTACAAACACAGAGTAAAGATGGGGATGAATTGCACTGGGAAAATCCCTTCTGTAAGGAATCTTCAATAGTTAAAAACCTGCAAAGCTCTTTAGGGCAGATCCTCACAGCAGTCAAAAGCAGCTTGCTGTCCTCCACTAAAGGGAATTAGGCAGAATGAAAGTACTGGAAAGTCATTCAGACACTTTATTAAGATCTCAAGTCATAAAGCCACTGGAAAGCCATTGGATCAGTGGCCATTAGGGTGCCGTCTGCTCTGGACACCAATAAAACTCCTGATGCATAGCACACATCTGGGATAGTACTTCAGTACTGTCCATTCGACTGGGCTGTATTTGAGAAGCACTTGCAGAGGTGAGTTAAATCCACAGTTCCGTGTGAGGCCACCCTGTTCAATCCAACCCAACAGCTTAAACAGCTGAAACCTTAAAACTTTACCAGAAAGTCTCTACGAACCAAAGGAGGTAAAAGTACTGAGAAATATAACCAAGACCCAGGTTTAGGACGACTGGCTTCTGACTGATTGTCAACAGATACAGCCATAAAGCCATAGCACATTATGTTTTGTTACTTTAGGCACAACAGCTAAGCCAACTTTCAAATGTTCTCCAAATCAATTTGAAGAACAGAGAATGTAAAAGTGCAGCTGTGTAATCAATAGCGCTGTAATAATAAATCCTTCTTACATGCTGAGACCAGGGCAGGCCCAAGCCTTCATGGGGCCCTAAGCAGAATTTGATTTTGGGGCCCTCTATTTCAGTCAGTGTTGCTTGTTGATCCTTCACACACCTACAATAAACTCAATGCAGCTGTAGCAGTGTTGTTTAACTTCTACTGACAGCCTGACATGCCTTTACACACATATGTGTTACATGTTGAAATTATGGCATTGCTTTTTCTCTAAAGGTAAAATAATCAGAAACATAAGGAATACCAATGCAATAACATTATGAATAATATTAATGAATGGTTGATGAATCATGTCCAGGGTGCCACACGTGGTTTTTAATCTTGAATGGTAACACATCTAGCTACAGCAGTGGCCAGGGTTTAATTTAGAGAAAATTCCAACATTTTGGTTAAAAAAAAAAGTGCAACAGCAATGTTGAGTGCAATAACAACAAAAACATAAAACAGTTAGACATACAAAAATAAAAAATTCAAGTGTACAAAAACAGAAAAGTTCTCCTTAATAGGCAGTGGCCCTCTGATCACATGCTCAGTCCTCTCTAAATCTGAAAGAAAAGAAGGCTACTCAGCTGGGTCAACTGGCAAAGATGATGACGATCCATGGTGAGAAGTGGACGTTGTGATGGAGGTAGCTGAGGAAGTAAACAAAGAAAAACAATGACTAAGAAACAACGACCAATAAGGACATCATATTACAGTTTAATCTCAGAATGTTCACCAGTACAATGTGCAATTAATTTACCAGGTAGATCAACTGCAGTTGCAGTCACACTGGGGACAGTGGGCACACAGGATGGGGGAGCTGTAGAGGATAGACTTGAGATTAGAAACAAAATTTAATAACAAAAGTTTGCCATGTTAGATGTAATGTAATTGTAACCCTTGCTATGGTATAACAATTAGGCACAGGAAAATATCGGAATATAATCAATAGCAATAACTGGACCAGTATCAGAAGGCACCAGATTCTTTTAGGAGCCAGTATCTTGAACATCGATAATGACACAGACAACTGTTTAGTTTAACTTGGGCAGATTATTATTGCAACCCAACAGGTAAGATGTAAACATTCACTTTTCTTTCAAAGAACAATAAACCAAAAATAACAATTAACATACTAAGCCGGCAAAAAAATTAATAAAATCAAATTAAAATAAAACCCTTTTATACCCAAAATCAGTTCTTGCTGCGTTGGGGCCCTTATCCAATCAAGAATCAAAAATCAAGAATCAGTTTATTTATATAGCGCCAATTTACAACAGGTGTCGTCTCAAGGCACTTCACAGAAAATAAATTAAAATCAAAGATACATTCTAAGAAAATAAATTTGAAAAAGTTTCCAATCTAAGGAACCCCAGCAGATTGCATCGAGTCATTGACTTGCAGCTTTCACTCCTCCGGAATCAGAAGGCAGAAACAATGGCTTGTGTTGTCGTTGACTTTACAGCAATCCCTCATACTGAGCATGCATGTAGCGACAGTGGAGAGGAAAAACTCCCCTTTAACAGGAAGAAACCTCCAGCAGAACCAGGCTCAGTACAAGCAGTCATCTGCCACGACCGACTGGGGGTTTGAAAAGACAAAAAGCTAAATTAGAAGCACAGGATACTGAAATAAAAGAGTTTATAGCAGCAGTTGTAGAACGTCACTGGAAGCATCTCAGCCCATGTTCTCATCCAAGAAGCTGTCTCAGCTAACAGAACGCCAGCCCAGGTGTGGTTACTATGGAGAGAAGAACACAGAAAACAAAAGGTGACGCTCTGTATTCCAATCCTACCACACAGTCCCTGGGAAACGAGGAGCTGCAGGATTCTGCACACACTCAGTTTCGCTCCGAGTAGTCCAGCTCGCCACCCAGTACACCCTGGGAACCTCTGGATCCTGGAAACACTCCAACAGGTGGTGGAACGTGGTCTCTTCTTATGGCATCAGCAAAAAAAACTTGACCTAGAGACAGGCAAGATGCACTCCCAATAAGTCATTACATTTATAGTGTCTGCATAAATCATGTTCATATTTTAATCTGCCATGAATACCAATCAACAATAATACTCTGCATTAATTAGTTCAAATCATGGTCTCAACAGATTTAGTTGTACAACAAAAATATATCTAAATTTCAGATACTGTAGTTGTGGAACTGTAATTACCTTCAAAGTGCTTCTTATAAACATATTTAAATACAAAATTCACATTAACCATTTACAAGTACTCAAATGAGCTTTTTATCTAACAAAACAAAATCAAATACCACAATGTACTCCTTTAATTTAGTCAGAACTGCATTAATTGTACTAGACATTCATAGTAACTAGAGGTATTAAGGCTCAACCTGCTTACTTATCTCCCCTTACACCGGTAACAGTGAGAGAATGCACTAAAAATTACCCTCGTTAATTACCATAGACATAAAATAAACGCAAACATGGCACCAAATAATCACCTTAGCACTGCTAACTAGCGCTGCTAACTAGCGCTGCCAACTAGCGCTGATAACTAGTGCTGCTAGCGGAAACAGTCTCAGACAGCATAAAATTAACACCAATTACCATTAGCATCAGCTGCCTTAAAACTATCCTGACAGTTTTTAGTTCTTTGTTTTTGCTTAACTTACAGATGAGTCAACATATGAACAATCTTGGCGGTATTTCCGCAAAAATCATCCAACCTCACACTGTTTTTTTTCTAAATGTTAACAGGTAACAAGAGATGCTATCTGTCTGCAGCATGCAACATGTGACCTTCATATCAGGAAGTTTTGTGAACTCACTGATTGGTCATACTGAGCCCTTCACTGTTGCTCGGAAATTACAGTAATGTGCAAATGTCTACAGGTTTTGACATTTTCTTTCCTCACAACTTTAAACACTTATAAATTACAGAATAACATTACGCCAAAAAATTACTTTTTTTTTTTACTTAAAGATATCTTGTGCATAAAATAACTAATTAATTATTTAATTCAAAATAAAATAAATTGTTTTCTTTCAAAGCCTGGCTACACTCTCCCCTCCTAAACTCATGTACGCCCCTGTACATGGCAGTGATGAATAAAGCTCAATCCGAGGGGGCAGGCCAGGGGAATGTGAGGAGTTCTCTGCTTCACCCAAAGGATCAGCTAGTGCCATGGTCAGCCCTTGAAAGAATGACCTAACAACTGTGATCAAGGGTTTCCCTAGTTCAGTATAATCAAGTCGCCTGGGCGGTCGGGGATTCCTCTACGATCTCCAGACGGAGGTATCCATTCCGGTTTTCCTGTCCATCTCTCCTTGAACCTCTGGTTAAATCCAATCCAATAAATCTCCTCCTTTCTCTTCTTCACTCCGTGTCATGTCACAGAGCACAGGAAGCTGTCCATCCCAGATATCATCTGAATTATTAGGCAAGTTTCCTTCCACTCCAGAGCATAAACTTCCAGGTAAGTTTCTGTTCTCCATAGGACATTTGATAGTAAGCAAGTCACTTTCAGTTTGATCTGTTCTGGGCATTTGTTCAATTGGAGTCTCTGTCTCTGAGGGTAAGTATTCAGTGTCACCCTGACTGTTGGTAGGTTTGTTAAGTGTCAGTAGGCTTTCTGGTGAATCAGCAGGCATATCTGAGGGCTTGTCAATATGAGGAGTGCAACTAACATCCTGAGTATTTACTGAACTCTCAACAGGACATGTATCTGGAGGTTCAGCGCACTGTGTATCCCGTTCATTATTCATAAGTAGATCAGGTAATACTGAGCTCTCATGAACTGTAGGAACCGGAGTCTTTGGGGGGTTAACAAACCAACAGACTGGAATGAGCTCATCATCCTCCTCCTCCTCAGGGAGTGATTGTCATCTACATCAGGGTTTGCACAAGTTACTGGCCTGCTCTTTACAGGTTGATGCACAATGCGCCTGACAAATCGTGTCTTATTCTTATGTGCTACTTTTGCAGCATTCTCCATTGGTATTTTATAGCTCTCTTCAAGTCGTGACTTAAGATTTTGCACATACTCTGAATGTGATGTGTGTTGATCAGCGTGCAGTGGCAGCCCAAACGCTAGATGAACTGGCAGTCAAGGCGGTCACCCAAACATTAATTCGTATGGGGAGAAACCTGTCACATCATTTCTGGTGCAATTATAGGCGTGGACCAGGGGTTTTACGAAATCACGCCAATGAGACTTCTCTTGATTCTGAAGAGTGCCTAGCATGTTTAGCAAGGTGAGATTGAATCGCTCGACAGGATGTCTCCTGGGGTGGAATGGGGTTGTCCTGACCTTAAGAAAACCTGCTACAGAGATGGCAAAAGTTTCAAATAAGGCAACATTATCTGTGTCTCCCTCCTCTTCGTCTGCCGGACTGAAACTGTAGATGAGCTGTCTTTCACAGATTGCCTTCACTACAGTCTGATCTACTGCATCAAAGTTTTCAGGGTCAGAAATGTGTTCTCTCTCCTTCCGAGATTAGGGATCATCTGATAGCCCCCCATGTGGTCTACGAGATAGTCCATCCGCATCCCCATTTTGCTTTCCCGGACAATAGACGAGTTTAAATGAGAATGTGGATAATAACGCCAGCCACCTATAGTTAGTGGCATCAAGTTTTGCTGAGGTCAATATATAGGTCAGTGGGTTGCTATCAGTTAAAACATGGAAATGATTACGATATAAGTAATCACTGAACTTTTCAGTAACTGACCACTTTAGTGCCAAAAATTCCAATTTATGTGCTGGATAGCGAGTTTCACTCGGCTCACATAGCTATTAACTTGGAGCTGACCCCCCTGCTCCTGATACAGGATCCCCAAAACCCAGCACAGGTGCAGTGGTAAGTTTGTCAATGACTGTCTCGAATGCTTGCTGGTAAGCAGCAAACCATCGTCCTCCAAAGAAGTCCTTTGGGTCACAGTACTGATCCAATCACTGCTTCACTTTTGCTTTCCTCTGAGAAAGTGGGTATCAAGAGGTTAGATTGTGGAGGGGCTTCACAATGTTGGAATAACCCTTAACAAACCTCCTGTAGTACCCAGCAAAACCGAGAAAATATCTTAATTCTCGGAGTTCTTGGGAACTGGCCAAGTCTTAAGGGCAGAGATTTTATCTGGATCAGTTTGTACTCCATCTCTGGACACTACACGGCCGAGGTAGCGGACTGAAGTCTGAAAGAAAACACACTATTCTGTAGACAGTTTCAGACCAAAATCTTTGAGACGAGAGAGTACCTTCATCAATTTCTCCTTGTGTTCCTCCAGGGTTTTGGGGAACACAATCAATTCATCAAGGAAGACCAACATATACTTCAGATGCATGTCTCCCATGCACTTTTCCATTAATCTTTGGAATGCGCTTGGGGCATTCGTCACTCCTTGGGGCATTCGGTTGAATTCCCAAAATCTAAGAGGACACACAAAAGCAGTTTTTGGCTTGTCTGTCTCTTCAACCTCTATTTGATAGTACCCCGGCTTCAAATCAAGAACAGAGAACCACTGTGCGCCATTGAGAGCTGAGAAAGTGTCCTCCAACTTGGGAAGGTTATACACATCCTTTATGGTCTGGAGATTCAGACGCCTATAGTCTTTGCATAACCGGATTTGGCAATTCTTTTTCCTGACCACCATAATTGGTGATGAGAAGGGGGATTCTGACTCTCTGTTAACTGTTTCCAGAAGCTCTTGGATATGTTTCCGGACTACCACGATATCTTGCGGGTGGATTTGTCGAGGACGCAGCTTGAACAGAGTTTCATCTGAAAGCTTTATCTGACGCTTTACCTTATCGGTTCGACCAAAATCAGAGTCCTGATGTGCAAACACGTCAGGCATGTTTAGTTGCCGAGTGATGCGTTCTTTCCACTCAAGTGGGACTGGGGACTCACCAAAATTAAAACTTAGATCAGGTTTTTGGGAGGGCTTCAGTTCGGGTGTTCTTTTCGGTGGCACAGGTGACTTGGCTACACTGTGCTCCTTTAACGAAACAGCCTGGTAAGTACAAATTTGTGCTATCACGCACTTTACAGGAATGGCAATATCATGGTTGGACTCATTACATATCACAACTGGTAGCTTACAGGGCCGCCGTTTGGGAGAATTGACCAGGGCACTTTTTACAAACAAACCACCGGGTAAGGATGGTGAAGATGGGTGTCCGATGAGAACATACCCCTTATTCTGGAATCCATTCACTAGGGTAACTCCTTCCAGTACCACCGTCTCCCCAGTTGGAATGACTTGAGCGCTGCTTCCTTGTAGCCTCACTTCAACGTAGGTTTCAGTGTTACTTGCTTGCTTGTGTCTCACCTCAAGTGTCTTAAGGACTGCCCTGTAATCATGAGTAATAGCCTGATGTGCCATTCTGGCTTCGAAAGAGATGTCATAAAGGACATCAAGGGCATTCATACCTATAAGAAGGGGTTGAGTATTGGTTTCAAAGTCAGGTACCACTAAGTGAAGTGTGTTTATATCAACTGACACCCCCACAAACTCTTTTGGGAAAGTTACAGCCAACTCCACATAGCCTAGATAAGGGACAGACTGTCCCGTTGCTCCCTCTACCTCTAAAAGGTCAAATAGCAGCTTGATCTTTTGGTCTGAGAGGTATTGTCTGTAGGATGAATGAGGTATGGTGGTTACCTGTGAGCCCGTGTCCAGCAGGCAATTGACTTCTATGCCCTTTATGCTTATGCAGGCCGTACTCTTGGTACCCACCAACCCTGTGGGAAGTTTGAATGGGAGGCTTCTTTTTGATTGTTCTAGGGTGGCGCATTCTTGAGCTTTGTACTTGGGATTTATGTCTGAGGGACACTGGCTCTTCTCAGCTCCAGTTCGTCCCGCAACATGAGATATTTATAAATTAAGACGGTACAAAGAAACAGTTTTCGAAGTTTTAATAATATACGTTAGCTTTTCTTTCCAAACAGTGCCTGTGACGCGGCACTAACAGCAGCACAGCACGAACAGGGCTGGTTAAATAAAAATAAAATATCGCTAAAAGACACTGAGATGCGGCAGTAACAAAGCCGCATCACGTCGTAGACGAAAGTTGCTGACACAGAGTTGTCCGTGTTCGGGTGGACAGACCTTTTCGTTTCATAAATCTAACACACCACGACGGTCCACCTTTGAAATTCTGAATTTTCTTTTCGGTGGCGATCCATTTTGCTTTCAGTCTGATCTGCACAGTGGAAACACCTCGGCCATCTGCTCTCTGTGTGTTCACCCAGTCTTTAAGAATGTTTTCCAGTTTGGGCCACCTGCTTTTATTACCTCTGAAAGCTTTTTATATTTGCTCCAGTTCTTCCCACTGCCGTTTCCAGCATCTCATCATCGATTCATTCTTGGCAAGTTTACGTGCAGCAGCTCTGTTTCCTTCTTTATCGGCCGGCAATTGAATTTAAAAAATGCGTCATATGCACTTCTTCTTGCATTGTCCATGATGAGCTTCTGTTTATGTATGCACAGAGAGTGAAGTTACGTTAAACTTGCTTTTTCCTCGACATATATATTCCACCTGTCTCACTCTAACGTTTTCTGCTCGAGCGCCCCTGGCGTCCGTTGGAAAAAATGCATAAATTAGCCGCATCGTTGCATAAGCCGCAGGGTTGAAAGGGTGTGACAAAAGTCGCGGCTTATAGTCCGGAAATTACGGTACAACAGATGTCGTCTCAAGGCACTTCACAAGATAATCAATTCAAATCAAAGATACATAATAAACAAATCAATTGGAAAAAGTTTCCAATCTAAGGAACCCCAGCAGATTGCATCCAGTCATTGACTTGCATTATTCACTCATCTGGAATCAGCAGACCAAAACAATGGCTTGTGTTGTCATTGACTTTAAAGCAATCCCTCATACTGAGCATGCATTTAGCAACAGTGGAGAGGAAAAACTCCCCTTTAACAGGAAGAAACCTCCAGCAGAACCAGGCTCAGTACAAGCAGTCATCTGCAATGACCGACTGAGGGTTTAAAAAGACAGAAAACTAAATTAGATGCACAGGATACTGAAATAAAAGAGTTTATAGCAGCAGTTGTAGAGCGTCACTGGATGAATTTCAGCCCATGTTCTGATCCAAGAAACTGTCTCTGCTAACAGAACGCCAGACCAGGTGTGGTTACTATGGAGAGAAGAACACTAAGAGAAAATACAAGGTTAACAAGGTTGAAAACTAAGCAGATTGGACAAAGGAAAAAAGGACCAGAGAGAGAAGTGGTCAGATTGTCCTCCAGCAGTCTAATTATATAGCAGCATAACTATAGAAAAACTTAAATAACCCTATAGAGTGAGACATGAAGAAGGTAGAGCAAAGGAGAACCCTCTGTCAAGACTGAGTTCCTCCCCAAACCGGATTAGGCTGTCTTCTCTACCTCTTTCTAACTATAAACTTTACCAAACAGGAAGGTTTTAAGCCTAGATTTGAAATTAGAGAGTGTGTCTGCCTCACAAACTAAAGATGGAAGCTGGTTCCACAGGAGAAGAGCCTGATAACTAAAAGATCTGCCTCCCATTGTGCTTTTAGAGATTATAGGAACCACCAGTAAACCTTCAGACTGAGAGCGAAGTGCTCCGTTAGGGACATAAGGAGTAATCAGATCTCTGATAGACGATGGAGCTTGATTAGTAAGATCTTAAAATCTATTCTAAGTTTGACAGGGAGCCAATGAAGGGAAGCTAAAATTGGGGAGATATCTCTCTTTAATTTTCATCAGAACTCTTGCTGCAGCATTTTGGACCAACTGTAGACTTTTAATTGCATTTTGTGCTAATAAAGAGTTACAATTGTCAAGCCTTGAAGTACCAAATGCATAGACTAGTTTTTCAGCATCTGTCCTAGAGAGAATATTTCTAATTTTTGCTCTATTCCTAAGGTGAAAGAAGAAAATCTTAACGACCAGTTTTATATGGACTTGAGAGACATTTCCTGATCAAAAATAACCCCAAGGTTCTTTACATTGTCACCAGACGCCAACCTGATGCTATCCAGGTCAGGTGGCTGACTAAGCAATTTCTAAAATAAAATAAATAGTTGTGTATCATCAGCATAACAGTGGAAATTAACACCATGCTGTCTGATAATTTTACTAATAGGGAGCATGTATATAGTAAATAGAATTGGGCCACGTACAGAACCCTGTGGTACTCCACAAGTAACCTTACAATGTGGAGAAGATTTGTCATTTAGATGATTAAACTGGGATCTATCAGACAAATACAATTTAAACCAGCCTAGTGCTGTTCTCTTGATCTCCACAGTGTGTTCGAGCCTTTCAATGAGGATATTGTGATTGACTGTGTCAAAAGCAGCACTGAGATCTAACAGAACTAGAATAGAAACAAGTCCATTGTCTGAAGCCATGAGAGTATCATTTGTGACTTTAAGGAGAGCTGATGAGCTTTGAAACCTGAGTGAAATTCTTCAAATAGGTCATTATTCCTCAAATGCTCTCTCAGTTGATTAGCAATAATTTTTCAAGGATTTTACATAAAAAAGAAAGATTAGATATGGGTCTGTAATTTATTAAGTCTTCTTGGTCAAGAGAAGGTTTATTAAGTTGGGGTTTTATTACAGCTACCTTAAGAGCCTCTGGTACATAACCATTCACTAATGACAAATTAATCATATCCAAAATGGGTGTAACAATAGGAAATACTTCTTTAAACAATATTGTCGGGATTGGATTACACTTACAAGTTGAAGGCTTAGATGAAGAAAGTATTTTTGAAAGCTCAGAAGGCTCAACTGGAGCAAAACACTTCAAACAGAGATCAGGCTCCAGAGCCACATTCAGTGCCTCATTGCTTACTGAGGTAGTAGTTATGTTTGGTAGGATGTCATCAATTTTAGTTTTAATAGATTCAATTTTATCAATAAATAATTCCATAAAGTCATTACAGCTAAGAGTTGGAAGAATGGATGATATAACAGTTTTAATTTCTCGTAAGTTTAGCAACTGTATTAAAAAGAAACCTTTGATTGTTCTTATACTCTATTTATAATGTAAAATATGCAGATCTAGCTTGGCACAGGGTCCTTTTATACAGAAGCACGCTGTTTTGCCATTATAAATTGAACTCCTCTGAAAGTGAAAACCACCATTTTATTCTCCAATTTCCTGGTGTTTCCCTTCAAGGTACGCAGTTCTGAATTAAACCAGGGAGCCAACCTCCTATGAGTAATCACTTTCCGTTTTATTGGGGCTACGTTGTCAATGTTGTACACAATGAGGACATAATACTATGAACAGCATCAATCTGTGTAGGGCATGAAATTAATTTGTTGCCCTCCACTGCGTTTCTCTGAAATACATAAGAAATTAGAGGTGGAATGGATTCTTTAAAGGCTGTAACTGCATTGTATGATAGACACCTACTATAAGGACATTAGATTTTAAGTACTCGGTGATGAAAAGTTATCAAAAAAAATTGTCAGAAAGGAGAGGGTTATGAGGCAATACTGTAACTTTTTCACACACAATGCCATAAGTCAGCACAATGTCTAAAGTGTGACCAAGAGAGTGGGTAGGTATTTGGATTTTTTGAGTGAAGCCAATTGAGTCTAAAATTGCAGTAAAGGCTAAATTTAGGCTGTCATCTTTGGTGTCAACATGAATGTTAAAATCTCCAACTATAATGCTTTTATCAGTGTTTAACACTAGTTCAGATAAAAAAATCTGAGCTATAACTAATTGCTCTGATTTGAAATGGGCCACATAAAACAGCAATAATACACTTTTATACATAAAATTACAAATAACCGCTCACGCATTGGTAGTTTACAAGGGTAACCAACACTATGTGGCAGCACACTATTCGACAGAACATTAAGGTGAGGTGTTTAAGTATTTTAATTTGATGATCAAAGCTTGGGGGTCATAGTATCTTTGCCCAGTGTGTGTTAGGTGTGTACACAGTGATTTTACCCATTTTTTTGAACTACCATTATTGAGCTGATTTTGTTTTTTAATTTACTTTTACACACCGAAATACATGTTTAGAACATAACTTGTCTTGTAAAATGTTTATCTACTATTTTAATTACACTACTTGTTTTAAGCAAGCTTAGGGCTTCACACCAACATTTGGGACCAGCCCTATGCACTGTAAACCCAAATAAGTAAGCAGAACTTAAAAAAAACTAAGGCATTCAATTGCCTCACGTTTTTTGAGTTCATCAACAAAAATATTTTAATACATCATTGCATCTATATATTTTGAGTTCCTGTTAAGCGTAATTTTAAATTAGATTTAATTAAGCCAACTCAAATTTTATGTTTCTGCTACTCAGAGTATTTTATTCATTTGTCAAATTGCAATAACTCAAAAAAAACTAAATTTCAAGCATGAAAAGTCAAGATATTTAGGATTAAAGAACTTAATATTTATTAGTTTCTCTAATCAATGGTTTAATTACCCACAACTCAAAAACAAACCGGTTACAGCTCAAAATCATTTACTGCCAAACTTAAAATATTTCTGGCAACTGATTTGCCTTTAAACTAACAAGTAGTCTTGATTTAAAAATCCAAAAACAAAAAACATAAAATTGAAAGCATACATAATTTTTTTTAAATTCAGATGTTTAGTAGAAACAAGTCTTTTAGCAAACAGATATCTGAAATAAAAAAATAAAAACACATATAAATAAAACAAACAAGTTTACTTCCAGCCATTTTGTTTATACTAGTACTAAGAAAAAAGCTTCATGTCCCAAATAGCTTATAAACAGTTAATACAACATTACCAGGGGTGTATAAGCAAGTGGTGGGTCCTGAACACAAATTTGACTTGAGAGATTTTCCCACACAAAATGAAACAAACCAAAATAAGCTTACCACAAAGGCATCAGCAAGCCTGGGGAAATTGACAACCACATCACCCTCTAGGAATACAACTCTTGCTGAGTGGTAGTGAAGTGGGCTTGTGGCATCATCACTGACAGATGTAATGAGGACTACTGATGCATCCCCAGGTCTGGCTCATCCTTAGAGTCCTTAAAAATTGAAAGGGAGATCATAAAATTACATTTACAGAGACTGGCTGTGGCAATTTTGATTATAGTTGGACGTCACATACATAATACACAAGTCTGAAAAACCTCTGTTTATTTTGTTGTGTTGTATTCTTGTTGCTGAGAAAGTTAGCTGACTTTTATGTATTCCACAGGCTAATGACACCCCACTTGATTTTCTTTGCGATTTATTTTTGGATTCCTTAATGGGCTCAAAATTACAATTCACACTTAGAAACCTTGCCAGAGATTTGTAGTTGAAACACTGGTACATATACAGACATTCCAGTGTGTTGAAAATAGAATGAAAACATAATTTGTTTACTTACCACAAATATTCTGAAAAATCCAGAGACTTCCTCGCAGAGATACACAGGAAGTGGCAGGTTATGATCAATGACTCGAGCAGAGGTAGAATTGTGAGAAAGAATAACACAGGACTGGAACGTAAACAGACAGAACTGAAGCGGGGATTACAAACGTGAATTAACAAAACAAATAAACCAGCAGATAAACACTGGATGTGAAAATACACAAACTAATAATAATAATACAAGAAGAAACACGAGAGGAATCAGAGGCAACAAGGGAGCAAACAACTAAGGAATAAAACTACAAACAGCAAAGAAGGACACGAGGGAAACCATAGACTAGAAAGAAACAAAAACCATAAGGAAATAACTACAAGGGAACGGAAGAGAAAGAAGGAGGAGTGAGAGAAAAACCAGCACAGAGAATCAGCGAGCAAGAGGAAGAGGAAGACTTACTGGGAGCCGTGGAGGAACTGGCAGGAAAAGGAGCAGAGAGACGAGGAGGTAAGCAGACGATCCAGCAGTGAGTGAATGACAAAACCAGGCTTAAATACTGAGGAGCAGGAGGTGGAGTGGTGGAGATGATGATTGGATAATTACAAACAGATGTGAGTGATAATGAAGAGAGAAAACACAGAGAGAACAGGGACAGAGCAGGGGAAACTAGAGAACATAAAAAAGAACAAAAACAAAGACTAAACCAAAATAGAAAATAACCTAAAGAAAACAATAACTACTGATAACAAAGTGAAACAAAGCAACTACAACAAATAAAACAACAAACTAACAGAGAAAAAAAACACAGATCATGACAGTAAGGGCATGAAGAACAGTGGTACACCATATATGGACATCATGTAATTCCCAAAGGGATTAAAATAGTCACAATAGTGACAAGTTTACTACTCAAACCCAATGCCAAATGGCCCCAAGTAATTATAAATGAATTAATTACCAATATCTGCACGTAAACCCATTAATAACCAGCTGACTGGTGCAATTGTGGAATTCAAAACCTTATATGAAGCATCAAACTCCCAACATTACACAAAACTCTAACTGTGAAATGTTTAATTACCTGTGTATCATGTACTTTGAACATTTCTGCATAAGCATCTGCAGTCTTTCCAGTTTTGGAAGCTTTCTGTCTAACTAATGTCAGACGATGAGTGAGGCAATCAAGCACAGTTAGTTCGGTAAGTTGGTTATCCGTTGCATGTATTGAGGAAAGGACAGTAACAGCAGTTATTTATTTCATGATGATTGAAATCAGCAGTAACAAATATAAACAGAAAAAATGAAAAAGTTACCTAAATTTATTCATTTATTAAATTTGCTTAGCAAGGATAAAAACAGAATGAAGCGTTTACTACTATTAGCTCAGACTGCATATCAAGAGTCTTGAGCAAAGTTAGGCAGAAAGTTAATCTCTGCACACATTGGCTTTTTGATGTTGGGGTGTGAAGGTTCATTCTCAGGTTTTTATCAACTTCCTTTCCCAGCATTTACTGCGACCTCCTGACATCCAACCCTACTCATCTTGGTCGTGTAATTGCCCATTTTAAACTTGATGGTGTTCTTCCAACCTTTCCATCCATTGTCAGATCGAGCTTGTTTTGTCTGAAATGTACAAATGCAATCATCATGAAGGCATGGCGGAGGGCTAATTTAAGAAAAGTATCTGTGCTGCAGTCTGCAATGTTTAAATACATGTTTTAGTGGTAAAATCTGTACACACCTTATAGTGCCAAGTCATACTTGTTCCAACAATCTGAAAACACACAAAGAATATTGTATTACAGGACACGTGTCAAGATTTTAAACGATCAGACCCAACATACTAACAGTGGACAACAATATACACAAATAGATCAAAACTAAGTAGATATGCAGTATGTCTAACAGACATACTGCAAACATTTTAATATTTCCTTATGATATGTCACTAGGCTACAATGACCGTGGTCCTTAACAAGAGCAAAATTTTAAGTATTCAAAGCGTTTCATTTCACAAATAAGTCAAAGTTGGGTAAAGTTGGGCTCGTAGCATCCATTAATTCTTATCACAGCAATAACTAAACAAACAAAATCATATGTATTTTTATTTTATTTAACCAGCTAATTTAATTTGAAGAGAGTTGTTTTTTTACTTAGCCCAAGGCACAACGTTTGAAGTTAACTTCTGCTTTCACTCACAACACTGACAAAGCTCCACCACAGATTTCGAGTTTTTATTGAGCAGTACATGATACCTAACTATTCACCGCTACTTGGGATCAGTCAGTTTTCTTTAAAAATACATCAACCTGCCCATGTATGCATTACAGCTAGCTGGCAGAACGACTTTGCCTGCTAGCTTGCTAACCTAACGGTTAACCGTTTTAAATTTCAAACGCGACTCCCTTTGTCCGTCTTGAAAACACATTGAACCTCCAGACACAAGCATTCATGCAAGTTTTATGTTGACTATTTACATTCACAACTGGGACACACAAAGCAGAGCAGAGCTGAGTGTTACCCTTTTGCCAACGTCTCCCGCTCTTTTCCTCGGTCGGCTCCAGTCTTTCTGCGTGAAGGGGAAGTGCACGCAAATACTACAAAATGAAATATGTGAGCGGTTCAGGTGGAAGCAACTTATTTTTTTTATTTAAAAGTAATTTATGAACCAGCCAACATTTTAACATGCAAACTATTAACAATGAAAACAAAAATCAAAAAATAAATAAACGTTTAAAAACGTGTGTGCCTGTGTGTGTGTGTGTGTGTGTTGTGTGTGTGTGTGTGTCTGATGTTTAATATATAAATATATATTTAATGCAATTAATTTATACTTAAATCGTCCCTAAATTGATTTATTTATTTTTCTTTCAAAATAAGATACAAATTCATGTTTGATCTATGAAGATTTCAGTAACCCTGAGTTAATTATTTTAAGTAACGGTTACATGAAACGTAAAATGTTCATATTATTCAAACATTTCTAGTTAAATCAACTCAAAAAGAAGGAAATTGCTCCTGGCACTCAACTTCTTTAAGTAAGTACAACTTGTAAGAAAATTTTAAGTTCACACTACTTAACACAATTACTTATTTTGAACATTCAGATTTACAGTGTGGGCGTTCTCTTTTGACATTCTCTGTTAGACAGCATAAGTCATGGTTCTAGCATCAGATCATCACACTAACACCACCGTGATTAATGGTAGGTATGAGGTTTTTTTAAGCAATGTTGGGTTGATTGTATCCGCAACATATTGTCCCAAAAGTTTTGTGGATCATGAAGATGGAAAATCTCCTCGCTGATGTCTTCTTTTAGTAATTTTGGTAGAGTCGCTTCTGTTCTTCGATGAAGGTTCACCAGGTTAATGCAGAACTTTTTTTTTTCTCAGTGTCTGTGAGAAATAAATGCAAGTAATAAATGTAAAATAAATGTGGTGTAATGTCTACCTGAATGATGACAACTAGGCTCAGTGAATATCGTTCCATCTGATTTGTAAAAATTCCAACATAAATCCTAATTTATCACTCCTCACCAACTTTAAGCAGTACGCTTGACCATCCATACTCAGTTTTTGGCTTGCAGATGATCTGGAATTTATCGTGAAAAAAAAAATCAAAAAGATCTTCAATTTTTTTTTCTTTTAAAACACCAGAACTGCAAATTTTTTCATGCACAGGAACATACCAGCTGAATACACATGTGAAACTGTAGATTTAACTAAGCTTTTGCTGCACTTATTTGACCATAAATATAATTCTTTATAGGGGTGGGGGGTGATTTGAACCCCTTGTTCCCTCATGGCCACTGTTAGTTGTTGTCACTGTCTTTCCTGACCCCTGTAGGCCAGCTGGCGGGGATGAAGGGGAGGGAGGGTGCTGTCCATCTCTTGCGCATTGGGTCCAGTAAAGCAGATTATATGGAGCTGGCTGAACCATAAAGCGTCCCTTCATGCAGACGCAGCGCACGTCCCACTGTCAATATGACCGCTGTTGCCGGGCCGGCCGAGCACGGTTTGCTGGAATGCCGGGTGTTTAATCAGAGGACAAATGGCATATTTTGTGCAGTTTGTTTTTACTGCCCAGCGGGGGGTGGGAATGTAAATCTGTGTGCAAAAACATAAGCCAGTGTGTATCCTTTTTAAATAAAATTATGTGGCATGAAGACGTTTCTCATGATTTTGTGCCCGCTTAGTTTGTGTAGACCCGGTAACCTACGTATGTGCGTTCAGTCATGCACGTCGTGTGATGCTTGAGAAAGACATGGAGCGAATGTTTTGGCAAATATTCCAAATAACTTCTGTATATGTTTCTTTAGAAAGTGCGTGCTTTTAGGAGGGATGTCAAACAACACATTTGTTTCAGTAGCTGTTTTAATGTAACCCTGCATGTGTGTGTACCTCTGTGTGTGTGTGTGTGTGTGTGTGTCCCTTGCTAAAGGCCACCCATGGAGATTGTGGAGCCTCGGAGTCACACAGCTCGAATCAGCAGCGAGACAAAACATATTTGAACCCTGCTGGGCTTCCCTGTAAGAAATCAGTTAATGGTCCTTCCTTAAAAACACAAACACACAAGCGCACAGTAGCAGCTTTTGTCCACCTCTGCTTTCATGCGTCTTCACTGTTTAGACGTGTCTGCCTTGACTCCTGCAGAGTGTAAGAAGGAGCGATCATACATGAACATGTAGCGCTGGGGCCTTTTCTGTGAGAATTCCCGACCGCGATCTCAACAAGCATCGCTGGGCCGGAGTCCGAACAGCACCGTGTACCACCCACACGGATTTTTAAAGACTTTCCTCCCCCGCATTATTACTGCGTTGTTTTTGTTTTGTTTTGTTTTTTTAGAGAAAGGGAAGAACGCTGTTTGAGGTCTTCGGTTTCCACATAAACTTGACATTACATGTTAATGCTGCCCTTAGTTGTAAATGCTGCGCTGTATTTTTCAGTAGATATGGACCCAGTTAAAAAAAGATTGTAAACCACGGAATACGTTCATAAATAATCGTTATTCTACACGTCAGCTCTTAAAAAGTTATTGTAGACGAGTCACCTCATTTCAATAGTACTTAAAAATATCTCATAGCCAGGAAAAGTTACATGATATATAATGGTTTTTATTTTTTTCTTGCATTTTAGGCCTAAATCCTGAATGCTGTCAGCCAGCTGTGTATTATAATTTAAAGGGATGGGCTTTGATTTTGTGAACTGAGGTCCAGTGAAGTTAATATCCTTAAGTTAGAAACAATTGGTTACCGTAGAGAGGTGTGGACAGAGCCGGCCCTAGGCTTAAGCGAACTAAGCGCCGGCTTAGGGCCCCAATGCCACTAGTGGGGCCCCAAGAGCAAATTATGGAGACTATATTGAGGAACGACCAGGGTAACAGAATTTAAATGAGAGCAATAATAGTGTTTATCTCCTGTACTTTTTTAAATTAAATCTATTGTCTAAAAAAATATGACTGGTACAAATGTAACGGCAATTGGTGGTTTGTGACATAAGAATTCAGACGAAACATAAACCATTAATAAAATAAGGATGAATTAAAAGTACAACAGGTATCTATTATCTGGGTACCGCTGCTTACCAGGCACCAATTTCATTGTTCAGCTTTTTATAGAATTAAACAAGCAGACATTATTAGCTGGTTATAAACTGAAGTGATGGGCGATGCAGAAAGGTAAATAAGGGTTTATTTTAAACAAGAAAAAGGGGTTGTGCACCTTTTGAGACAGCTGAGCAGCAGTCAGTGGGATGGGGGGAAGGGTTAGTCATTTTAACATCATTCAAGTATCAGTTACCCGTTATTGTTTCTGAATGCTGCTTGTCAGCTACATGTGTGGGAGGGACATTTAAATATTAAACTCTGTTATGTTTATTTTCATGTTCTTATCCTTCATTGAGAGGATTTTTCTAGAGTTTTTAGTCATCTTTAAAACTACCTTCTTTTAGGAAACGTTGCCATTAGCTCCAGCCGGCCCAGAATGTTTTATTTTTTTATTTTTTAGAAAGTGTTGCAAAGTTTTGAAGGTAAATCTGTCTGATTAAAAATAACAAATCTGAAGACACTCAAAAGAGTTAGCAAATCATAGAGTAGGATTTTAGACCCTCGATTCAGTGAAGAACTAACATCTAAATTTCCTGTTTAAATTTTCTCTCTGCCAACATTCACACATCCTCACCGTTCTAGGTTTTATCAGGAATGCATAGGTTGCAGCTTTATTTCCTCTGCGCTGTGGCAATTTCCGTAGCATCCTGCAGGGTTAGGTCAAGTTTATTGTTACTTTTATATATCTAAGTGTTACTTGTTGCATGTTTTTGTTTTTGTTCTTGCTCTACAACTTATTGTTCCACATTACTGTTGAACTTTTTTAAACCAAAATGTTGGAATGTTCTGTAAATTGAACCCAGGCCACTCTTGTAGCTAGATGTGTTACCCTTTCAGATTAAAAACCATATGTGGCAACCTGGACATGATTTATCATTCTTAATTTGATATTATTCCTATTAGTATTGCAATGGTATTACTTATCTTTCTGATTATTTTGCCTTTTGAGATAAAGCAATGGCATAATTTCAACATATAACAAATACGTGTGTAAAGACTTGTTGGGCGGTCAATAGAAATTAAACAACACTGCTACAGCTGCATTACATTTATTTTAGGTGTGTGAATGATCAACAAGTGATATTGACTGAAAATGAGGGCCCCAAAATCCAATACTGCTTAGGGCCCCATTGAGGCTTGGGCCGGCCCTGGGTGTGAATACTATATGCGGCACTCTACAGCCAACAATATGTCAAGTAGCTTTGTGCCCAGATATTTTAGCTTCCAAATCTATATGTTGGTTAAGATATTTAGATATACTGTCTTCAAACTCTAAACTTTAAAATGCGTAAATTCCCCTTTATTTATTTTTGTTAAATGTAACTAAAACATGTTTTCTTTTCCCATTTTAAAGTCTGTCTCCATTTTTGAACATATTAAAAAAAAGGGCTTGAATCTTAAGTACTGGATGGGGTTTAAACAAGCATCTGTGGGTTGATTTGGGAACTGCAACCTTTAAGGAGGCATGTTTGCCTTGCGCGAAGTGTTTTGGCCCGTTGGTTTAAATGCTTGCCAGACAAATAACGAATGCTGGAGATTTAAAGATGATTAAACCTGTACTCGGGGTTTGCACCAAACACCAAATATGAGGGGAGTTTTTCAGGCAGGCTGTCGTGTTCTGCGCCAGTGCTTATGAACGATGCAGGACAAATAAATGTATGACACAGTCCAGAGCCGTTTTTCCTTATACACATTTCGAAAGCCTGGCTGTGGTTTGGTCAGGTACTCTGGCTTTGCTTCTGTTAATTAAAAAATCCCTTATAAACTCTTTTCAAACTATATAGCAGTACTTTATTCCATGATTGAATGAATGAAAGTGGGTTTAGTGCAAAGTGGTTACATTTTCTTGCACCACAGCACTGGAGATGACCTTTATCTTTGGAATAGGATCAATTCTGGCAGGTTTTTCAGTGAACATATTTCACGGAAATTACCAATTTTGTTCAATCGTTGTGTGGGAAACAGCCCGAGCATTCTAGCTAAATCATTGAAAAGTATGCCTTCCCACTCAATAAGTTCCAACCGATGAACAAGAATGCTCCTATCCACATCCCACTGGACCTCAGTAACCACCGTGTTGAAGTGCATCAGCAATTTAGCTGTAAACACATAAAATGCAGCCAGATACAAAGAATCTTGGTTTGTATTGAGAAGGAAGACGCATCCCAGAATATTTGGAATGTGTCGTTCTGCATCCTTCTGAAACCGAGAATGTAAGGATTCTGTTTGTCCTCTTCTATCACTCAGTATTGTGGGACTGAACACCTTAGAAAGAAAATATCCAATGTGGGTTTGACATAAAACAAAGGATGGGAAAGTGGATCACATACTCACTATTAGGTATTGTGACACATATGTGATCCTGTGGGCCTGTTTTAATTCTAAAGGTTCTTAAAAGTGTGAAAATACACGACCTCAGAAAGTGTTTGAAATTTCTCTCTATTCCTGCACCAAAACCAGAGAAACGAGAAGCTGCTAAAGCAAAGCTAAAAACTGCTACTAAGAGGGAGTTGCTTCGTAGTTTCTTACCGTTCTTGCAAAATCTAAATCTGGATTCAGTGCGTAGCTTTCTGTCCCGATCGAGTCTGTCATCTCCTCTTGCAGCACGGACCGATATATTGGGTATTATTGTTCCACAAAAACAGAAACAGTCAAAAAAAGATGTATATTTGTTGGAGTCCATGGTAACGTGCAGAGTATTTGAGTTTAATGAGTATCCCTCAAAAAATGGAAATGCTGTCACATCCATCATGATGATCCTAGTTATAGCTAGACAAAATGTATTCATAGGGCTTGATTATAAGCTTTTACAAAGTTATGCTTTAAGCTAGTCATGTATTATTCCAAATTATCCCAGATCTGCATGTTAACACTTTGATATCCCAGAGAAGGCAATGCAACAACACATTACAACAATGAACATGAATTTGATGTTTTTTGATCTTGATGTGTTTGCCGAAAAAAAACTATTACATTATGGTGAAGTTGAACAAAGTTACTAGATTGTCTGATTTTCCTTTTTTATTTATTTGTTTATTTTTAACAAATCCAAAACGCAAAAATATGGAGTTAATGCATGTTCATCCAGTTTTGTGACTAAAGCTGTTCTACCAACAAATATTCCTACCAGAACCAGGGGATTTGTGCAAGTCCTCCAGGATAATCAGTCTCTATATCTCTATATCTCTAATCTCTATAATTTGTCCATATTTGTATGATAAATTGTGTGAGTTTTTACAGAGCAATGTTGTGGCTACCTTACAGTAGCTTACCATCACCATTGTGTGAGTTCATGTGTGAATGAATGTGAAGTAAAGCGCTTTGGAGGTCCCCTGGACATGATAAAGTTCTGTACAAGTACAAACTATTTACCATCTACCATTTTACAGTCAACTAAAACTAGAAAAATAACCAAAATTAAAACTGAAAAAAAAGAAAAACGTTTTAACAGAAATCAATAAAATAAGATAACTGATAAAAAAAACTACAACCACATGGCACTAAATCATGTTTTAATAAACCTAAATAAACCTTGATGAAAGTTGAGAATATTATCAACGTATGAATAAGCAGATGTGAAGTAGAGCAGTTTTTTTTAACTGAACACATTTAAAAAAAATAGTATGCAGAGTTGAGTATTTATTACCTAATACATGTACAGATAATCACATTGATAAAATGAACAGACCTTTTAAATACCTAAAAATTATTATGCATGAAAAATTAAGTATAAAATACCAAAACCCTTCTAAAACTATTAAAAGCTAAACTAAAACTAAACAATATTAAATTAACAAATACTAATCAAAACTATCACACCCACTCTAAAAATGAATTAAAACGTACAACTAAACTAAATCCAAAACCTTCATACAGAGATGAACTCATATAGGTTAAAATAAGAATATGTCCGAAAGCAATTTGTTGTGTAAAATTGTATTTAGGGGTACTAACATGAACAGGGTTGAGCAAAAGTGCAAAGCCGGCTTTTTTGACTGAGAAAAGTTACTGTTTTGTGATGTTTTTGCATTCATTATATTAGTCCACCACATTTAATCCCAATAAAATGCTTCTGTGGTGATAATCCATAGAATCATCGGCTGCCCCCTCCCCACCCTGAAGGGCATCTTCACCTCCCGCTGCATCTGCAGAGCGAGAAAAATCATCAAGGAGAGCTCACACCCTGGCTTTGAACTGTTTGACCTGCTGCCCTCTTGCAGGCGCTACTGGTGCATCAAGGCCAGGACAAACAGACTCAAAAACAGCTTCTTTACCAAAACTGTCACCACCCTGAACTCAACTGGACTCTAACTGTACAATACAATACAATGTCATTATAACTATATCTGTGCAATATTTTATATCTTTATTATATTTATTTACAAGTGCAATCCCACCACTGCCTAATTATCTAGATAGTGTTTATTTTTTTGTATATATTTTCGGATTCTTATACATTGTTTATTTCCGCAGATCTCTACACATTGTTTATTTTCTGTATATATTTTTTAGACATTTTTTTTGCACGGCACTGAAAGGAGTGGTCCTCCAATCTCGTTGTACAAGGCGTATGATGACAATAAAAGGCATTTTATTCAAAAAAAATGAACAAATGTGGCGAGATATGAACACTTTGGCAATGATGCAAGCCTTTTCATGTTTTGCACGCACCAAACCCCGAAAGATGTTTATTTAAATCAACATTTAACTGTCAATCCTCGTGTGTGGGCTTTTTCAACATTTCCTTCACCCCATTTACGTGTTTTGTTGACTGAAGGCCAAGCCAGCTTCTTATTCCTCAGGTCTTTGCTTTGAGTCTACATCGAGGATTTTCTGCGGAAACATGTGGGCATTTATGGAAAGTGTCATGGCGGAGACAAAGATCTGCCTCCTGTCTGTTGAGATTTGACATATGAAACACCATCTGAGGGTTCTGACTGACTGGCTGAAATTATGGTGAGGGCACAGTGAGTTGGAAAATGGCTTACGCACGGTCTAAATGATTCGAGGCACCTGGAGGTGGGGGCAGATATGATATCCATCGCATTGAGGAGAAGATGATACAGTTTACTTTGTGAAACATTAGCCTCCACCGGCTGGTTCAGCTGGACGTCCCGAGGCGTACGGCTTTGGCACGGAGACACACGCTCCATCTGCGAGCTGAAGTTCGCTCATCAGATCTGGAATACAGGATCTTAGTTGGTGATATAATGCAGTTAGTTTTACAGTGAGGTAATTGCAGATGGGCCAGTCGGTTTCACACGAACACACAGTCACGTTCGCCGCCACTAACTGCTGGTGTTCACAATGTTTGGGCTGTTTGATCCCGCTGCGGTCACCTGCAGGGGGAATATCAGACTGTAAGTGTGACAGATGCTGGGTGCCGCACACCGCCGCTGTCATTGCTCCAACCCCGATTTGTGCTGTAACGTCGGGTGGGTTCCATTTTACGACTGCTGCTGACGTACGGATCATTTTCAGGGATAGAGCCACAGAGCCAGAAGTTCAACTCTGGGTCCAGACGCTTTCATCTGGCGTTAAATAAAATCTTAAATATCACATACATTGTATATTTTTTTAGGCATTTTTATTGAAGCAGGTTTAATTGAAATTTAATTCAGGTAATGTTTGGAAGTGCACCTTTGTGACACCTTTATCAGGTTGTAAAAGTTAACCGCTCATGTAGCGTGACCTGTGTGTTACCTATAGCGGACCGTTTTCTTCCACATTTGGTTCTGTTTAACAACAGTGTTTCTAACCGGTTGACTTTGAAGGCAAAATTGTAACTCAGACTGACCCCTGTGGAAACTTAGTGTTTAGTGGAATTTATTTACATTTTTAGCAAAACTACAGTTTTCATTCAACTAATAAATAAGTGAGATGAAACGACGAGAGCGGAATTTTGCTGCACTGTTCAGCAGAATTTCGCTTGCAGCTGTTGATCATTATAGATTGTTACATTCCTAAGCAGGATGCCATGAGTATCAGTTTTACTTACGTATTGTCAGGTTGCTATTTTAAAATCAGAAAGTTCAGGTCGCTATGTTATTTGTCAATATATATATATTTTAAATATTTCATTTCTTTCATGTTGAGGTTGAGGTTTTGCTATTTTGTGTAGCTTTAGTGACTTTTCAAAACATGATCACACCTGAAATGGAAGAGGCATAAGAATACATCCCTGCAGGATTCCATTACTACAGACTAGAAATACTTAATATGCTCTCTAAAAATGCTCATAACTATTTTAATGGTTCACACACCAAATGTACAATACTGTGCTTATTATGCATGGTTTCAATTCAATATGTTTCAATTCCCAGATTCGGAGGAGATATTGTTGGCTGAGGATAAAAATTGCCATTTCACAATCTTTGAATGTATTTTGCAAAGAATCATACAGATTGGATCCAAAATCACATAGTGGAAGCAGCAAAATATCAAAACTGCTGTCAGGTCACATTCAAACTTAGACATACTCAAACAAGCTTCGGAAGAATCACATATGACGTAACACAGAGTTCTGTCAAAATACTTCAATCCAGCCTGGTAAGGGGAGAAGGCCTTCTTGCAAACAAATTAATTTTTTTCTAGAGTTTTAAAAACATGCAGCGTCCATTTGCAATGGGATGGTGGCCTTCGGTTCTGGAAGTGTTTTCTTACTCAACTAAACATAAAACAAAACAAAAGACAAAAAAAAACAGAAAAATCCTTAATAAGTTATTAAGTTACTTTGTTTTGAGTTCTAATGTGCAGAAACATGTACTTTTTGACCTCTAATGCCTCTTATGCTTGTGTTATATCATCATGACGTGTTTTTGTTGTCAGTCAAATGTTAAATTAGTTACAGATTAACAATTTAAACATTTCCCATGCTACTAGTATAAGTTCAGGTTAGGATGCTAATTAGATTCACTTGTCATTTAAGGAATGAAAAACACTTCTCAATCTGAGTATTATGATTGGGTTTATTGTTCAATACAGGTTTTGAAATTGAGTCATAATGAACAACTATTGCTTCTTAATCATTGCAAAGTTTTAAATACAGTTAAAGACCACAAAGGTTTCTATGCTTGATGCTTACATGAGTATTGTATTAGGGTTTGTACTTTTTTAAATGATTACTTATTTATGTAATATTTTAGTATTTTAAACCAATCATTTGATTCAAAATAACATTATCAAAACAAACACAGAGAATTTAGTATTCCATCAATTACACAACTTACATAATTCTTCTTTCTACTAGTTTTACGCATTTCAATTATTTTGTGGCCTAATGTTGCTTAAAAGCCTCATACCCAACATAACCTTTTAGAATTTTAATCATATGGTTAAAATATTATACATAGATGACATTAGTAACCTCAAATGTATTTTTATTGCAGAATTCAGCTCGTTGTTAAGATTATTTACTCCATTTATCAGCAGAATTATGTGTACTTCTATCAGACTTCTGCTTCCATGAATCAACTATTAGCTATTGTAAAATTAGATAATGTTAGCACTAATACATTTATTAAAACTTAAGATGAAACAAAAACCATAAGGTTGATGGGTGCATACAGCTTCGACCCAATTAGTAGTAAATACAACATTCCATGCATTGTCCCATCTAGCAAAAATAATGGGTGGGGGAAAGAAAATACTGTACAAATATTCTGGCTACACATTAGCTGGGAAGAGGAGGTGGACTTTTAAACTGGGAGGATTCAGACTTTTATGATATGTGATGGACAGATACAAGGCAGCAATTTATTGCTCTGGCGTCCTCTGTTAGACCGCTGGGAAACGTTAGGTCGGAAAAGAGAAGCAGGCATACAAAAGAGGAAGAGTAGAGGGTGAAAAGGACAAAGGAGAAAGGGTATGAGTGTCCAAAAGGGAAATAATTTGGACAAAACTGAAGAGTAGAAGGAGTGCTTTGGGGTTTGTTGAATTCTTTTCATTCACTAGCATTAAGTTAATGTCAGAGGAAAAGAGATGCAGACAGCTGTGCTCACATTCCACTGCAGAGATTTGAGTCCTCAGCTAGAGCAAAGAAGCCACTGACCTCTTTTAACATGTAATACAGAGACAGAGACCTCTGATAGATATATAGATAGATAGATAGATAGATAGATAGATAGATAGATAGATAGATAGATAGATAGATAGATAGATAGATATCAATTACGCTTGAGCTAATCTAATTGAGATACTTAACTCTCATGGCGATGCAAATATTTATTTACTCTGGTCACATTACATCCTTAAACATCAATATGTGTTCACTTGTCACTTGCTACTTTTACTCAGTCCATCTGTGTCATTCACTTGTGCCTCCTGCTTTTTCCAGTCATCCCTGTAAGTGTTCTTCCTCCATGTTCCACCTGCTGATCTCTTCCACCATGTCCTCTGGTTTATTCCTAGTCCTTTCTCCCTCCGTTAGTTGCGTTATTTGGTTCTTTGTTCCTCTGTGCCAGTCACTATATTTACCATATCTTGTGTTTTTTTCATTACTCATCCCTCAATTAATACTTATCAACAGTCAATGCATCTCTGCTTGGGTCCATTAATGCATTTCTGTGACAGTAACCTCTGGAACATGATACCCCTTAATAAAAACCGACCACAACCAGTTGAGCCATGGAATCCTCAGAACGATAACAGTTTTTATTTAAAGTAGTCTCTTCGTGACGTGTAACTAAAACAATTCATATGTTAGCAATATTAGGTGAGGTGTTAGGGTCAAAGGTTTCCTAAATGTCATTCTCTTTGGTGCTGATAGGAACCTTCAAGGCTGAGGATATTGTTTATTGGGCGTAGTTTGGACCACATTTAAGACTACTGGACTCCCAAAGGTGGATATTTCCTTGCTGCATGAGGTTATGGTCATGGCAAATCTACCTACTGAGTTGATTCATTATTGGGTGGCACTGATTACTGAGTGGGTCAATAAACCTAATGAGACTACTCACTTGCATTACTGTTGGAGAGGCTTGTAACTAGCATTATTAAGGGATGTCAGGGCTTGGAATGATACACACAAGGTAACAGCGATATATTGAGTAAGATTGCTGTCAATAAGGTGCATGCACAGCTCTATACTGCGTTTTCGTATTTATATGTCAATTAAGTTCTTCTACCCAAAAGTCTTGTTTTTTATATGAGAATGAATCTAAAAGCTGTGAATGCAAAGTCTTGTGAATACAACTCTAATTTTTATGACCTTTCTCTGTTAATACAAATTTGTAGATACGAGTAAAAAATAGTTACAATGACGTCACAGGGTAGAGCAATCGATCCGTGATCACATCAAACAGCTCGCTCCGAATTCAAAGATGGCGTCATACATACACGCACGCACGCACGCACCCACACACACACACA
>JAVLVB010000001.1:10182130-10253463 GCA_032876305.1 Orestias chungarensis | reverse complement strand
ACAAAACACACATTATGACAAGTTCTTTACATAATAAAACTAAAATCTAGTTAAATTATGAAAACTGGGAGACAAAAAATGCCAAACAGATGAAATCTACACAAACATGAAGCTCCTCTGCAGATTATTTCTGAAATGAAAAATAACAGAAAAGTTTATTGTTGCTTTTTCTTTATTTCTTTGTTTCACCATAGCTTACTATTGTTGATAACTATTGAATCCCAAAGTGAACATTTAAAACATTCTCTGAGTTTTTAAGTGGTACATTGGACTTCTGCTAGAAATGCCCGAACATTTTTCCGGCTGGAAAATCTGAATTTCCGGGTTCAATATTTGGTTCAAGTTAACTTTACTGTTACAACAATTGAATGGATGTTTTTGTTAAAGACTTTAAAAGAAATGCGGACTTGTCTCACTAGTCAAGAGTGTCACCAGTCAAGATCTAAGTACTAAAAAGAAAAGAAAAAGAAAAAAGATCCAAGTATAGAATAAAGTCCTTGCTGCTCCATAATATCTAACTAACTAACTAACTAACTAACTGAGGGACCTAATAGATAATAGATAATGTGATAATAATGATAGATAATTCTTAACCTTTGCTATTCAAAACACAGCTGATCTTTGATTGATACTGGTTAGACGTTTGCTCATCCCATTATTCTTTATCTTACAAGTAAAACTCAAAGCTGTAAGTTTTAAAAAGCCAGTGGGAGTTCTCTGGGTGGGGGGGGGGATTGCAGGCTGATTGAGCATGGGGCTTGTAAAAATTCATCGGGACAGATGCGGCCTCGCTGCATTTCACGGAGGCTGAAGTTAACTGCTTGGGGCGAGGCGGAGGGTCTGGGGTTGGCTTGTTTATCCTGGATTCGTAGTTGATTGCGGGCCCTGAAATACAGAAGGAGATGACTCTGGATGATCCGGGCTCTAGCAGCAGCTGTGTGGGCTTTACACTGCTCAGGAGAGTTGCACAGCATGGATTTAGCCACATTTGTTCGTATTGCAAATGGTCAAAGCACTCACCTGAGAGAGCAAATGTTCATTTCGTACACTATATTATTCTCTAACCCTTTTTAACCCTTTTAATTAGCCCCTAATGTAGCGGGATTGCACCTCGTAAACTACTTTCTACTTTCTCACACATTCAGTCGAAACCAGATATTCACATATTGTCTTCAAAAAAGATTTGTTTTTTACTTCAATGTCAGTCAGAATAAAAATCGTTTATGCCTCAACATTCATTCAATCTATTATGGAAAGTCATGGGTTTAGCAAGCGTCTTATAAGGAACCTAATTATTTCTGACTTGATTGGACTTCGGGTGATGTGTTTTATGCAACACTTGAAAACCACTGCTTACTTTTCTATCATCAATGTATTGCTTAGATTATTGTGGACCTCCACAGCAATTATGTCGTCCGGATACACGATCAGAATTTCAAGCCATCGTAGAGTTAAGGTAGGATATCGGTTCTGTGTCCCAGAGAAAACAGGAATTGTGTGAAATGTATTGAATAACCTATTGAATGCAAATGAATCTGTGAATATCTACAATGAAACAAGTCGGCAGCCGTCATAGAGTAAAATTGTATTCAAAGAACAAGAAATCATTACTTCAAGAGGAAGATATGAAACAAATTATAAATCCAAATGCGTGTAGGGGTAAAGAGTTTTTCAGACATATCCTGTGGTCTGATAAAACTTATTTCTATCAGGATATTAAAGCTTGGGCACAATTTGGTCTTCTAAATGAATCAAGAATAAATATACCGCCTAATTCTTTTCAATGTAGCCTAAAGACATCTAAGTGTAAGTGTTATGGATCTGGCTCTCATGGGGCTCGAATCTCACTCCCATCTAAAATATGGCTTAGGAGGAAATAGATGAATGTGAGCAAGGCGACCTGACTCACTTCCACCTTGCTGAAGGAAACCAGAAGTAGTTGGCTCAAGTTATGCAGTTACAATGTGTTGAAAAACGGCAAATTATATTTTAGATATGCTCCCCTGAAAAAACCTGCAAATAACCAAATTTTGCAGAAACAATTTGGAGTTACTTTCCAGAAAAAAATCTACAAAAATAAAGCAATCAATCAGCTGGCGTCCAGCGTACTCTTGTACTGTCACTTTGTGTTTTATCCATACTGTACATTCAATTTTTAATAGTAAAAGAAATAATTATTTCTCAGATCCTTTTCATTGTAAGGCTTTACAGTATTTGGCATTTCTAGTCTCTTTTTGATACTTTTATTTATTCATTGGATGAAATGTATCATATTGTGCATGATTTATTGCGCTACAGACATCTGAAGCTAAGCAAATAAACTTTGTCTGAGCGGATATAGTGTTTACAGATGTTCGGCAGCAGACTGAATTAAATGACAGCCGTAGCCACTAATTAAAATGGCAGTATTTATTTATACGAAATCTAAGCCTATTTTCCCCTTTGAGTCCTTGCGTTAATTTCCACTTCCTGTCTCGAGAACAGTGGCAGATGCCTGTGAAAGTTAAGGTTTTTTCTGGCAGCAACATGCCCCTGTTACCTTATGGAAGCCTCATTAAGGCATCTGGAAAACTAGGCTAATTTGTCACACAATACCTCATCCTTCTGACGTTATCGTCACTGCAGTGGGATTTAGGGGAAATTAAAACCCAATCACTCTTCTGCTCACGTCTGTTTCACATCTCCTCTCCTGAACTGAGTTTTGAATTTAGAACGTACACAACACTGGACTCCGAACCCACCTCAGCTGCGGCTTCCTTAGTTTTTTCTTTTTTCTTTTGATCTTTTGCACAGATGGCTTTATTCTGAGTAAAAGTGTTGAGTGAGAGCTGAGAAGTCTGGTTTATGACATCAGAAGGACCCAGTGAGACCGATTGGTCATTCTGGTCCATCTAAGAACAGCTCATCGGAGAAAGCAAAGCAAAAGGAACGCTTTTCTATCTAAGGTTTAAAAAACGTGATTTTTGTTTTGTAAAAGTTAAATATTCCTGCACCCAATGTTGCAAAAATTGGAGGAAAAAGAAAAGTGCAGTTTACAAATAGGTTATCTTTCTGTTTTGATCAGTGGTTCTCAATCCGGATATATGGCCCGATCTGGCGGATTAGAATTCAGTTCGGAAAGACAAAATTAGCTAAGTAGCTCTGCTGCTACAGGCTCTGGCTGTGGGAGGAAAATCTGACAACTTTTTTCTTTCTCTGCTATTTTGTTTTCCTAATCACTGCATAACTTTTTGTTTTCTCTCTGCGTTTTGCTCGTTATAAAGGCTACACCTGGTCCAGCATTTTGTCAAGACCGAAACGTTCCTGAAGGGGGACATCGGCTCTGATGGTCCTGTTGACGTTCTCCCTCTCAGAAATATTTACTTTAACATTTTTAGTGCGCCTATTTCAGCTCTTCTGCTTCGTTTTTCGTTTGATCTCTTTCAGACCTCCAGTAAGTCGTGTGGCAGATTGCCAAATCAGGTTCTGGTTCTGCTGGAGATTACTTCCTGCTAGAGGGGAGGTTTTTTCCTCGCATCAGTTGTCACGAATGCTTAGTATGAGCGAATGCTGTCCAAAACGATGCTGGTCCAAAAGGAGTAAATGCTGCGAGTCCGTGACTTGATGCAATCTGCTTTCTAAGATATGAAATCTTTTAAACTGATCTTAAGAACAAACTGGCCTAATGCGTTGTTTGACAACTCAATCAATTCAAATGTACGTATTGTTGGATTGAAATGAATTCTCTTGCAAATTGCCTCAAGATTATATGTGTTGTAAATTAGTGTTATATAAATAAACTGAATTGGATTGACTTGATCCTCTGTAACAATGCATAAAATAGGTGTTTTCCTGCTGCCACACTCACAAAAAAAAACTTGACAGACTTTTTCAGCAATTGAGGAGGTAATGCAATAATTTAAATCAGGTGTGCTAGACCACAGACACATTTGAGACATGAAAGACAGCGTGACCTGGGCACCAGGATTAGAACCAGTGGTTTAGATTAAGGCGGCAACGTATGTTAGAACGACCCAGTCAAAGTTCAGATCAAAATCGAAATAAGGATCTGTGGCATGCGGGGAAAATTGATGTTCACAGCTGCTTTCCATATATGTATGAGCTTAAACTGTTTGGCTAAAAAAATAAAAAGGTAGACAAATTTTCCGTTTGTATATGAGGGAAGCTGGTAGAGAAAGACCCCAAACACATGCAGGGAGTATCAGCTAAGCACGGTTTTAACGCTCATCCAGTGTTGCGCTGGATCATTTTTAACACCTACTACTTAACCTGGTTAATTTATTACTCACGTTCATTGTTTACCATAACTTTACTAGTCTAACTTATACTATAGTTCTTGTTCATTATTATAGTATTTCTAAAATGAAGTTTAAAAGATGATTAGGTAGGTCATAATAAATTAGCAGATGGATTTTTTTAAAGCCTGACATCCGTTTTAATCACAAAGAAACTGTATTTTGTAATGAGTAACCTTCGTAAGCTACTGCTCTCACTGACATACTTTAAAATTTTATCAATAAAAACTGGAAAGATTAAGGATTTAGGTTACATTTGTACTTACGGTACTTTTTAAATTCCATCAAGCAGATGGAATTTGTCTGTTTTGTGCGAGGAACTGGTGTTGCACAAACAAAACCTGCTTGTTAACAGTGAAAAGCAACTTAAACCTGAAATTTGAAGTTACCTGTAATGAATTAAGTACAATTCAGGCCTAGAACTCCAGAAACAATTGCAATCAACAGGAACATTAACAAGGTCTTCTTGATTACAACGTTCAGGCCAGCCTTTGGGAAAAAGACAAGAAGGTGAGTGACTAGAAGATTAAACAATAAGTGTTGTGTAAACAGGAAGTAAAGGATTACGTGACTGAAGTTTTTTTGGGGGAAACCCTCTTCAGAGACTTGGACCTCAGTAAACCTAAACGCTTTGAGATTTATCACTAAAGAAAAGGAATTTGTCCATGTACTGGGGATTGTTTCACCCACAGGACGGTATAGAGCTGGGGTCTCACACCCTGGTCCTCGAGAGCCACTGTCCTGCAGGTTTTAGATGCAACCCTGTTTCAACACAGTTCCATCAAATAATTTAGCACTGTCAAGTTTGGAAAAAGCCTGGCAACAAGCTAATTATTTGCTTCAGGTGTGTTGAAGCAGGGCTGCATCTAAAACCTGCAGGACAGTGGCTCTCAAGGACCAGGGTTGGAGACCCATGTTGTTCAGTGTATGAATCTTTCTATGGTGTTGAATAGATGACGTCATGGAGCGCAGAAACTATTGCAATGGGGTAGTCTGATGCAAACACATGAATCCTCTTCACAGGGAAATCTATGACTGAGTCTGGTGTTTCAGTTTCCACAATCTAAAATTCAATGGTGGCAGAAACAATCCAGGTTAGTAAAGGTGGAACAGATCCATCAGTGTCCAGATTAATGATGTGTATTCAGAGCAGAAATCAGAATAAGTGGTTACACTGGGAAGTGGGAGGCGATGGTCAGGGGGAAAAAAACAGGATCAGGTACACGATCAGGAACAAGGACATGGAACGCTTGAAAGCCGTCACAGTGGTTAAAAACAGAGAAGCTCTTACTGTATAGGCAGCACCACATGCTGGATCAATCAGCAGCCAGGAGGAGCGGAAGTGGCAAACCAGGAGAGTAGCAAAAAGCATGGAAGGAATTGGAAAAACACTGCAATAACAGTATTGAAAACAGTATTTTATTTCAACCATTGCAGATAATTTGCAGATAGATAGATAAAGACGTTTATTCGTCTGACAGAGTATTCCAGCATTTAAACAAAATGAATCATTGTTGTTCTTGCAGTTCGTTCCCAGCAGGATGAACATAGAGAGTTCAAGTACAATCAGGCGGCATAAAACCCATCACTGTACCCTGATAGTTATAAGCATTAAAGGTTAAACCTTCAGTTAATATCCTTATTTAGAATATGAAGTCGCAGCCAGCAGAAAGGAAACAAGTAGGTCTCGTTCACCGACAGATGTCTACTGGAGACTGCTGCAAAATAAAATACAGTGTACATTCATCGTGTAACCGAGCATCATTAAAATAACTTCAAAAACCTGATGAAGAAGGCCAATACGGTTCTTCATAAAATCAAGAAAATTATGGATCATCCCCAGATCACCATATCCATGAGATTTGATATGCTGTAATATAGACCACTACAAAGGATCCTTTCTGACCAGAGTGACAACTTCTACAACAAGACTTTGAAGAATCTTGAACAATATAAGTTCAAAACAACATTTAATTTACCTTTAGGATTAAAACTATTTTTGAATTTGAATTGAATTGAGTACAGTTTTCTACAATTTCCTTAATTGAGAAAAGTCTCCAAACTGAGACCTTGTACTAGTTAGTGCAGAATGTATTCTACAGATTTTAGCTCGTGAAAAGATTTTAAAAAGTATACATCCTCGTCTTTCCACTTAATTACGCTCAACTTTGTATTACATCCAAATAAAATCCATTAAGGCCTGTGGTTGTGAAGTGCCATATTCAACAAAGTCAGCACCAAGCATCTAGAAATCAGGAAGCTCATCATTCTCCAACCAGCGTAGAATAATATTTGAACGCCGTGTCCTTTCCTCTCATGATGTATTGGATTCCTGTCACTAGAATGAATAAACCTTTCACGATTCTTTCTGCCTCACGGACGGTGACAACCGCAGCTCCGTCAGGTTGTTTGCTTTCCTGAAGCGTTGTAGATGCATGATGAGGATTTCCGTTGACAGAGCTGTTGAATTTCTCCCATGTGGCAGCTGGTGTCCCCCCCCAACCTGCCTGAGGCTACCTCCCACACTACTGACCTGCAAACGGAGTAACTCATTTCTTTTGATTCTGTCATCTTCCCTCAAAGTGTGCTCGCTCACTCTTTTGCACTCTATTCATCTACTTGACATATTTCACTTTTATTCCCTTTGCTTTCCAGTTTAAGTCTAATCTTTGCAATTTTTAGGAACTTGAAAAAAAGCTGAACTCAATGTTTCCTTTTTCGCAGCGAAATGAGAATTCACCTTGTAAAATCTAAAAGACTTTTTGTCCTTTCTGTTTGGATTTAATAAGACTGAGATGATACTGTTCCAGTTTTGCAGAGCTGGAGGACTTTTTCTGATGTTCGTTTCTGTCGACGCACCTGGGTGATGGATTTGAAGCTGTGCTAAAAATGAAGGAACACTCGCACAATTAGTTTAATTAGGAAACTAAGTGGATGGGAAAGGACTTCAAAGTGGGAGGGGAAACAAGGCGAGTCACGGAACCCCTCTGAAGTACATTCTCGTGGGATGAACGGCGGATAGGAATAAAAATGCTTCAAGTAAACGCCTCAATCAAAATATACTGATTAGACTCAGTTTTGGATTCGGAATAAAATTGTAGTCCAAACAATCTGTAATCGACAATCCAAATGGTCTTTCTTGCTCTTGTCTGTCTTGTGTCAACGAACCGCATTTTCACCTCTAGTGGCCAGAAACTGTGTAGAAACTCTCAGAGAGCTCACAACAGTTAAAACCAACACGTTATAAAGTTTATTTGCCTTTTCCAAGTACAACTTCTTCATCTGCGGCCGGTTAGGGGTCATTTGAAAACCGCACATCTCAAAGACCTTATACTCTGAATAAGACTTGGTGCATACAAGCACACGACAATATGGGATTAATTAGTATGGTACACATATAAACCATACATGCAGATTTTCTAATACGAATATGTTTCTATCCGATCAAGGCATTTTGTGCATGTAAACGTAGGTGATGCTTTTTAATGTAGGTAAATGTCTTTGAGATCTGTCGATCCCCTTTAAGTGATGATAGTTTTGGGGTCCAGCGATGTGTGAAATAGCAACAGGAGCCAAAATGGTTATCGAGCAGACCTAGTGTGTAAAAGATCTAGGAATGCAGTATTTATGTTCATTGATAACAACAGACAGAACACACCACTGCTTTGATCTGTTAACACTTAGACACTGTAGTGAGCTAAATGACCTTGGAAAAATGCATTCGAACATCTAAATTTATGTGACTTAGTCACAAATGGGCCCACCCAAAGTAGTGCACAACTGTGAAGTTAAAGGAAAACAATTGAAATCCGCAAGTGCTTAAAGTTTGTGTCCTCCTGCCTTTAATCTGACACCACTATATAAAGTATATTTCAATATTCTAGTTCTATCACTGACCACACACAATAACTGCATTTAATCGTATTTTTGGAAAAAAATATAAATGTTCTGAGGGAACGACCAGTGTGAAAAAAATAAAAGAACAACTCAAATGATATAAAAATGTATCACAATAAACTATACAATGAATGTCACCCCTGCTTGGGATGGGCTTCACCGTCCAGCAGGACGACAATCCAGCGAGAGTTTTACACCAAAGCATGTTTATGTGTTAGAACTGACCAGCCAAAGCTAAGGCACTGTGGCAAGACAGAAACCTGTTACATTTTAACTCTGCATTATTTTCCCTCAGCCTCTTTCACCGAAGAATATTAATATAGGCAAAAAGTACAAAAGTTGCTCTTTTCACAAGGCACTTTATAGTAAATGTTGCCATGGCGATCCAGATGTGGCCAGTTTTTACAGTGAAGAACTTTGGAGATGATTTCAACATTGATATCAACAGCAATCCGGTCACGTCTATGACTAGGGTTAATAAATCTACTGCTTGCATCATTGAGACACTCTTTGGCACTGAAAACAAACAGGTTGGTAACACCTTGGAAAACAAATGAGTTTCCAACTGGTTAATCATGACCTGTAGAGGTCAGGAGCGCTCCGTTAACCTTTGTGATTCAGCTCCAGAACAAAGAGCTCAGGGCATCTTCCTTCCTGAGGGAAATTACAGGAACACACACACACACACACACACACACTGACAGACACACACATGCTCGAACGGCCTCGTGCCGACGCCGTTGGCATAATTAGAAACAGTTGGGATCATTTGCTATAGGAACACAACCTCTGATGGGATCCAGATGCACAACAGAAATTTGATGAATATACAGGAACCCTTATTTATGAGGCGCCATTGCTGGCTTCTCACCCAGGGAGATGTGTGTGTTTGTGCGTTTCGTTGTTAGCTTTTTTTCCTCATACTAGATTGGTGCTTGAGAATAGATTATCCATAGTCCGTTTTGAGTTTGTTGTTGTTGTTGTTGTTGTTGTTGTTGTTGTGGAAAAATGTGAACCCAATAAGAAGGTTTTTTTTTAAAAGCATACTTTTAATTCTCATCAGTCCAGTTATTTTCTTCTCTTGTGGATGCTGTTGTGGATTTCTTCTTCAATCAGGCCTTTACCTGCAGGTGACATCCATCGACAGTAGTCAGGGTTAGAAATCAATCATGTTTATGTAAATGCTGCCATCTAGTGGAGATTATTAAACTTATTTTTTGTTTTTCAGATGTGAACACAGTAATGTACTGTATATGTCCCAATATTAAGTTCATAAGGCCTACTGCTCAGTAGAATAGAAGACGTTATGCTGAAGTATTGTATTTTTTAGGGGGTTTCTGACTTCATGTTGATCAGCCTTCTATTACATACCTAGAATCAGGCTGTTCTATCCTCAGACACACTCTGTGAGGTTCTAAGTCGTTGCCGGTTAGAAATGAAACGAGTGCAACAGGAAAACATGCCCTCCAGCCCAGTTTCCTGTCATTCGTTTTCCTCGTTCTATTAAGAGAAGCAGAGAGGAAGGAGACAATGGATAAATTAATCTTAAAAAAGGGAATACAGAAAGAGGCCAAAATGAAAAACAACAGATTTTTTTAAATTAATTTTTTTACATTTAATTACGGGAAAATGTTAAGGCACCGATCACAGATGTTTTTGTATAGGGCTACACTTTTATCTAGAAGGCTACATTCCCTCTCTTTAGAGTGTGCACGCTCTACCTTCCTTCGACTATCATAAAACAGGTGTTTTAAATTATTTGGTTTCTATAAAAAGCCCGCAGGAACTGATGTGTGCATGATTGCCTCTGTGTTGCCCAGCGATGGATCTCTGAACTTCCCTGGGGATATCTCGTCTCTCGCCTGATGATCAGGCATTAGCGCCTAAATAGCAATGCAAGGACAAGCAGGTACAGGAAAATAGAAAGTTTGCTGTATTTTTTCAGTGGGATTTGACCTGTTGACATTGAATTTAGGCCGATTCTGACTCCTCTTTAAGGAATCATAATATAAAAACATTCTGAATAATTCATTAAGCCATACAGCTAATGCCTCAATATCAAATTACTCTGTATGTATTCAATACATTCTGTTTCTAAAACAAACAGTTTTTCGATGTGGAGTCCATTTTTTTAAAACTAACTGTAGGGTCTTAAAATAAGCGATTAGGATGGTCTGCTTTGTTAAAGGTACATAGCAGTGCTTGTGTACTCTTTAGAGATTGTAGATTCTTCTATTGTCAATCTGATGTCCAATCTTAATCCACTTTTTTATGTGACAGACGTTAAAAGGTCAAATTCATAAGAACAACTCTACTATATTTGATCATTCTTCCTGATATCTCTGTTTTTTTTTCACTCTCTCACAGCTTGAACTAAATCACAAACATGCCTCACAAACATAAACAGCCTCTTGCCTCCATTTGATTCCTCTGATGTGTTTGAATACTTTACTTATATTTACGAGGGTACATTAGTTGTCCTTACTACAGGAGCAACTTCCACATATTTTTCTATGTTTCATATGATCTGAAGTGAAGCATTCTGGGATGCCTTTTGTAGGAAACGTTTCTCATAAATAAACCTGCCTTGGTAGTATGTAGTTTTGGCACATTTACTAAGTGAAAAACCAGCCAAGGTTTCTGTCTGGCTGATACGCAACTGCTTCCGGGAAAGATTGCTAGTTAGCTAAATATGTATTTCTTATTTAGCCGTATATTAGAAACAATGCTCACCTTCCCGCTGTGTCAACAGTGTGAACTGATCAGAACAGCTTCCTGGTGTCCTTCACCTCGTGCTTTGTCTAAAAGCTGCTTCATAACATCAACCACTGCTGGCGAAATGCTGGAAATATCGCTCAGGTGCTGATGAAATGATCAGGGAGAAACCCTGCAGAAAGACAGGAGTTGGCAAAGCTGATGTGTGCACGTGTGTGTGTTTTTTTTGTTCTCAAAATGAGTTAATGTTTGTACCTGGTGATGGCCGACAGAGAGTCAGCCTCACTTCCGGCGTTGAAGTCTTGAACAGCTTCAGCACTTTCTGCACACAGAGGTGAATACCCGTTTACTCTTAGAAACGACAGTGGGTTTTGTAGGTACAGTTTGTTCATTTACAAACCTTTTAAACTGCCCTCATATTTGCATTGGGAGATTAAATTAGAGGTCAACAAATATTGAAATAGAAAATGGAGCTGAGATTTGGTGCACCACAAATGATCGTAAGATATACGTAAGATATAAATAATTTCACTAATTCACTCACTATTTCAAGAGTAAGTTCACGACTATGACTTGAGTCCTTCTAGTCCAAACAATATAAAATCAAAGTAAATATGCTAAAAAACACTAATCTACTAAAGGGTGGGAAATCTTACAACCAAAATAAATGTGCAAAACGAAGAGCGATAAACCCCAAATTAGAGCGAAACACAAAACTAAAGCCTCACAGATGATAAAAGTTAATTGGTGGTGCACCACCTCCAACTTCAATTTCCTCTATAAATAATTTCCCTTCTTGTAAATCCCTCTGTAACCACAGGTCAGTCGTCCAAGAAGTAGCATTTCTTTAAATCCCCACAACGACTTTGAGATTGGAGTTGTTCTACAAAAGGACAGGCTTGGTGACAAAAGCACATACTGGATAGGACAGCTCCTTCAGCGACTGGCCGTTTATAGCCAGCAGGACATCTCCCTCCTGGATTCGGCCGCTCTGCTCTGCAGGCTGGCCAGGGAAGAGCTGCTTTATCCGGACTATGCTGCTGAAGTCCTTGGTGGGTGGGTCCAGCTCGCACATCAGGAAACTAAATCCCAGACCATTGACATCCTTGGCTAGAGTCACCTCCGTGATGTTTTCTTGGGGTTTGGGACGAGGATGCAGGTGAAAAAGGTGAAATATTGTGTAAAGGTTGGAGAGAACAAACGTGTGAAAGAAAGACAGATTAGACAATGCAGTTGGATTTGGGGGTTAAGGATAATGGTTACCTCAAGAAAAGAAAAGCAAACTTCCTCCATACTACAACAACAAAGATATGTCAGCAGTATTTACGTAAACTCTGCTGAAGTCTTCACCTTTAGGCATAAAGATATGTAAAAAAGCATCTTCCCTGATATTAAACAAGCAGAGGTTTAGCAGATCATTTTCTTGATCGATGAAACTCATTTAAAAAGCATTTCTGCAATATTGTTTTTGCCACTGCTAATGAAAAGTACACTTTAAGGCTCTGTCTATACAAACAACAGTATTTTATTTTATTTTTATTTATTTATTTATTTATTTATTGCATTATGCAAATTTAATAGTGTTAATTTTAATTTATACCTCCGTGTTCTCAACAGAAAAAAAAGACATGATGATTAAGATTATTTAAAAACAAACAAACAAACAAACTATTTAACACCTACTGGATAAAGTGTAGGGTCAGTTTAGAATTGTGTCTGATATTACATAATGATATTCAAAACTGTCTAGTAAGCAAACATATGAAAGAGTCAAAATGATTATTAACAGCTGCACTATTATATGTCAAAAATATTGTACAATCATTGCATAAATAAGAAACTGTGAAATATTGCTTGTTCTGACTGCCACCGCTTCAATATCTGTTTAATGACCGTTATGAGATGGATGCAATATTTTCATTGCATTTCTCCTTCATTTTCAAACTTTCAGCTGCAATATTTATGCCTCGGTAAGCTTTTAGCGTGTGATGTTCAGAATATACAACCTTCAGAATTCACTGAAGGTTTCTGTCTTGATTCAAATGCCACAAAAATGTTTATTCCTTATTAATAAATCAACAATTTTTTTTCCAATTATTTACATTCAGAGAAACCCACATAAAACCTTTCCTAGTTGTACGTCTCATTTAAATGTATGCAATGTTCTGAAAAAGGAAAGACTAATTCCAGTGAATCCAGAGAGTTTTGCTAAAGGCCCTATAATACTCAATGTCACTGTACATGTAGAGGTTTAATGAAAAAATAACATAGAGGTCCATATTGTGCTTTTATAGTATAGTTTTTTTTTCCACTGAAATCACTAATACTGGAGACCTCTCTTTGACTTTATTAAACTTTAAGCTGAAAAGGTCACTGAGAGGAAATCGTAACGTGGAAGAAAAAAGGAGCCCTGACTATTTTGCAAGAATCTTTAGCCCGGCACCATCTCTGTCATGCTCAGTGTTGTTTATGACATTTTAGTTTAGGTAGTTCCTTAGTTTTTTGAGTTCATTTAAGGTTTGAAACCTTCTTGAAGTCACAGATCAGATTCCGCTGAGACAATCAGCTTATAAAAGAAAATATAATCCACCTTTGATTGTACTTTAAAAACAGACGATGTAGGAAGATAGATATAGGTGACGAGGTCATCAGTTAAGTGGGAACCTGAAAATGTCTGTCATGATGTTGCAGATGTTACACTTATTTAACTAAAAATACATCTATTGAGGGAAGTCTGCTTTAAACCGTTTGGTGATCACGAGAATAAGAGTTTGTTAAATTGAATGACTACAAACCTTAATGAAGTGAATGTGAATCAATGTAAGAGAAGGTTAAGGTCCTACAGAAGACAGCTACCTTGATAATGGCTGCTAAAAGGTAGTTCTATTAAACATTGGTATAGGTGTACTGCTAGTCATAGAACATTTTTCACGACTTTAAGTGTTTTTGTGCTGTGTAATTCAATCCACTGGTCCAAACCTGTGTTGAAATGTCCTACCATCAGTGATGAAGCTGTAGTCTCTGGAAAGGTCAGACCTTGTGCTTTTTGAAGAGCTGACGGATGAAGAGCTGTTGAGTCTCAAATGGCTGGAGGCTTGACGGACTCTCTGGTTAGACACAGGGCTTCCTGTTTCAGCAGACACAGAAACCTTTGGCAAGTTGATTGACTCCCGTTTCACAACCAAATACACCACCTGGATGGGATGATAGAATGTGATAATCCTCACAAGTCAAGTTTGTCTACTGAACCTAGTCCTTCCAGGACTGCATAAGGACTTTATGAATTTCAGACATTTGGACTCTTAAACCTTTTAAATGAAGAGCAGAGCTGTGCAAGGTTAAACACTTCTCCTATGCAGATTTCTGCACCCAAATCCATTAAAATGTCTATTGTATACATGCCTATGGAATGTAATAAGAAATACCCTAGAACAGTTTTTGTTGTGACTGTGTTTCATGAAGGGTTTCGTGATGGAAGTCCAGATTATCGGCATGAACAGAGCCTGTTCCCAGGTCACGTTGGACAAACGCCAGGGCAATCCCAAGCGTCCCTAAAGCTCATGGTTTGGATCTCAAGTAGTCCAGGAGGAGGGTGCCACATCAATGCTTTTTGCAGATGTTGTGTTCTCCTAGTACTTTATTTTATGATCTCAAGTAGGCTCTGAAGTCTGAACCATCTAATAATGAGAACTGGTTCTTTCATGTCTGACAGTACAGTTTTAAATCATCAAAACATGGAATGTACTGTCCAGGTTGGGTCACTATTTGCCTTAATTGGAGAGGTCCAATGGTCTTGGTGTCTTCTACGATAATTAGAAGAAAAAAAGACTGTGACTGTAATGAAGATTATGCATGCCTGTCTTGGTAAAGAAGTAGCTGAGCTAAGAAAAGTACCATTCTAAATTAACTGATACGTGTATGCTCCAACCCACACCTTTGATAATGACCGAAAGGTTGCGATTGGTCTTAAAAGGACCTGAAATGAGTGCCCCAAAGTGTCTCCAGAATGTCTCCTTTTGGAGAACCCTCTGAAGTGACTAAATATCTCTTCTAACTAAATTCTCTCCACCCCCTCAATGCTATTCCAGCTGCCTATACATACAGGTTAAGTTTGAAACCTTGACCAGACCATGATGATTATTCTGGAGTACAAATTAGTACGTTAAATGACTCAACTAAAACGCATTCCGCAATGGTTTCCAAAACGTGCCTTTAAACATTCACACTTTTAAAACATTAAACTTCTAATAACTATCTGTATATATTGGTACTTTGATTCTGCTTTGGGCTTTACCTCCCCAGTTTTACCCAGACATTCCACAGCCTGCTGGTAGGTGAGGCCATGCAAGTTAATCCCGTCAATTTGTAAGATTCTATCACCTAGGAATTAAAAAGACTGTGTGAAAAACAAGAAGAAAAAGATAGATTTCATACTTTGCCCCATTTGAAACCAAAATGTGATACCTGTGTGTAAACGTCCATCTCTCTCTGCTGCTCCTCCTGGAACAAGGGTCTTGATGTAAATTCCCCCATTTTGAAGGTGAGTGTTTACTCCGCCCTAAATAGTTCAAAAATACTTTGTTTCATTGTTAAAATGTGCTTTGCTGTAATATTAATCAGTTATAAGATCAACAAATGTTTTTTAAAAGACAAATTTTGGTTCCCACTCAAACCATAGTTCTCGAGCTGATATAACATAATGTTTGAAACATAGTAGATTTAGTTTGACAACAATTTTTGCATGTCATAAATATCTATTAAGTCATATATAGATTAGGACACGATAATGTCCTTAATATTTTAAATGATAAAATACCTATGTTTACATCTTTTGGAATTTGAAGAAACATGATATGTTGTTGTGAAGTTCTGTGTCATGGTATGTCTCATTCGTACTGAGGTTATCAGTCTGGTTGAGCTTACTCTTGTCATCTCCATCTAATCCTGTCAGACCGCAGATGTTAATCAGCTTAAGTGGAAGAGTCTGTGTGGCCGACTGCTTCAGATCAGGTACTATAATTGACAGTTTGTTGCTTACTACCATTTAAAGCTTATTAGTTAGAAAGGGAGGTTTTCTAAAGAGAAGCTGAAAAAACATACTGATAAGCAAATAAAAAAAAAACTGCCATGTTTTGCAACATGACTGTACGTAAAGAGTAAAAACATTAACAAAACTCACTGAGATGCTGATTCCCAGACTTCCTGAGATCTTCCTTAGCTCCACGGTGAGCTCCTCAGGCTTCATGCAGTTCACAGATTGAGGAGCAGGGCAGCCATCCTAAAACAAAGCGTTGGGAATAAACCAATCAACGGACTGTCGTAAAATAGTGAATTGAGAGATACAAAATCTAAGGAGGAGGCAGAAAGGTGAAAGTCAAAGGTTTACATAAAGAACCTATGGTATAATGTTTAAACAACCAAGTTTTGTTAAATCCCCATTTTCAAAATAAAACTTTTTTGTTGGTGTGTTCTAATATTACAATATTTCATTAGCTGTGACTGTTGATTTTTAATGTAACCTCACTTATTGAATATGGCAGTGTTTCCAACTACTGTGCACTACAAGTCTGAACATGATTAAAAAGGGAAATGTTTTATGATTATTAAATGCGGTTTACAGAGCAGGTAAAGCGTCACATCTGCACTGGTTCTACCTGAGTGCTTGGTACTCGTACTTCCCGTGGGACGTGCAACCTGTTGGAAGCCTTTGGCGTCATCATGACGGAGACAATCTCATCTAAGCTATCATCTCCGGAACGTCCGTCTGTCATCAACGTTGTCTGGGATCCATATTTTCTCAACACAGGAGAGCGAGCGCTAAGAGGACTTAATGGGACTGTGGATATAAACAGAAACACACACACACACTAACACCTAATCCTTCACTTTACTTTTCAGTGCTACATTTTCTGTGATATAATTTTTAAAATGTTAAAAATATCTGCCAGATAGAGTAACTATAAGGTTATAGATGTTTTATTTTCTTTTAATTATTTTAAAATAAAATAATTATTTTAAAGCACAATAGGATATTGTTCTGTGTACAGGTATGTTAAGCTAAAATGCTAATATAAAAGTCAGGTAATCATGACAAACTACTGTTCTTTATAAGGTGTCAAATTTGTGACTTAAATGACAAAAGACCAAATCAACTCAATGTTTAGATTTTCTTTTATACGGTAAAAGATTTTAATTTTCAGAAGCTTTTTTAACTGCTTGTTAAATCAAACAACATTTTTAAAAAGTGATCAGATAATCTAGTAAAGTACTTGTTGAACTGAATTTGTCCCTAGTTTCTTTTTAAAATAGCCCTGAACAAATAGCATTAAAGGGATTTTTATCATTTGTTGTCACTACAAATAGAAAGTTCACAGCAAGTTGTTCATTTTCTCACATTATCACACATGATACATAGTATATTCTTATCTGACGAACCTTTTGGCTGAGAGACAATGAGCTGCACCTCCTCAGGGCTGCTTTCCATGACCTCAGCAGCCTCACTAAAGGTCACGCCCTCTAGGCTGATGTGGTTCAGGGATATCAGGCGTCCACCTGAACGCAAAGGTCAGACATCACAGCATGACCTCTTAAAAGTGATTTAAGAAAATGTCCAGTTATGTCAAAAACATATACATTAAGAATACTGAGACAAAAATAATTATGTACCTGGTCTGATGCGTCCATCCTTATCTGCAGGTCCTCCAGGCACAATGGAAGCAATAAAAATGCCCAAGTCGTACCGGCCTATTGTGTCCTCTCCAACTATCACTATACCTGTGTTTGTACAAGATACAGACATAGTTCAAATACATTGAATTATTTTATACAGTTTATATCAAATTTTTTTTTTCTATCTTTACAGAAATAGGGAAGAACGATAAATATTGGCATTAACATCTGTACAAGTGGGAGGATGTTAGTGTTGTCGGCTAGTGATTGTGATGCTTCACAAGCATATAGGATGTGGAACAATAATAGCTGTTTATATAAAATGTTAAATATATGTTATTGAAGTAATGAGCAATATTAATATAAGATATTGTCCCAGATTTTCCTTGCCCATTCACAGTTTAACACGCAGTTTAAAGAGAAGGTCTTTGCTTAGGTGCGGTATGTTCAATTTAATTCTGTTTATGTATTATATTCAGGAGGGGTTCAAACGCTTACCCAAGCCCAGTTTTGGGTCTTTCTTCAATGTAACACATATGACTTCCCTCTCCGAGGATGTCCCCAGTTTAGGCGGCGTTTCTGTGAAACAAGTCACAAAACACCATCAGCCAAGAGCAGCTATATCTCTGAAGGAATGAGGGGAAACAAAAATATTCTCTTAATTTCAGGGAAACTACTTGCTGACTACAGCAAAAGCACAAAAGCCTGTGAGGCTGAGCTGTGTGGAGATGTTGTGCCTCGGGCTGCTGGGGATCCGGCCTGGGCTTCTGATCCACTCCTCTGAGAAAAGGATGGTGAACGTAAACCAGTGCTGCTACGCTGACTGCTGGAGCAGGTGCTGCTAAAAAAAAAACACACAAACAAACAAAAAAAACATGCCGGATAAAAACAAGAAACTAGTTTATAGTTTCAGCATACTGAAATCACAGAATTCAGACACACCAAGCAAGTATTTATTAAGATGATGAATGAAAATGTTTTTTTTCTTCACATTTTTTCACAATCTTAACTTTAATGACTTTCATTTGGAGTTCTGTAGAATAGAGTATAAGAAATATTGATGAACGGTATTAAAGTGATGTCTGCTTTCCAAATCCTATACAAATAAAAAACTGAACAGTGTGGCATGGATTTGATCTGTTTGGCCCGACTGAGTACATGCTCTGAAGAACAACCTTTTTCTGTAATCATAGATCAAAGTCTTGGAGTATGCATTTATTTCCCTTACTTGTATTAGATGGATGGTGTATTTGAACAACAGTTTTCAAGTAACAAGACAATTTAAAATGCTTTGAATGATAAAACATAAAATATCAGACAAAGAGAAGAACAAATAACTATTAGGAAGCCGCTAATTCAACTTATAAGGAGATTTATAGAACAATATGTTTGCATATGCCAAAAACTTTCTTAAGCTGAACAGAAACACAACTGAAGTTATCAAGTTTAGAGGAAGAATCGAGGGTCAGCAAACAGTTATTACAGCTAGAAACCACTATTCAGGTCTCATATGAGTGTGGTTAGGGACTGAAGCCGGAAACTCTTGACTCTAGAGTCTAGAGACACACAAACACAATTACAAAGTCAGTCTCCTGTCACTTGAAAAACGTTTAGGATAAAAGGAATATTGTGCCAGCAAGACCTGGAGAAACTCATCCATTATTTTATCTTTATCTTTTATTTACAACGATTCTGTCGATCCAAACACTGCTGGCATCCTCACTAAAAGCTGGAAAAACAGAGCATATAACCCCAGTTTTTAAGTCCTTCCACTAGCTTCTTGCTCTCAGAGACTTTAAAAGATTTTCATTAGTTTATAAATCCTCTGGAAAACTGCTAAATTCTTATTGTTTTCCTTTTAGCTTAGGTTTTTTTTGGCAGAATGACTGAATGCAACACTGGTGTCCTCTGTACTGATTAACAGCTGTACTCTTTATTGTCATTCTTCACACGTGTGGTACATTAGGTGGAACGAAATTGCTACTGCAATGTCATGTTCTATACATTGTTTCACATGTACAGCGTTTGTGGTTGATTGTTCTAGTCTTCTATTGCTTCTAATCATGTACAGGACTTTAAACCGTAAAGCTGCTAAAATTGTGCGATACAAATGTCAATGCCTTGCCTTCTATTCAGGATATTGGCAACATTCCCAGAGTGTTAAAACCTAGTCTATTATGTTGATGTATCAAATAGTATACAGTAATATACATCAAACTTTGTGGTCAGAATGAAACCTACTTATAACCTTGTTTATGCTAAAACACTAAGTTGGGACAATTAAATTATAAAAGGGGAAAAATAACTACCTCTGATGTTTCACACGGGCCTCAATTGTGGCTGAGACATCGTCGCACAATTTGGTGAGGGATTCTCCCTGCGGCGTGGTCAGACCGCTGTCATCCTGGGGCGTCTCAGAACCCGAGATGGACTTGAGATGGCTGCTCTGAGCACGGCAAACAGCTGCGTACTGCACAATGTTGTCCTCTGGGCAAAGATGCAGAAATTACGTTGGCTATCCTCTACAGTCGTGGTTTCCAACCCTGGTCCTCAAGACACGCTGGCCAGCAGGATTTTGTTCTTTCCCTGCTTTAACAGCTCTGATTCTAATGATTGCAATTCAGAAAAGATCTGTTTATCAGCCCCTCAATTGAAATTACGCGTGCCAAAGCAAAAAAAATTAAAATAAAATATACAAAAGATGCAAGAAGTAGTGCCCTATAGCAGGCAAGAGTGGCGGCTGAAGCAATATGTGCAAGAAACTACAAAGTAGTCTGGCAGCAGACATCAATGCATCAAACCTGTTGGGCAAGAGTGAGACAGCAGCAGCTTACCTGAGATCTGGCTGTGGCTTAGCTGGCGGGAGCTCATCTCATTGTTAAACTTGTGCTGGGCCGAGCAGAGAATACACAAGTATTTGGCTATCCTAGACCTCTCTGTGACGAAGACGTATTTCTTCCGGCTGCCCCGGCACTCGATTATAAATTTGCGTTTCTGCAGATGCATAAAAGAGGAGCCCTTTGGAGCATGAAAAGAAACGGGAGAATGGCATCTGCCACTGTGGGAGGTTTCTCTCACGCTAGAGGAGATAGTAGCCGTCTCCCTCCAGTAGAAGTTCTGAGCAGTGGACCGGCAGCCGTCTTTAACCTCGTAGACAATGACACCTTTGGCACAAACTCCGAGAACGATCTCTACGTCTGAAGGCTTTTTCTCCCGTGTCACACGATGGAACAAGACACCATATTCAGGCAACTGCTGACAAACCTGCAGGATTAAGACAGAACAGCTGTCACTTTTAAACATGGTCTAGGGAGCATTGTATGTTGGATTCTACAATTTTTAAGTACTTGGCCACCTTTAGGAATTCAAGTTCGGATTCATCTGTAAGCATCTGGGTATTATTGGCATGAAATCTCAGAAGCTCTGCCTGAATGTGGGGCAAGGCACGTTTTTCCATCACACTCTTAGAGACAAACTGATCAGGTCGATAATAGTTTCTACCGTAGACCTAAACAGAGAAGAATACATGCTTTCACAACCATGAATTTCATTATATAAACTATAATAAAGTTGCATTTTTCATGCTGAAAACACAAGAAAATTCTAATAGGATGACTTAGAAATATTTGAAGTGGGATTGTGTTTTATTGTCTTAAACTGGATAAACGACTCCACTGACGTCTTTACTATAATGACAAGATGATGAGATTTATTTCATGGATATTTTTTGGAGGTGGCCTTGGTATGGACTATAGTTGACGGAATATAGCTGCCCCCCCACAGATTTTTCTATATTTGCTTGTTTGTCTCAAATAAATGCTTAAGATCAACACGTTTATAGTAGACATTAATTTAGAAGTTCATTAAGCAGTGAAATTTCTAAACATATGTGTTTTAACATGGAAGCATTCCTCTTTACACTTGGTCCCCGCACTACCTTTATAAACCTTCACTTCGAACACTAACCTCTATTAAAGTAAAGAGTTTGAGTCAGACGCCTGACTTTTTAGTAGAAACCTGCTTTGATCAAATCTAAACTAATCTTTAAAAAGCAAATTATATTCATTAAAAATCTTTATGGGGAAATTATTGCTAAAATAAAAACCCTAATATGGAGTTCTGTATGTACGTTTTTGGCAAGTAAACAAAAGTGGCTGTAAACTTCTGGTTTAGTTTAGAGAAAATTATAAATTTGAGGGGAAATTTAAGGGGTAGAGTCATGAAGGTCCCATTGCTTGACCTATTCTAAGGCCAAACGTCATTTTCAGTGGTACCCTAGATTTTTCTGTGGAATATAACTCCACAGTTATTCATGGAAACTGAACTATTCATTTTTTTGTGTTATAGCTTGCGAAGCTGATATACCAATGCACAAAAGTACTCCAATTGATGTTGCCTGTCATTTTCAAAGCAGGCAATCCAATGGCATTCATATTGGTAGTACTGGGACGGATTCACTGTAACTCCTGTCAGGCCATTGTGGTTGTGGTAAGATGGTTTCCATCGTGCATAATAATGCCTATTGAAGTATATTTTGCGTACTTAAGTATGCATTAAGCTTTGAAATACCAAAATAGGCTGAAATAGTTTGTTTTGAGTGGATCTCAAGTAATTAAAAATACAACCTCAGGCATGCAGTCTCCATACTCTGTCTGCAAGGCCAGACCTCCCAGGTACAAAGCAGTCTCCTCATGACAAGAGAGCCTGTCTTCTAAAAGGTCCCTCCTGAGCTGGAGGTAGTACTGATGACGGGTCTGTTTGTGCCTTATAGAGAGAACCACAGACATTAAGTTGTTCAGGATAAGTTAAAAAATGTTTTGCATATTATCTGCATGTAAGTGTAGTAATGTCCTGGGATAATAAGCATGATAAATAAACTGAAGATCTTGGTACGAAGCTTTTGCCCTCAATAAACAAAAAATTAGGACTTACAAAAGAAGGGAGATGTTGTTCACAAAGAATTTGATCCTGAAGAAAAGGACATAAGTGGTTGTAGCTACTTTCTTCCAGCTATCTGGAGCCACTTTGGAAATCTTGGTGTCATTTTCAATGAAGAAAAACTCATTATCTGACCGTAGAATAGAGACAAGATCAAATAGACTTTGTATTTGCTTGAAATGGAAAGACTCATTGTACAAGTATTCATGGGAAACCGGTGGCTTCAATCGTTTTACCATCAATATATGCAAGGCCAAAGTAGAAATGTTCCACAAGGTTGGAATGAGCCACGATCATGTCAAACACATCCCCTCCTCTGGATTTTACTTCACACTTGACCAGGATGCTTTGACCATTTGGCATCACCACATTCAGCTCTCTATTGGTGGCTGGAGATTTCCCTTTCTTTGTCTGGGGAAATGGGGAAGAATAAATGTGATTTCCAGAAAGGCAACAACAAAACAGCATCCTTAGAAAATGTTTTTTTGGGGGGGAACCTGAACTTACCAGGATGGACCCAGGAAGCTCCAAAACAATGAGGGGTTCCTCTAAAACTCTGATGAACTCAGGACCCATGTCCTGCAAGGCACAAAGAAAAGCAGATAAATCTCTAATGAAACATGTAAATGAAATTTAAACGAGAGTTTTGTTAATTTGGTACCATAAAGCATGAAATGCCGTCTTACTTTGGTTTTCTTGTCATTCAAACTAATTGTGGACTTAAACAGCAGGAGAGATCTTACACTGGCGATTCGATTGCCGTCCATGTACGGACTGCAGGGGTTACGGTTCAGATGCTGCCAGCTGGGATAGCTTTCTCTGAGCCGACCTCCTGACTGAATCCTGGGGTAAGATAATGTTCCAGTCTCAGTGTGATAGGAGGCGAGATCTGTCACTTATAGTGCAATGGCTTAGAATGGAACATATCAATGTATTTAGCAATAACTTATGTCGTTTTTGTCTTTTTTATACACCTACTCAATATCACTAGTTACAAGCAAGCAATGAAGAATGAACTTCTAAAGAGGTACAATTCAAACCATAACTTTACCTACCCCCAATAAAATGTTCTTAAGTTAAAACAGACCAAAGTTCTCTTCTTTCAATATGGTTAAAATCATCCAAATTATTTATATTTGCTACTAGACTATAAATAAATAAATAATTTGTCTAAGATGTATTTAGTAATGTCTTTAAAGTATGTAGTGTACATACAGAATATGTTGACTTATATTAAGGCCTTGCCTGGCACACAACCTACTTTCTTATATAAGACAATAGAATCTATAAAGTAAATCCAATGTCAGAAAACTAATTTCAGAGCTGTACAAGTCTGGTTGATCCTGGGATTTCTCTTCAGTTTAAACAACTACACGCAAGAATAGACGTTAAAGTTATGTCCAACCATAATGCCATTTCCATAAGGAGGAAAACATGTTCTGTGTCACAAAAGATGAACAAAAAACAAAGATTTATTCATGTGGCTATACAGCTGAATGTTTTTCTGAATTCTTACCCTGTCGTATCAGCTGGGTAGGATGTTCCTGAAAAGGTTCTGTGGATCTTCTTTTTTAGGGTCAATGCTGAGTTACTGAAAGAACCTCCTAAAAGAAAGATAGATCAGTAACTTGGTGGTTTTATAAGTTAAACTTATAACGTCTGATGATTTTTCTATGCTCTAAATGCATGTTATAATTCTATATTATGAAAACTAGACTTATTAGACCTCAAGCTGATAAGATGGAGTGGGGGGGTATGGGGGTGGAGTCATTCTAGATTATTTCTGCATACATGGACAGTCCCCCCATTGGAATTTAATCATGTGAGTATTAAATCGCTTATGCAATTTTGTCACGAAAATAAAAGTGGCTTCAAACTTTTGCTTTTGTTTAGACAAAATTAGGAATTTTAGTCATGAACGTTCCAGTCCTTGGCCTGTCCTAAGGGATAAAACTCATGTTAGTTACATTTTTAATTTCTTTATCTAAGGGCATGGAAATAATAGACTATGATTCTTATATTTTATTAGTTTGGTTCTTATGGTGGATATTGGCAAGTATTGAATGTATGGAAGTGAGAAAACATCGACACTAGGATGTAATCCATCTGGAATGGAACAATAATTATTGTTTTATTTGAAAATATTGCAGACAAGTCTCTTGGCTCTTAAATTTAGGCACCTTGACGTACGGTTCAAACTTTTTGTCACTGAGACATTGTGACTTTGTACTTTTTTACAGAATATAGATTTTTTAAATAATTTTTAAATGTGGGTATGTATTGTCGTTATTGCTAAAATTGAACGATGGTTATCTTTTCAAGAAAAAAAGCAATAATTTGAATCCCTGGAAAAGATTTACATTGTTCAAGATTTGGAGATATTTATCTGCAAATATTTGATATGCTTTACAATGGTTTATAACTTTTTAATTATTAAAAAAATATTTTTTTTACACTAGCTCCGATTGGCTTATGGTTCATAATATCAATGCCTTTCAGGAAGAAGTGTTGTCCTGCAAACATACATACAAAGAGAGCTGTCTCTTTTGTCGTTCGTGTTTGCCTTTATATTACTATTTACATTATTTCCCAACGAGCAGTCACTGTGTTCTGTATCTTGGGACAAACACTGTATTACCAAGCACGGCACAGTTAGGCCTTCTGACCATTTCTAGGATTTACATGTCGCCACCGTCAAAGCACTGGAGCTTCAGCAGGTCTAGTAAGCCAGCTTAGAGACGTGGTGCAGCTCGCCACAGCTTTGCAGCTTATGCACTAATTAAAGAAATGAGATGGGACATTTGGAGGCACTTTTAACTTGCTTGTCTTATTGAGCTGTTTTCCGTAAGAATTGCATGTAAAGGAATGCGCAGATTAGCCTTCCTATTTACTTTCTCTGAAAAAAACATAGAAAGATAGATCATAAGGTATGTCTGAGGTGCTTGTTTCTACTTAAAGGGTCAGGTACAACTTTAACTTTGGGATTCTTAACACTACTCCACACTTACTACTGCTTTGTTTTGCACTTTCTAGAAACTAGCTTTCAGATCTGTTTTCTCACTTTATTTAAGTTTTTCAAAAGTCACTCAGACCTTGTTTTTGTTTTTGTTCAAACATTTCAGAACCTTTTCATAATATTAGCACAAAATACACTTTAAAAAATTGTTCATAATTTAAGGTAATTTAAATTAAAATCTACAAATTGATATTCATAATTTTGATGTGTTCATAATATTATTGTTTCACTTGGGATGTTTTTTATTTGTTAAGACAGTTTCTTTAAATCTTTTAAGGATAAATACCTAAAACTGCTCAAACACCTTTAGAGAATCTTTCTGTATGAACTATAATATAATTAAAGGTATTTTTTGTTAGAACTTTTACTTGTACATTAATTTAGCAGGAAATATCTAAGCTAAATTAAATAAAAATGTTAATTTCCTGTTCATTTGAAATGAAATGTATATCTAATAGTTAAAAAACGTAATCTTAAAACAAGAAAAAGATGTAGCATGAGACAGTGACATTGTTTCTTTATTTTTTGGGTGAATTGACGTAATGGTAGCACTTGTGGAATATTGCTTATTAGTATGAGGAGTAGCAAAAAATGTGAACTTGATTTGGGTCAATTTCAAACTGCAGTTTTTAAAAGAGACCAAACCAAAGGAGGAGTAGTCCACAAATGCAAAATCAATATTTAAAGTAATTTTGGTTTCATGTTCATAACTCCCATATTTTGAAGTTTCAACACATAACAACATTTACTCCATCTGATGTTTTAAGGCGGATCACAGTTGAACTGATCACTCCACACCAGAGTTCAGAGGAACTTTCACACTTAGCTAAGTAAAGTGGATTATTCGAGGAAACGGATTCTGGTCCGTTTAAATCGGATCAAACAGCTTTGCTGTGGAAGGACCCCACAGCAAATTGTGAAAAATTGTATTTTCTGATCCGAACCCATCGCATTTTTTACAGTGTTTGGTATAAAAACTGATTTAAACAACACGCTACTGTCTCTTTTTTAATCTGATGAATAACACAGATCTGAAACCGGTCCTTGATTCCTTACATACTTAGAACTTTTTAAACACATATTAGTTATATTAATCATTCCGTCTGTTAGCAAGTAAGCCAATAAGCACATTCTTGAAAAAGGCAGCCTATGTCAAACTTCAGCTGAACCAAATGGGATCAGTTTCTTACTGTGTAATCTGTCCCTGACCATCTGACTGCGGTCTGTTAGCTGGGATCCATTTTCAGCCATGGACACGTGGTCAGCCTGTGGAGACAGCGCTTTTCAGCTCAATTAAGCAGGCAGATAAACGATTTTACAGAACAGGGAGGACGCTTCTGAAACGCTGAAGAAAACTCTGGCACTCACAGAGTTTCTGTAGACATCCTCCACCAGCTGCTTGATAAGGCGCTGAGGGGATGGCAGCATGGAGGATTTGTGATGGAACTCACAAGTCTCCAGCACAGTCAGCAGGTCGGTCCTCCTCACCGCCATGTCCTCGCACATGCTCAGCAGCAAACCCTCCAGCTCTGTGCTTATCTGTACTGCCTGAGGAGAGACCCGAAAAAAGTCAAAATGGCTGCATAGAAATGCTGAGAGTAAGGAAGACAGTGGCCGTGATCAGAACAACTATTCTAGGAACATACCTGATTCTGAGGTAGGTGATAATCAGCGCACCAGTAAAGAGTCATTCCCAGTGAGTACACTACCATCTGTGTAACATTCATACAATAAGGTTTTAGACACTTAATGTTAAAATTACGAAAGGATAGAGAGTATTTTCTCAAAAATTGATAGTATTTACTGGGAAGTAAAGATCAGACCTCTAGAGAAGAGCAACAAAAATCCAACAAACAACATGAAAAATAGCTGGAATACACAAAGTACGCATTTTTACTCCACTGCCTGTTGAAAAACATCAAAGCAACACTATAGAAGCTTCAGTTTTGGTTGATATTGGCAGCCTAATGTGGACAAAGCAGTAGTGTTTGCCTGAAGGAAGTTTGCATTTCCCGTGAGGACCAGTGCATAGCTTCATAAAATCCTGATCTCCTGGTTGCCTGCAGCTGGATTGAAGGACCTTTCTGTTTCAAGTGTCTGTGTCATGAATAGTCATGAGGTAATGAATCTAATTGTGGTGAAACAATGTCATATGATGATGTTGAAAATAAGAAACGACGTATGCCGCAAAGCAGTCATCGCATTTCTAGTTGTTTTGTATGGCAGGGTACCTGCCACCCTCCTTAAAGTTACTAAGTGCCTGGCCATGACAGTGGTGTTATTCAACAAGCTGTAAGTCAACGTATAATCACAAAAATTATGAAAAAAATGTATAAAGGGTGAAAAGTTACTTAGTGTTGCTTGAAAAGGAAGTTACATATTTAAAACATTGATATTGCTGTTATGTTAGGCATTGCAAACATTGTCACACTTCTATATTCTGACGTTTTGGTGGAGTTTTTTTAATCTCTTATCGAACAAAAATGGTTATTTCAGTTGTCATTAATAAAAGTTGTTTAAAGTGCATAAAGTTTACATTTACACTGCACTATTCTGCTTTCTGATTGTAATGGATTTGCTTTTTTATCACAGTGAACCCCATTTGAAGTCCAAAAAACCAAAAGAAATGTTTTTTAACAAATGCCTGTGAAAAGATGTTAACTCCAAACTATTGTTACTAAAGGAGTAGATTAGTGAAAAACTTGGGGGGTTACCAGAATGATCATTTCGACATGAAGGAATTGTTCTTAGGCTTATGATGTATTAATCTTCTTTTCTTTTTTTGATGATTCCTGTTGCAGCATTTTAGAATTACTATAGAGTACAAGGGCATATTTGCTCTTAAAATGGACAAATATTCATAAAACTGAAGATGTGGTGACAGCATGCAGGAGTACAGCATAGTGTCTGCTGATCTGTGTGATCTACAATTAAAAAACATTAGTAATGGAAAGAATTTTGATTTCATTTTACACTTAAACTTCGTTTTTTTTATAAACAGGGGATTTTGCATTCTCAGACCTTTTCAGCAGAAGCCCTTGTGGAAGGAGCGAGTCCCTGCTGGACCTCGGGAGCGGTATAAGATGCCAAGTCTTCACTTCGTGCACAGCTCTTGAAGGCCAGGCTTCCATTGGCTGACAGTAGCACTGACCCAGGGCTCAATACACTGCACACGTTACCTGGACATAAACACAAAGCAGTCCACAAAGTCTTTAAAAAGACATTTAGAAAAAATTTTGCCTCACATATTCATCTAATAGGCTGAGTGCAGATCTTTACACGTGTGTACAACAAAGAACTTAAAGCTGTCACCTTTTTTGGAGATATCCAGTAAGGCATCAGTGGTGGCAAGCAGCAGACACCAGACCTCAACCTCCTGCAGGGGTGAACCCCGGGCCTCCAACACTTCCGTCAGGGTCACAAATGTGCCCATCCTGCTACACATGGGCTACAAACGCAAAAACATTACCCAACCCTCTGAACAAAACGATCTAAATGTACATATACAATTGCAGTTATTTTAAGAAGTACCATAATATGATCACAGAACCAATCAATAAATATTAAAATGTACACATTTGACCAGTACCATAACTGCTATTTCGAGTTCAGTAGAAAGGATAAACAGCTCGACCAAGTCATGTTGATGTTCCAATTGTAAACCAAGGTTTTATACAAGTAAGCTTGTGGTTTAGTTGGATTAAAAGAGAGAACGGCAAAAACAAATCCCAAATGATTTAAACATTTAGTTACAGCTCAATCTTGAAATAGAAACAGATAATTAGCGATGTCCTTGTATCGTGTGCGAGAAATTCTGGAAGAGGAGATTTTTGTGGATTAACAATCAACCTAACTAGATTAATCACTCGAAACAGCAAGAGGCTAACAGTTTTCAACGATTAGGAAAATAGACCCTGAAGGGATCCCCAACTGTTAATCTGTTGGACCAGCACCCACTCAGTGTGTAGAGGACAATAAAGTTCTTAAGTACGTCTAGTTTACCCCAAAATACATGCAGTTTAACTTCCTATGCCAGTGGTAGGAAAAGTCAACATTATGTAATTTCTTGCTTATTCTGCACAAGCTAAACCAATGACCATATTAAGGAAGTCCATTAATGCTGAAGAGGATTCAACACATTTGAAACTATTGGCTCCTCATTTGCTGAGAATATTTCACTTGACATTCACTTGACATTCAAGAATTTTCAAGTTCTCAATAGAAGGCCAATAATCTCTATTACTAAAAGAAGGCAGTGATGAGACTGACCCATCTTTTTTCTGTCTTATGGAGTTGTTGAACACCAGTATGAAGATACATTCATCATTGGCAAGCAGGGTAATTAAATCTGTCCCCACCATTATTCATGCTGCCCAAACAGGATTCATCGCTGCCAAATTATCCTAGTAGAATGTTAGAAGACTAATAAATACGTTATATATATATTAGCATTATTATGGTGAGGAACTTGGTTTTTATCTTACATCAAAATGTTATACTTACTAATTAAATGCAACTCTTAAACCATATATTTAGGTGGCATTGACTAATTTCTCATCAACGACGTGGCCATGTATATTTCCCAGACAGGGATTGAAGCTTCTTGTAAAAATAGAAAACATGATGGAAGACATAAAGGAATGGTGCCCAATCCATTATTCCATTTCCATAGATGCTTTCCCCAACAACATTTTTATACCTTTTTTCACAAACTCCCTAAGTCATTTTTTCAAAATTGAGACTCCATATCATAGCTTTCATCCAAAAAGACCTAGACCAATAAAAAGACCATTGCTTTTTACACTACTATTGGACAGTAAATCTATGGCTGTTACATTTTAGCGAGTGGTTAGATAAGAAATATTGAGATAGTTGGGTCTAGGTTGCCATCCGAAAAGAAACAAAAAACATCGCCCAAACTGTCTGAAAATCCAAACACAGAATTCAATAATTGTGACATTTCATAATATGGCAGGAAATTAGAATGCCATACATGCTACTGTCAGTTACAATCCTGTCCACCCTATATCTCTCAGACAAAGCTAGGGACTGAACAACACTAAATGCTTGAAATGTTTGCATTTATATAAACCATTTGACTCATTCTCTCACCTACCCAAAACATGTTCAGTTCCATCAATATATTTTTAAAAATTATTTACAAATTAGGAACTGTTTCCATCAATATATAACTTACTTCTGGAAGACGAAAGATGTTATATGGTTTGGTTCCAAACTCATTACTGATTTTGTTTAATTATTCTCTGAGACTGACCCTGATACACAAGTTAAATAAGAGGGAGTCAAAAAGCAACACTCTTGATTTACGAGCAATCACCATTCCTACCCTCCTTTATGGTCAACAGCTTTCGGTCATGACTGAAAAAACAGGATCACAGAAATAAGCCGCCAAAATGAATTTTCTTCACAAGGTTTCTGGGCTCTCCCCTAAAGATAGGATGAGAAGTTCAGTCATCTGGTAAGGTATCAAGATGGTCATTAGTAATTATATGCTTCTCCATGTCGATAGGAGCCAGTTGAGGTGGCTTGGTTATCTGATGGTAAGGTCTCCAGAGCACGTCCCGCCAGAAGGTCAAGGAAAAGACCCAGGACACACTGGAAGAAACATAGTCTATGTTCCTTGCCTGGTCTGGAACAGCTTTGCAATTCAATGACTCAATATAATCTGCTTTTTTAAGCTTATAATAATGATAAACTGGTTTGGTTGATATTGATATCTAGGATGAATTGGAATTTCTTTATGATTTGATTGAAATTAATTCTACTGTGAAGTTTCTTGGGAGGCCGTGTTATGATTTGCTGCCATATAAATAACCTAAAATAAATTGATTTGTGTGACATATTTCTGTGTTTTTTCAGATGATAAGTCAAAATCTTATACTGATCCCAACATTGCTTTGTTTGTATGCTATTTTTCTTTCCTTAAATGCAGTCTTTTTAAACCAACTACTATTATTACCGGAGCAATGATTGCCAACAGACTAATTGTAAGATTGTTAAAAGAAGAAGCTGTGATTACATTGAAGGAGTGTTTATCATAAATTACTGGGGTACACCATCATCAATAAGATATTGATCTCCAAAGGAGTAATTGTTTTGCTGAATCAGTAAGCATATATATATATATATATATATATCATAATATAGCTACAATCTGACTATAAGTCTGAGTCTTTCAATGAATATATTGGTTCTGAACACTAATCACTAGTATAATCAGTCTATAAACAGTCTATAAGAAATCAAACTAATACCTGTGTCGATAAAAATAATAAATGAAGGACCAAAGCATTAACATAACAAAAATTAAAAAACAAACAATAGCGAAGTCCTTTTGAGGAAGAGTCCAAAGTGTGCCCCTGTGGCCATTTCTATTTTTAAAGTGTAGAATTTCACTAACAAATGCACTTTTTCCATAATAGAAAATATTATTCTTTTATAGGCAACGTTTTATTTTAATTCAATCTTAACTTCATAATTATTTTAGCCATAAACACACAAAGACCTCTGAATGGCTCAGGGTTTCAGCTTGGTTCAACTTCAGAACCAAACTCTAAGGATGTCATTTTGGTAAGCAGCTTGCATCTCTCTTCCATTGCCTCTGTCAGGAACTATATAACATTTTTCAAAATAAATGTATAGTAGATACAATTTTGCTGTCTTTTATTATTGATTTTATTAAAACGATCTTCAGATACGCAGATCTCGGAAGAATTTGAAAACCTTTCTTTAGTTTGAAAGCAATCGTAACCCTGATGCACTGGTATCATTATCCAAATATTTGTATTACAACAATCCATTTACATATCCTCATGACTTCCTTTGTGTCAAGGTGCAACAAGTTGCTAAAAGATCACACCCAGCAGCACGTCTCTACTGCTGATATGAAATGTTGCCTCCAAATGCCTCATGTTTCAAACAATGCTGATGTGAATGCCATCATGTCTCGGATACATTGCTACCATACTGTCTATAGAAGACCCTGTTAAGCCTACAGAAATATTACTAATGACCTCACAACATGACTCTACAATGGCCATTTTGTGTATTCTACAACATGCAATGGAGAGCCTGCTGTTTTCTGAACATACTGCTAAGGGTTTACCGAGGGCCTGCCAATATCATCAATGTCTTATAAACGTGTCTTTGGCTTGTAAAAGCATGGAGCCCTTGTCACTGAAGCGGTTATCTGGAATCATTAAGAAATGACCTTGGTGGTCCTTCTTGATGACAAACACACTCTTTAGCAGAAGTGGAGAATTCAAAACTAGAAGAAAACAAATAAACTTCTCCTTTTTGACTGTAGCACCTTTTCACAAACATATTTCAATTTGCAAATGTGAGAGTGCTCCTACAAATACTGGGGTGCTTTCCACACATTCCATGCTTTCCAGGTTTTCTATGTTCAGTCAAGTAATTTATACAAGGATACCTAAGTGATGATAAGATTTGGTGGGAATCCACATATAAGTTTCTCGATTGTTTGACCTGAAAATTTTAACTTTGGATTAAATAAAAGGTAAAACTTCAACATAATGTTGTAAATTTGAACTTCAGTGCTTTGTTTGATAGCTAATTGCACATGTAACCAGACATGTTAACCAGAGTTGTTTTTGCTGTTTTGAAGTCTTTAACTTTTTTTTTTTTTTTTGGATGTACAGTGGATGTACAGTCTCAACTACTGCTGCTGACTTGGCTTCCAATAGCCCGAAGACTGCTTCCCATCCGTTTAATTCTCCGACTTTGGCAGTTTGACAGCTGGCCAAGTAACTCAAGAACTGTTCATAAGGTAATGAGCACTATAATTCAAATTAAATGAACTAAAATATCTTTTAATCTGAAATAACTGAACAAAAATCATTGTTGTTTTGTCCAGCTTGTTATAACTGGAGTTGGAATATATTTTTGGTGGCCTTCTTTGATCTATACATTACACAATATGCAGATGATATGATGATAGGTACAATAAAATGATTTGATGTAATCAACACTACTTTACCTCCTTTTAATTTGGATTTCAGGCGATGACCTTCCCAGATAAGATAGTGTAAGAAGTGACAAAACACTACCAGAAATCTGGTTGATAAATCTGTCTAAGAAAGGAAAAGTAATTTTCTTGAGTAAAGTTCAACACATGTTTTAAGTAACCCTTTTTTTTGGAACATATTGTACATATGTTGTACACATCTCAACACATCTGGTGGGAAGGGTAGATATGAGAGATAAGGCAGGAACCAAATGGTACTTGTAAAACACCTATTGTGTTTTTTGAGCTAACATTAGTGCAACAATAAAAAGGATTACAGAGAGTCTTCGTCATCTCTGGAGATATTTTTGTGACAACAGGATAAATACAAACCTCCCTCTAAAAACAGTCTGGATATCTGCCTACCTTAACATGATTGACATTTTCAGGTGCTCCCTGTTGTAAGGAACTTCTTACGTTAATGATATGTTGTGATTAAAAAAACAATCCTAGGTTTTCACGGCACAATAACTGGATCAACTCTGTGAAGGAACATCATTTGAAGCCTGGCTCTATGACTCTTGAATAACTGACTTGTTAAACCAGCTACCACAAAGAGAAAGTACAGAATCCTGACTGATCATGTATCCATATAGCTCTCTCACAGCCATCACTCAGTTTAGAGTACATATTTCAGCCGACATTGGCTGTGTTTGGAAATTTCCCACTGAAACTCTATTTGACATGGTATTAACAACTTATGAAGCTTACCTTAATTCATCAGGCACCTATGAAGATTGCCTCTAAGTTCTTCCAAACATCCGCCACACTGAGCTCTAATCCTTCCTCCTCTCATACACCCCCCGCTGCCATTTCGCCCACCTCTCCGTCGTCCCGGTGCTACCATCTGTCCTGACAGCTCATCACTTGATTATCATATCAACACGATGGTAACAATCACGTCCCCCAGGGGAAGAGCTAATCAGCTCCATAACATCATTTCCTCTGGACTCCTGTGTGATGACGCCATGTGCAGCCTTTTCTGGAGTTTTTTGGACTATTTTTAGCTGAGGGGAATTTATTGTAAGAACTTAATTGGATTTGCAGGGCAAGCCGATGACAGATGGGGCAGCAAAGGGCCAATCCACTGTAGGGAGGGCTGTGTTAATCTTGTGTTTTAACTACAACTGATAGCTTAATTGCATCGCTTTCTGACAGAATTTATAAACACAGCCATGGTTGTTTGCCATTTCTGCCCATCTAAATAAATCACAGTGGTTTACTAGGAACAGTGACAGAAAATGTAATTAAAGTAAAACTGTGTGTACCTGAAGCCAGAATAGTTATAGGACATGATTACCATGATAAAGTACATTTATGTTGGACAACAAACGAGGTCAACAAAAGGACATATGTCAGTAAATTTTAATTGTATTTTAGCATACAGTAATTACATTATATACAAGAGAATGCTTTTAACAATTAAATCATTTTAATTCGATTGTGTACTTTACCTACTCACAACGAGGCCAAAATACTACAAACAGTTTATTTACTCATTACGTTTTATTGCAGTTTCTCCTAAAGCAGATCAAACAACACCTTGAGCGAACATTTGATGAGTACCTGCAACTTTTAAAAGAATTACCAGACGTCATTTCAATGGACAAGTTCCCAAATTGTTATTTGGTATCTTCCTTTATTTGATCTCCTCCTGAACAGTTTTTAATTCTTGTTGAAAGAAAAATCATATTTGGTTAGGTTTTTCCTCATTATTCCATCATATTTCTATATTGCACCAACTCTCTGACACAACATGAAGCTAAAACCACAAAGCTTAATGCTTTGTACTTTGCTGGTAGTACTTGTTATACTTAATTGGCCAGTGTAACAGTACATAGTATTCTGCTTTTATGTTTCAAAGGCTGAAGCATACAGAAAGAAGGATCTTTGACCTTTCGGTTTTAAATCGTGCAGAGTCCCAGGTTCCTCTTGGTTCTACCTTTGAAGAATAGGGATCTTCACATGTAGACAACGTCTGAAATGTGTTATGGAGACATAATGACCATTTTTTGTACCTTCCTTAATATTTTGTTCAGGATGCATGGTGACTTTAAAAACATGTGTCCAACTTCAACCTGGGGGCTAAAATAATCCTCCATTTAATATCATGCTAAATGGAAACAGGAAGCTGTGAATTATTAGTTGAGTTTTTAAAACTCTTGCCAACTTAAAAAAACTAAAATAGAATAAATAAATAGATCAGATACATTTAGTTCACGCTCTGTGATAATGATAAAAAACCCCCAAAACAAAACAAACAACAAAAAAAACATTCCCAAGTTTCCCAAGCTAACGAACAGAGGCCACCGATGTCACAAAACCTTGAATAAAAATAAAAAGACACTGTAGGACATTCACTGCCACTTATTAACGCACCAGCAAACGTAATATATTGGCACTGTAAGCATTGCGGTAATTTACAATTGTGTAAATATGGTATATTTTTGTGTTTCATTTTAGTATTAAAATTTGTACATCACTTTATGTATTTATTTAAATTGCCTTTTATTAAATTTGTGTAAATCTGATTATTTAATCAGTTTTCTGTATCCAAATACTTTTTTACCTTAAGTTATTAGTTTGATGGCTACATTCTATTATTACTCGGGAAAGAATATAGTAAAGCTACGCTTCTCTTAATTAAGTGTAAAATGTGGGTACTCTACACACCACTGGTAATTTTTAAACATTGTCAACAACAACTTTCTGTATAGTTCTAATGTACATATTTCAAACAATTTTGCAACTGTGACATCTGTGAGCAAGATACGTGACTCTGGCAACAATCACTGAATGTTGTAGACTTCAAACTGGTATTGTCTCTGGACTGTTCCTTTACACTTTGGACCTCTAACTTCTAAATAAATCAGAATAGTTTATTAATATTTTCATTTATGGTCAGGTGAGATGCTTTTGACATTGCCTCTTGGTCAGGAGAGGCACAAGAAATTGGACAGCTGTATATGCCACCATATATTGACTCTTGAAACTTTCCACACAGATGGCTGCTTGTACTGAGCCTGGTTCTGCTGGAGGTTTCTTCCTGTTAAAGGGGAGTTTTTCCTCTCCACTGTCGCTACATGCATGCTCAGTATGAGGGATTGCTGTAAAGTCAACGACAACACAAGCCATTGTTTTGGTTGGCTGATTCTAGAGGAGTGAATGCTGCAAGTTAATGACTCGATGCAATCTGCTGGGGTTCCTTAGATTGGAAACTTTTTCAAATTGATTTGTTAGAATGTATCCTTGATTTTAATTGATTTTTTGTAAAGTGCCTTGAGACGACACCTGTTGTAAATTGGCGCTATATAAATAAACTGCTTCTTGCTTCTTGATATATCCCTTATTATAATTAATAATTATAATAATATTATATATATATATATAATAAAATTATGCTTTTGCTTGAACACCTTTTTTACCCCACACTTTTCCCCTCCACTCAACTTTTAATTGATATGCAGCAATCCCCATTTGGTAACGCGTGGTAAAGCCAGAAATCTGTGTAGGCATCACATAATAATACTAAATTAAAATGGGTATTATGTAATGATTTAGTATTCAAGAAGCTGTGATTTAATAAAAAAAGCTGGAAAACACAAAGAAAACAAAGCTAATGGAAATTACACTGTTTGCGCGATTAATCCATATATTAGGTTCCAATAAATTCTTAACATTATTAAAAGTCGCGTGCGCTGCGTAAAAACGCACGCGTTGACGTCACGTCGTGCGCGACGTCATTTAGAAACGTTTGCGCACCAGTTTCCTCCGATGCTCTCTTGAACGTCCCACCGGCGCTCATTGTGCGGCGGAGAAAAACAGCGGAAGGCTCGTCGCGACGACGTCGGTATGAAATGGCAGAGAGCGTCGCGGAAGCACCGAGGTTAGGCAACGCAGGAGCTGCATATGTTTACCGCGGAGACCCCGGCCTGCTGAACTAAAAGCTAGCGGGAGGTGGGTCAAAAGCGTGGGGTGGTGGTTGTTGGTTCGTGGGGGGGCGACTAAAGACCAGCAGGATTTCCGTCCAATTTAGCTCCGAGGGAGGCAGCAGGCGGTGGCTCGCAGGTCGACGGTAACCGGAGAGGGGTGAGCTCTGCGTTTGTTTTTTTCTCCCCCCTCTCTCGCTGTTATTGTCGGCCGTGCGGAAGAGCGGCTGGTTGCCCTGAATTAGTGCAGCGCTTATCAGGCAGCACAGGTCCGGCCTAAAGGCGAGCAGGCAGCCAGACCGAGACACGGCCGGGGAGATCTTTATACTCCCGCATTACCGACGGTGCTTCGATCACTTTGGCCCCGGCTCGGACCTTCATTAAACCCCAGGTGTTGTTGTTGTCGTTTTTTATCGTGAAAACCCAACACAACGCCGAGCTGTAACGGTGACCTCCCCGCTCTTCGCTGACGTTAACCCCAGAATAGCAGCCCTCCGTATAAACACGGAGCACCAGTTGGTGCCTTTGAACGCAGCACGTCTCCAGCTAGCATCCAGTTGAGTGGCTCAACTTTGTAGCTCAGCTAGAAGACTAAACGCCTGGAGTCAGTCCCGTCACACTGTACGGACTTGTTAGTGGGCGCTAGCACGAAACCCGAGGATATCACCAGTGGCTGCCTGTCCTGACTCTGCTGTTCGGTTTTATAAGTGAATGCTTCCCTAAACACGGCTCGATCTGGAGACTCCATTCCTGTTGTAGTCATTCCTTTAGATAAATGGACTATATATCACGTGTCAGTAGGGGTAGGTGTGAAGTTATTTTTTGGTATGATGGCATTGATTAAAAATAATAGTATTCTTTGTTTAAAATGTAAAAATTATTTTTAGACAGAATGACAACAATCATTGTCACTAACATATTGAATGATCTATTCGGGTTTTATTATCTACTATTGATTTAAAGTGTTAATGGTGGTGCTTTTTATTTATGTATTTATTTATTTTTTAGTAGTTTTAAAATGCTTGATTGACAGAACCCTGTGCCCAGTTTTTGATTTGGGCAGTTGCCCAGGGTGGCATTGAAAAAAAGGGGCAACCGAAAAAACTATATAAAGTATATAGATGAAGGCAGTTAGGCTTTTTACTATTGCTTTTATCCATATCCAATCAATTGTGAGCCCTGCAGCTGACCATTTTAGATTTTCTTTTTTACTTGTTTTTCTTCTCGCCCCCAAATCGGGATGATTACCTGTTTGTGATTGGTTGGGCTCGACCGGTCGGTCAGAATAATGCACTGTATAGCACAACTTCATCCAGGTGTCACAAGGATTTTAAGCAAACGTCTGTCAAAGGATACAAAAAAAGTGAATGCAAATGGCCGTTCTTCCACCTACCGATCTGTTGACGTTACGCATGGTTGCAATAAACAAGAAGTAATGGAATAAGTTTGCTGCATCCAAACTTATTTGGCAAACGTGTTTCCATCTCCCGTTTAGTTTTTACCTCTTTCTATTTCGGAGAAGTGGAAAACCAGCGCAAAGGTGTTTGCAAACTTTCTTCTTGTAAAACTGAGGAAGTTATTTGGAATTTTTGCAGTTTCTAATTTTATACTACAAAAATAAAAAAACAATGTTCGTCTGGAACAAGCCTATTAACGGCTCACCCTATCTTTAAAATTGTGTTGCTTAATTAAAAGTGACATTACTTGATTTTATTTAATTTTTTTCTGTGGCTGGAAGGTTTTCTAAACAGCTGATTCTGTTCTTTGTGTGAATAAGGAAATGGTATAGTTGGTTGCTTTTGAGCCAGCTGTTTACCATGTTCAGCAACATCTGGGTGAGTGGCAGGAATGTGTCATCCAATTTAGATTGAGGATCACATGTTTAATTGTTGGCAGTTGCTTTATCCATTAAACGTGACAGAAGCATTGAAACGTATTAATCCAGCAACATTAGGATGTTTGTCACGCATCGTTTTGGACTATTTTGAACTTATGTTTGTGATCGCTGACCAGATGATCAGAAGCGGAATAATCTAGAATTGTATTGGATTGGTGAATTTATCATAAGTGCTACCAGGTTGCTCTGACCACCCTTCGGTGTGGAAGTCACTGCGGAAAGAAGAACCTTCTGTTCTCAGTACTAGTGAGGAAGACACACAAAGAGCGCTGTTTATGCAGGACGAGCTTCTATGCTGAAATAAGCAACAAACAGGCCAGTTCTTTAAGTAAATCATTCAAACTAACCACTGAATATTATAACTTAGTCTTTATTATTAAGGATTTCTGGTAGTTGAAGCAAACTGAGATGGTTTTCAGCCTTTGTCTTGTCTGTGTTTCCAGTGAACACATTTTGTTCCACTATTGATCTTGTATGCTTGTGTAGTGATGTTTTGGCTCTGTTGGCTCCAGTGCTGCACTGCAATCCGCTGCAGAGGTCTCCCAAGCAGCCGTCCAAGAGAGCAGGAGACGTTTAAATGAATGCACCAAGAAATCTGACTCCTGCACCAGAAAGAGAAAGGTGGCCGGAGTCTCCGGGTGTCCATATCTGTACATAAAGTGGGTATAGAGAACAAGTTGATGGAGTTAGCTGTTTCTGCTTTCTCTGATCCAGTACCTTTAACACTAAAATGTAAAAAGAAATAATCTTCTCTTTTGGATGATATAGTTTCAGGGATAAAACTTTTTTTTTTTTTACAAGCCATATCGGGGCCCGAAAGCCAAATGGTGTTTTTAATTTATTATTATTTTTTAAACTTTTTTATAGAGTAACACTAGTAAAACAAGCTAGTTAGCTAGTCCGTCTATTTGCTCAGGTAGTCAACCCTCAGTTGCTTCACAGACATGCTACTTGTGGTTTACAAAAAAAAAAAAAAATATTTTGTGCTTTTTCCCACTCAAATTATTTCCAAACAGACAAATTTGTTAGCAAAGGAAACGTGCATCTAGCTTGCTGCCAGTCAGCGTCAAGAGGTGGGCGAGGGGTTATCTATCATTACAATTCGTAAAGAAAGAGAAATTCTCTTAGACATCTCATTAATGGAATAAAAAAAAAAACAGTCTGATGAAAAGTTGAATACTTTAAAACCTTTTTATATGCGAAATATAAAAACAATTATCCTATATCTGTAAAAATATTATAACAAAAAGCAAGAGTTTTCATGTTCTTATCAAGTATGTTCATCCTTTTTGCTCCTTTTCTCCTGCCTCTTGTAGTTCGGTAACAAAAAGAAAAAGGGTTATTCCTCATTTTTCAACAGCACACTTGGTAAAGATGGAGAAAATTAAGTTTGATACTTAAAGGGATTGAAAAAAAAGCAGTATGGTGGAAAACACTTGAGTTTCAGCCTTGTACACCCATGCCTTGCGTCACATTTTTAGTTACATCTAGGGGTATCACTTCCAATACAATACCGTTATTTCAGTTTTGCACGATACAATATCGACCCCATGTAATATCAGCATGAATCATACACACCTTTGTTACTTTTGTATTATGGAATATTAAAGAAAGGCTTGATTTTTCTCCTTATTTAGGGAACTGTGACAAAAGTAGCCTTCTGACAAAACAAGAAAGTTCCATAATTAAACAAAATTAATTGGAATTTTTGCAACTATGTCGCTGACCAAACGCTGCTCGTGTTGGAGTGCTGATGTCGGAGATTTTGAATATAACCTGGTTTTTTGGCTGATATTGGATCGGGACACACCCAGCTGTTGGAGACAGGTCACCTCCCAGGAGAGAGTGTGATCGATCTAGCCGGACAAGTATCTGGTACAAAGCATCTTTAGGAAGCCACCTGTACCCGGGTTTGACACAGTTATCGGTTCATTTTCTCCTGGCTGTCTTAAACGGCTACCTGAGTGGATTTTAATTAAAATTTTAGGACTGGGAGTAGTTGTGTTTTTGTTTTAAATGTTTTCATCAGAGCTGCAGACCTTTGTTATCGTCTTCTGGTTTGTGTTTGGATAGCTCAAGTTTTGAAGGTTGGCTCTCAGATTTATCAAATTTCTTCATGCAAACATCCTGACACACATTGTTTTGGCTGAGGATGATCTGTTTCTGTAGATATACGTAGTGTTTACTTCAGCAATGTTTGATTTGGCATCGGAGGTGACTCGACTTTTTCAGAAAATTAAGCTGACGTTTTCTCCTGCATGTACCAAAATAAGGCTGCATGTGAGACGATGAGGTGGTAAGTTAGATGAGGAAACTTGCTATGGCTGAAATATTGCAAATGTTGAAGAACAAGAATAATTCACTGCACCTAAGCGAGAGCTTCAAATGATCCTCTCTTTTCGGAGATAAATCATCTGGTTGCAGTCAGCTTCAGGTTTCTGTGCACTATTGCAATGGCAAAGGATTCTTTGGATGCAACTTATTGTCCATAACATTTTGAAGATTGTTTGACAATGGTATATTGAGCCTGTTAACGGGGCTTATTTTATTCATTACCACAACCAATATTGATCTTAGTTATCCAATATACTTTAGACTAAAAGTTGGGAAGAAGTGTTAGAAAAGGGTGAGCTAAAAGCAGATTGATCTCAGTTATATAAAATTTCTCCAGTTTTCAATGAAATGTCCAGATAAAAACAAATGTCCCAAACTGAAAAAACAAACCGGACCATAGTTATGTCTTACTTTAATCCAGCGATTATCAAACCCACATATACTTGTAGGGTTTGCTGGTGCCTATATCCAGCATTCATCGGGCGGGAGGCGGGCGTAAACCCAGGACAGGACTCCAGTTCATTATAGGGCAACAAAGAGAGAGACGTTGACAACAATTTTGCAGGTCAAACACATACTTGAGCTATTTACATGACTTGCAGATTTAAGAAACAATTTAAATAAAAAACGCCTTGAGTGCATTAATAAGTAAGTTTAAAAATCTAAAATAAATCCCCTCTTCATAAGAGGTCATGCTAGTTCCTCTCAAATATTGCTACATTGAACTGATATTACTGAACTTTTCCAAGCTACTGTATACCAATGATCAGTTTGTCCTGATAGATTTTTTTCAACTTAGAATACTATATTGTTAAAACTTAAAATAAGATTGGCAGCTTGGCCGACTTGTTGAACTGCCTTGTAAAAAAAAACAAAAAAAACCTCTCTGCTTGGGGGACACACATTGTTCCAATTTTATTTCCCATACCTCCACTTGATCTTTAAATATGGAAAAAACAAAAAGTAATGGAACACATCCAAATGCAAAAGAAACTAGTATTTCCACACCCTTGATCCCGATATACAGGCAGTTCACAGAATTGCAGCTTATTTTGAGAACTGATGCTTCTAAGATTTCTCCTAAAAAAAGTTCATTTACCTGATTTAGACCCACGCCTTTCATTTTTCAGTTGAACTGTGAGCTGTTCTTACTCTAAACTCAGCAGCTTCTACTAAAGCAGTTGATTTTTTTCCCCACCTTAAGAAAACAACAGAAACAGAATATCAGGCCTGTTGTAGATCTAAAACCAAGAAATCTGTGGAAGGTGTCCCTGATAAGAACGGACAAGGATTGTTGTCACAGCTGTTGCGTGCTTATCACTGTTTACTTATGTTTTATTTTTTTACTTCTCTCTCCTTTTTTTCCTTTTTTCTTTTTAAACCAAACATCCCACTGTTGGCCTCATTATGTAGGATAAGATGACCGGGCTTCGGCCCTTTAGCGATGTGAACACATTCTTCATCTCTGTGCCTCAGGGCCCCTTCGCTTAGATGCGCTTCTTATCTGAGATGAGGTGAATGTGACAGGAAGAGGGAATATGGTGCAGATGAAGCGAAGCAGAAACCAACAAACACTTCTTGGAGGAACGCGGGAGGCAGAACTGGTCATAAGCATTATTATTTTACACGTCGAGCCCAAACTTTGAGGGATTGGGCTGAGATTTGGTAACAACAGAATGTAGCACATGATAGCTAATTTTCACATTTTTTAGATAAAATGATAATTAAAAAATGTGAAGTTAATTTGTATTTTCATTGAAGGCTGATCAGATCTTTAATGTGGAAATCTCTTCGGGGATTATGTCTGTAGTAGCTGTGCGCATCTTCAGACTGACCTGTTTGTCCATTCTTCTTTGTAAGATAATTCAACTACATTCAGATATGTTTTAAAAATTACTATTTGACCTAAACCATTCCACGGTTGCTCTGGCTGCCTGTAAGGTGACACTCCATCTAATTTGTTATATTTTTATTTCAGTCTGCGTTAAATCTGTCAATCTTCTTTGTCCTTGCTCAAGAAAAGCATCCCCCACAGGACGATGCTGCCACTACCATGTTACTTAGCGAGGACAGTTTCATTTGCTCTTCATGCTTACATGATACTAACATTCGCTGACAGAACTACGTTTCACAACCTTTTGTTCACCACAGACTGATATTTTAGCGAACACCGGGACGAAGGGTCGCTGTGTCTTGGGAGGCGGTTGCATACTTCTTTTAATCCCCCGGGAAGCATTCTTTACCGCACATTTGCACTGAGAAAAACGGATCCCAGTTGAATTGGAGACCTTTTAAAAAAGCAGCCGGATTTATACTGAACCCAAAATCCTATGAATTTCAAGTGTGGAAAAATCACATGTGAAAATAATTCTTTACATTGATACTAAAATTTCCCTGGTGAAATTCATGGGATTTTTCTACAGGGGAAGCAACACACAGATGGACTACTTAATATTTAGCCAACTTGTAAAAGCAACCGTTGGCATTAGAGATGCATAGATAAACATGAATGTGTCCTCTAGCTCATAAATGGTTGTCAGAAACAAAACGTCTTCAAAATGTACTGAATGTTAGCCGTGAACAGAGAGAAGGTGACACACAGCAGTGTTTGGCAACTCCAAGCTTGGGTTTATTTTGACCTCTTGGAGGGGTTTCTAGTTCATGTGTTGTAAAACAATGAATCTTTTCAATGGCAATTGTCCGATTTTAATCAGTCCACCACCTTTTGTCGTTCGCTTCCTCCCATAACTGCTCCCAGATTTGGCTGCGATTCAAATGAACTGGTCAGTACTCCAACTGAAAAAAAATGGCTACCGATGAATGGAGGAAGAGGAAAAGAAGCCTGTAGGCTAACTGATGGTGAAAGAAACGGGGAGGGGTTGGATAGCAGTGTACAGAGGAATCCCTACCTTCTCAAGTCACTGCTCCAAATCCTACTAATTTGACATCCTCAAAACCAATGTGGAGCCTCGCTTCCTCTCCTCTTCCTCCTGGATCCCTGCTCCATCTAGATTTCATGTAGACGTACATGTACAGCTCATATGGGTTATATAATTCGACGGATTTCAGAGACGCACTAATCTCTTTAATTGGTGCAGCTTTCTTCTGGATTCTGTCCATTGCCAGGTTGATTTGTTTTCTTCCGTTTGATTTAGTGCTTTTGCCGGTAAGTGTAGACTGAAGTACAGCCTGTAAGGGGAAGGCGTGCGTCTGCACATTTCCGATTGATAATTTTCTCTATAATTCTCCTTAAGGAATCCGCGTCGGAGAAAATCAATTTCAAAGCCTGCGGATAACTGCGTTTACCCCGATTCTGTTCTCTTTTGTCCAGCGTTTCTTATTCGTAATGTTCTGTCCTGCTGGTGTGGCCCAGTTTGATTTCTCTAGAACAGCTGAAGATGAAAGCATGCAGATTTTTTTAATTTATTTTTTTAAACGTACTAACTTGACAGGACTTTTTCATGTAGACTCTCACTGACTCATATTTATTTTCATTTTGGTCTGATCTCTGATAAACTTTTAATAAAATATGTGCTCCCGTTTCTAAAGCTCTCAATTAAGGCATTCATACGAGAAAAAAAGCAATTTACCACCAGCCTAAACATATGTTTAATAATTCTTAGGAAGTTTACTCCATTTGAGACGAACCCTGGATCAATGCTGTGTTCTTTGAGAGTCGCCGCCCTACAACTTAAACACACATTCCTCTCATACATCTGAACAGGTGCCAGGACTCGCTTGGTAGAACCGGTTTTGTGCACAGCTTCTGGTTTTCTAGTTCTCCTTCTGCTCAGAGACAAAAAAAAAAGAAGCCTGACTAGTTTGAATAACCCTGATAGGAATTTGTTTTACTGGTAAAAATACATGTCCTGTCATTTTCCAAGAAAGTAGGAGGGTTTTCTTTTTAAATTGTGGGTTTATTTTTAGCAGAAAGAAAATGATGGAAAATCTATTTTGTTTATTCTAATATACTGGCAGACTTTGATACTGGGGGCTAGGGGCTAAAATTTGTGCTAATCCTGAAGGAAAATGATACAGTTTCGACAAATATGTGACTTGAATTAATTTTTAAAAGCAGAATCAAATATAATCTATGACAGAAAAAAAAAAATCACTATTGTGTCTGTCTCTACTACAGATCTTGAGAGGCCTGCTCTTCTTTTGATGCCCAGCCATAGTGTTTTACCAAGGTTTCACCATGAACCGGAACAAGCGGGAAAAGGAGTATTACAGCATAGATGTGGGAGATTCAACTTTTACAGTCCTGAAGCGCTACCAGAACCTCAGACCCATCGGATCTGGGGCGCAAGGAATCGTCTGGTAATTTGTTTTTTTTGTTGTTGACATAAATGTGCTCCTTTTGTTTTTCCTTTTCTATTACATCCACAAACAAAGTATAGATTTTTAAAAGTGTTTAGGTGTTTTTTTTACTATGGAAACCCTGGAATCTTGTCATAGTGGCTAAAACGTCTTCTGATTAGTTCCTTTACATCTACATTACAACTCTCTGCAGTACATTTCGGTGTGTTTCGGTCTGCAGATGGTAGAAAAAACTAAATATCACAGCCTGTCCACACGACTCGCTGAGATAGCGACACGTTTTATCGCATCCCTAAATATTATTTGAGATTTTAAAGGAGCTTGATCTTTACTAGGTGCATCACAGTGTTCTTCTCTGTTTTTTTTTTTGTCCCATCAGCTCAGCGTACGACCATAACCTGGAGAGGAACGTGGCCATCAAGAAGCTGAGCCGTCCCTTTCAGAACCAAACCCATGCCAAACGGGCCTACAGAGAACTGGTGCTCATGAAATGTGTCAACCACAAGAATGTGAGAGCATTGTGGTTGTTATAATAAAAGTGTTTCAGTAGCTTTAAACATCGATTTTTTTTAATTTTTAGATATGAGCCAGTACAGCGGTATTTGGGGTCATATAAGTTCTATAATGCCCTATTGGAACGTCAGCTGTGAAGTAGAAAGCTGCCAGTATTCCAATTATACAATCAATAACCGCTGATCATAGCATTTCATAATTACCTTTATTGGCTACGACTGAGTTCATCATCAAAGAAAGTCCACCCAGCATAAAAAAGTTTGTTATATAAATACATTCACTTTATTCACTAGATTAACTTGATTAGAAATGATTATTGAAGAAAAAAAAACAGTCGTGTGCAACCAACTTTTACATTATCGTTTTTGTGGCAGCTGTTTTTTTTATAAAAGTTGGTGTACAGGATGTGTGGGCTCTGCACAGATGTTTGCGTTCCTCTCACCCTACATCTGTAAAAGTCCAGGATGGATTCTGTCCTGAAGGTTGACTTTGTTTTCATCAGTTTGACGTCCGTTTTTTATTTCCTTTTTACAGATCATCGGCCTGTTAAACGTATTCACACCACAGAAGACGCTGGAGGAGTTCCAAGATATGTGAGTATCGCCACAGCCAGATTTTTTATTTTAATTTTTTTAGGGGTGGGATTACGAGTTGGATAAAAGGCGGTGGATATAATTAGCACAAATTACACTAGTTATTCAATTGCTTGTACATGGACTGACTGGAAAGAGTGCCTCACTAGTGACAGTGATCAAAGTCTTGTTCCGTCCCTTCAGAAAAACGTGATTCTTCGATAGCAGAAAATCCCACAAAATCAAGGAAAGAGAACAGAATATGCGAGGGTGCGCATAATTCTTAAAAAGCCTCATATTAACCACATAAATAGCATCTGAGCGAAGAAATAGCTGAATTATGTACATTCGCCTGATTTTGTTAATCCCACATTTTTTCGCAGGAATTTGAAATAATTATTTTCTTACTTTTGACTGACACTAACCATCCCAGCCAAAAGGGAACGGTCCGGCGCGTTGCATAGCGAGGTCATCACCCCGTGCGCCACCATAAGAAACAGACATTTTAGTCCGCGGTGGGGTGATGAGGTCACTACGTCAGCGCGTCCGCCATATTGCCCTGTAAACTAATGAAAGCAAATGGACTGAACTTATTTGGTCCAAGACTCAATAACTAAATAACCGTGGGACTAAATAACTGGCTCACCTATGCTGCTATGTTATGTCATGTTTGCTTCTTATTATATGTGGGAGAAGCCTGTTTATTCTCCTACATTTGTAAATGCCAATTATCAAACTTGTTCAAAATTTTCTGCATTTTCATCGCAGAAAACAGGAGGAAATGCTGCAGAATTCCCTGCAGAATCAATGATTTTTGCCGTTGTCTTTCTGGGGGTACTGACTGTCAAACAGATCATTAGAAAACATGGGAACAAGTACTTCACCTAACGGCACATCAACTTTGGGGTGAACAGCTGCAGTCAAACCTCCTGTTTCAGTTTTTGTTGAGGTTTAAGAAGGAAAATTGTGATGTTCTGCACAACTGCTCGTTGTTCGCATCCCCGCTGGACTGTTGCCGTCTCGGACATTATCTTAAAAGCAAAACAATTATGATGTTCCTTTATACAGAAGTAGCCCCTTCGTGTTTTTGACCCTATATGCACGTCTTGTGTCGGTGACGCTCGTCATAAACGCACCGCTCCTGGTTCCAACAACGCATCAAAGAAAACTTCTTCACAGGGGTTGCATTCATTGCACCAAAAAAGGTCCCGTGTGATTGGATGTGCTCTATTTTTCTTTTTCTTCTTTGCTTCCCTCATCTCGTTATGATCCTGTCACAACACCGTTGCTCAACGGTTTTCCATTCTTTCCGTACTTCCATAAACAGAGCCATGTTGAAAGGGTAGCGAAATACATACAATATATATGATAACGGAAGACATTAGTTAGCTGTATTGATATCAATATCGGGCCAACATGATTGATGCAATACAGGGGAAGTGTGTGTTTACGTGCGTTGGTTACAGAGAGTGGGAGGATCTGGGTTTCTGTTCGGCTGCCTGATGGGAGCTAAAATGGAAAGTGCACAAACAATTGGCAGAGGGTTGCGAGACTGAGAGTTAAAAGGAAGACAACTCTTGTTGGTTTACATGAATGCACACATGCATTTACAGGAACCACGACTGCAAGTTGCTGAGACTATAGAAAATCAGAATTTCATGAGCATGCAACTCCTGCTTTTGTTCTCTATTTTTATTTTCTGTAGCATAAAAAGGAAACTGAATCTCTTGTGGACTAAATGCATTTAATTCAGCTTGATTAAAGCCAACATGGGAGGTTCATCCATGTGTGAGGATCTGTGGTAAGCCGACCTGTTTCCATTCAGGTATCTTGTGATGGAGCTGATGGACGCCAACCTCTGCCAGGTGATTCAGATGGAGCTGGACCACGAGAGGCTGTCCTACCTGCTCTACCAGATGCTCTGTGGGATCAAACACCTCCACGCTGCAGGCATCATACACAGGGTCGGTTCTCCTGTCTCAGTAATCTTTTTATTTTATCCATCATTCATCTATTTGTTTTATCTGTCTTGACTGACTAAGTAAGGATTTTTATGAACTGTCACTTTTGTAATAAATGTGTAGGAACTCTATGCAGTCAAGCAAAACGATCCAGAATGTGTGATTTGCTGTGATTTTGACCCAATCCCACCAGCATGCTCATTCTTCATGAATCTTTTGTTGTCCAGGACCTGAAGCCCAGCAACATTGTAGTAAAGTCTGACTGCACGCTGAAGATCCTGGACTTTGGCCTGGCCAGGACGGCCGCCACTGGCCTACTGATGACGCCATACGTCGTAACCCGTTACTACCGTGCACCTGAGGTCATTCTGGGCATGGGTTACCAGGCCAACGGTGAGTGATGGGGGAATGGCTGTGAAGAGACTACGGTCTGGACTGCTGCATGTCACTAATAATCCCCCTCTGAGGTGTTTCAGCAGCGCTTTCCAAACAGGCACACTCGCTGGTTCTGTAAAGGTTACTCTTGGGGAGGTTTGGCAAGTGGGGCGTCCTTTCTCTGTGAGGAACTTCCTGTGAAGACGCTGGTGGCGGCAGCAGTGCTTCAAGCATGGGTTTTGATGTTTTAATAAAGAGTTGCCGTTATTGAGCTTTAATAAGGCCCGCCTAAAAGCTGCCATCCTGAACACACGCAGCCGTGCACGCTTCGCTTTTTGATCTGCTAGAGGTGATTATGTCTGCTACTGTCACATTTATTCAGTGGCTACAAAAGTATTCATACCTCATTTATATCCTCAATTAGTCACATTACACATTAAAGACGTATCCTTGTATTTTATTGCTATTTTTTATTACATGGGCCAATACCAAGTAAAGCACCATCGCCAACTAGAAAGGAAAAGAAAAGATGGTTTTAGAAATCAATTACAAACAAAAATCTGAAAAGTGAAATGTAATGAAATGAAAAAAGCCACTAATTTGCTGGAAGCAAATCTGAAATCGGCACCTTAAACGCACAGTCTTACAGGTGAAAACAAGGTGGTGGCAGTATTATGTTGTCGAGGAGAATTATTTTCTTACGGAATTTTGAAAATCATCAAAAGATCAACAAAATTGGCTTTTTGGTTTAAAAAAATAAATAAATCTTAATCTCAGTGTGGAAACATATCTATAAAATAATGACGATAAATGTAAAAACAAAGATTAAACAACGTGGTTTATATTTATGTAATCACTTTATGTTAAACATTTAATTGTCGTTATTTTGTTGAAATAATGTTTAACATTAAGGGTTTTGTTTGTTAAAAAAAACATTGTTAATCAAGCGATATAAAAGTATAACATGAATACTGGTTATAGGCACTGTAGATGAAGTTGCAGCTGCTTATGTATTTAAGTGGCTTCTCCCAGAAAGAAACACTGTAATTAGGAAAGCTGTCACAGGTGCATAATTACAATTACCATTTGAACAGCTGTTTAAGCCACAAAATGCATCAGAACAAAGCTTGATGTTCCAAATATTTCTGAGGACTTTAAAAAAAACAAAAAAATCCCTGACCATAATTTTCCATGCTGACCTGTTGCGTTTGTGGCTCCTTCTTTTCTCCCTCCTTTTAACGCTGCGCACATGTAGTGGATATTTGGGCTGTGGGCTGCATTATGGCAGAAATGGTTCGCCACAAAATCCTTTTTCCTGGAAGGGATTGTATCCTTGAGCTGCTTGACAGAAAGTTTGCACTAAATCTTTCATGGTAACTTTTTTTTTTCTCCTGTCAAATGCAACTATTAAAATTCCACTTCTTTGATTTCCTCCTCCCTCCCCCCCCGGCGCTGTGACTTCCAACCACCCACCTGCTGTCCCTGGCGATGCTCAGGCAACTCAATCCACTCGAGCAGCGATATTGCTGCTCGAGGCGCTGTGACTGTTGCACGAAAGACCTGAAAAGAATTTTAATAGTTTGCTATTTCAACAGAAGGAAAAAAAACCTGTTGTTGTTGTGTTTGCATCTAATTCAGAGTTTAAAATAACAGCTGAAACCAGAAGTACGCAGAATTAAAGCAACATCCACTTTTTTTTTGCTCATAATCTGATATTAAATCACACTGAAGGTTTGTCGTTTAAGGCCAGTTAGAGATACCATAATTGATTCTTTTGCTAAAGGCTACAATAATGAGAAGAAAAATAATTTGTTGTTTCTGCAAAATCGGTTTAAATGCAGAACGATTACTTTTATGCGGTTTTATTAAACAGACTCTATTTGAGTTTCCTAACATCATACCGCTCAGGAAGGACGCGGCGTCCGTGTTCCAGGGATGAATGGCTTTTGGTGCTGAAAGACCGCTCAGCAAAGAGGAAGCCATTACTCTGAAACTATAGGGAAGCTGTCTGGGCGTAATTTCCTTCATTATATTTGAAGGGGGAAATGGGTGATGCTTGTAAGCCTGGGACGACTTTTCCAACTGTGGAGGAGATAAACAAAAGGATTTAGCCAAGTTTTAATGTTTAAAGGCAATGCTACCAGCCTCCAAGAACATATGTTCTCATTATCGGGACATTCGGGACAAGTTTGTCTTTAGCCGGTGTGGGAGGGAAAAAAAGGATATTTTCTTTTTTTTAAAGCTGTATTTTAGAAGTACTGGTTCCAACTGTGCAGAGCTCTAAAGTCGGTGTCACGCGAATTGAGAGATTCCTCAGGATCCCGAAAAAGAAGATTCAAATCACGCATTGTAAAACACATCACCTTCCCGCAGACTCTTACAGTGGATAAAGGTTTCTGGGATCTAGTTTTTGTCCGAGAACACTCACTGAACGTGCATGTAACCATTCTGTTGTCCCGCCCGACAGGCTCCACCTCATCCACATTGCATGTTCTTTGTTTTGTCCTTTGGTTATAATGTTGTTCTGTTTGCATGTTAATTAGGTGGTTGTCATTTCATTTTTTCAGTTGATGTCTGGTCTGTTGGATGCATCATGGCTGAAATGGTCCGAGGTAGTGTGTTGTTTCCAGGCACTGATCGTATCCTTACGTTGAACCCCGCCCTCCCTACAGCCTAGAAACTTGGTTTCAGTGTTAATCTGACATCTTTGCCCGCAATGGAAGAAGCTCAAGTCTTCCTAATATTTTAATAGATTGATTAGGTTTCATTTGAGTTCAGCTACATTCACTGCTACACACATTTGTCAATCACAAGTTTGCATTTCCAACATTTGGTACATTATTAGCTAATTAATCAAACTTGAGGTCAGCTCAAGGCAAAGAAAATGTGGACACCCTTCTTATAAGTGTGGATGTGACTTTAATTAGGATTAACCACCACATTCAAAGTCTTTCAGCGTCTGAGGATAAAACCACCGACGTCATTAAGTAACACACAACAGGACCAAGGATCAGTTTTGCACATACCAATCCTCGGCCTTGCATGTAGTGTAACGGTCAAACAAAGATGTCAAAAAGGCGTTATTGTAAGTGATACATCTGTGTTTATGTGTGTTTATTTATTAATATATTTATTATTTACAAACCAAAAACAAAGTTATATTTCAACATCTCAGACTTAAGCTGACATGCAGTGCACAGCCTAAAATTTGATCCCAGTGGATTTATCTATACTTTTTGGGATTACGTGGAAATCTAGAGAAGTTTCATTTATTTATTTATTTTTAGATTTTAAACGGTCAGTACTGGTAAGTAAATTAAATAATTCAAGTTTTTCCTATTCATTTGCACAGATTTCTAAGTAAATCTGATAACTACAAACTTGGCAACCAAGCCTACATAAGGTTTGGAGCGTCCTCGTTCGCACGTCCACGCCTGCAGTTTTCTTAATGTTTTAAAAACAAGATATTGACCAGTGGAACAAGGTGATCGAGCAGCTGGGGACGCCGTCTCAGGAGTTCCTAATGAAGCTCAACCAGTCTGTGCGCACCTACGTGGAGAACCGGCCGCGTTACGCCGGCTACAGCTTTGAGAAGCTCTTCCCCGACGTCCTGTTTCCTGCAGACTCTGAACACAACAAGCTGAAAGGTGAGTGTCCAGTATCTTCCTTTGGTTGCTAATGTGTTCCAAACGCGTGAAGTCCTAAATATTGTCCTCATTAAACCTCCCCAGGCTTTTCCTTTTTTTCTGAGGCTCCACAAATTTAAGATGCTACTTTTCTGTTCACCTTAACTCTATGGTGTTTTGGTTTTGGAATATAATTCAGTTTAATCCTATTCTGCCAAAATGCAACCAACGTCATCACAAGGCAGTGTCCTCAATCCCCATGGATCCAACCCAGCATATTGCATATTGAGTCACTGACTTGCAGCATTCAGGCATCCTGGATCAGGACACAAGAGTTGTTTTGTCGTTGACTTTATAGCGATCCCTTCTACTGAGCATGCATGTAGCAACAGTAGAGAGGAAAAACAGGAAGAAGCCTCCAGCAGAACCAGATCCAGGCCCAACGGGACTAGCCACCTCCTACCACCCACTGTGGATTTGAGAAAACCTAGGAGTGCTAGAACTAAGAAATGCTTTCTGTTTGAGAAAAGTCGAAGTTTAACCGCAGCGGTAGCTCTGTTAGCGCCGTCATCAAGCAGAATAACACAGCTCAGCAGATAAGCTCTGAGCAACTTTGATATAAATTTGAGTTTTATTGAAAAGACCATTTTCTTTCACTAACTTAATTCATTAAAAGAAACCTACTGAAGAAATTACTTGTCTCGCTTACATACCTGATCTGACTTTGCTTGACCCTTTCAGCGAGCCAAGCCAGGGACCTACTATCGAAAATGCTGGTAATAGACGCTTCCAAGCGGATTTCTGTGGATGAGGCTCTCCTGCACCCCTACATTAACGTGTGGTACGATCCGACGGAAGTGGAGGCGGTAAGTACTTTAGCTCAGAGGGGTCCCATGAAGTGAAGAATTATATTGGAGATGGGGAGACATGGGGATCTTTAACTTTCACGGACGTCTTGCCAAACAAAGTCACAAAAGAGAATATATTATTCTTTACATTAAAATCTTTTGAAACAAGAACTTCAACTTAATACATATTACAAAGGTATTTTTGTAGTTTTATCAAAAAACTTCCCCCTAAAGTTTAGCCTTTTTGAATTCGGTGACAAACATGAAAGCGTTCCTCACAAACACGATGACTCATCATGATTCACGGGTGTACTCAGGCTACTTTCATACATGTCCTTTATGTCATAAAAGGTTTTTTCTGAACCGAACATCCAGCTTTTATATGTGACATTATCATTGCAACATCATTTCTCTGAAGCCTCACTTCTGACCTGTATATCGTGGATGAGAGTTAACTCTGTCAAGTGCATGAAGGCAAAAATGATCGCCGTGTACGAAGCTTGGGATTAAAGTTGAGAGGTCTTTGTTTTGAATAAATATTCTGGTATTCTTTTTGTTTTACCCTAAACATTTACAGCTCTTTTGAGATGTACTGTCCACCTGTTCACCTTTTCACCATGACTCAACATGAATTCAATCTAAAGCCATCCTACTCTAGCTGTTGTCTAAGGTCTTTTTAACACAGAGGTGTTCAAGGCTGGCCCTGGGATCCATTTGTGGACCTTAGAATGATTTAGAGCTGACACAATGTAAACATGAATCCAAATTAAAACCATGAAATTGATAAAAGCACCATCCAAAGTATTATTGTAATCTTTAGTTTAGGCAGCCCCAAACAAGTTTTGACTTTTAAAGAGAAGCACAAGTAGTAATTGAACTAGGCTAAGTAAAGCTAAATCAAGTAATGAGTCGCTTTCCTCGCGTTCACACAAATTGAAATCTAGAAAATTTTCTAAATACTATTTTTGTTTTTTTTAAACCAAAACAATATTGAGGTACTGCAATAGTTTAAACATGTCTTATTTTTATGTATATTTAAAACATTTTTGGCTCCCTGAGTACCGGTACTTTCAACTTTGGCCCCCAGGAAAAAACATGGGACATCACAGTTCTAACAGGTTTTATTAGGTATGTTTAATGTGACATGCAGTTTTCATTTTTTCTGTAATTACAGTGATAGCGATGGCAGATTTAGATTTAAAGTAACACTTTAATCTTCTGACTGAATCACTCTAAAAACAGCGTCATTTATTGTTGCACATTGTTCCGTCCTGTTACTTATCGTAAAGAAGTATATGAAGACAAGACTAAAGCAAACATCCTCGTTGTGCTTTTGTTTTAAAGCCGCCGCCGGCGATCACAGACAAGCAGCTGGACGAGCGAGAGCACACGGTGGAAGAGTGGAAAGGTAAAGGAAAAGCTTGTTTTTCTTTTTCTGTTTTACATCATAAGCAGCCGACATTTCACAGCAGGTTGTATTAGATCCCTCCAGCCATTAAAAATAAGCCGCAGGGAGTTAAATTTACTCAGAATGACATACAGGTTTCAAATGTGGCCATGGCAACTGGGACAGAAAAGTGTTTTTTTTTAATAGTATTTGTTGAGACAAAAATGCCTTTTCAAAAAATCATAGACTAAAAATAAACTGCTAAATGTGGCACAAATAAAAATGTAACTTGACAAGAATGTTGCATATTTCAATATTTGCCATCTTTGTTTCTCTGTGTTTTTTTTAAAAAATAAATGTACCTTGTGGCTGAATAGTTGGTAGTTTTGTTGCTTTGTAGGGAAGAAAGTTCTAGTTTCTAATCCCAGATTGGGGAATTTTAGCACAGAGTCTGGATTGACTCTTTAAATCAGTGTGTTGTGTGTCCTGTGTGTCTCTTCATTTCTTTGTGATGAACTGGTGACCGGTCCAGATTGGATCTTACCTCTCCCCTAATGACAGTAGATAGATTGATGGATGGAGTTTCCCTAGACTTTAGAAGAAATGTTTAACTTTTTATGTAAATAAATCTGGAAATATATAATTTCTAAATTCAAAATTCGTCTGAATAAAAAGCCTCCATATGCTCGATGCCAAACAAACAGATGATCCTCCAAATATCCATATAATTTTTATCTATAGTAAATCTTTTAAGGTGCATTTTTCAAGTAATCAAGGCGATATAATGCAGCAAAACGTCAATATTTTAAATTACATGTCTGTTATGACTGACATTTAGTTATCTCACATTTTTAAATGCCCTTAAAAACACTTGGAAAACAGAAAACTTAATGCAAAATAATTTTTGCTTAATTAATGCAGAGTTGATATATAAAGAAGTGCTGGACTGGGAGGAAAGGACAAAGAACGGTGTCATCAGGGGACAGCCTGCATCTATAGGTTGGTGGAGTGTTATTCTATTTCCACACTGCATTTCAGCTAAGTTTAAAACACATGTTTCTATTGATCAAATTGCTCGGGTTTTGTGCTTAATTGGAGTCTCATCATTAATTTTTATATAAACTGTTGAAAAATATATTGGATCTAGCTAATTAATGCTTCACTTGACTTGTTTTTAAATGTTTATAAATTGTCACGAATAGTTAACCATTGGAAATGAATAAAAACCGTATCAGTTATTGTTTTTAGCTAACCTGGTTTCCCGAATTATAAAACGTTACCCTAGTTATTCTCATGCAGTTCATAGGTGGCGTGTTTTCCATCCAGGCGACTGACCACTGGCCTTTTCCTGCTTCTCATAGCACAGGTGCAGCAATGAGCAGCAGCCCCCGGCAGCACCACCAGAACCAGCCCTCCACCTCCTCGTCCACCTCCACCAACGATGCGTCCTCCATGTCGCCTGACCTGACCCTGACCGACACGGACGGCAACCTTGAGGCGCCCGACGCTGCCAAGCCCGACGGCGCAGTGGGCTGCTGCAGATGACCATCATGCTCTCCTCCAGTTCCTGGCACCAGTTCTGCTCCGCGGTCGCCCATTCGGACCCCCAGCTCAACACTGGTGCCTTTCCCAAACCATAGTACCTTCATCCTCCTCCGTGCTTGTCTCCTGTAGTGTAGCGTGTTAGTCAGATAGCTGGTAAAGAAATATGTCGGGGGGGAAACAGGATTTTCATCCTGTTTTCTTTTAAAATAATCATTCATAGTCTTTTTTTGTTTGTTAGTTTTTTAAGAATATCATTTTATTGTTTCTCTATAATTTATTATGCCTGTTTTTTTGGGGGAAACTAATGATGGTATCAGTTTAGTAAGATCTGTAAAATGTCATAATCTGACCTATTTTTATTTTCAAAGATCTTCTGACAGTTGATCTTTACCTGTAAGCAACTGCTTTCACGACTTGCCATATAACTGTAAATTATGTTTGTACAGATTTGACAGTAGCTGTTAGTTTTTATCTTCAACACAAATTATCATGGAGCCATTGAAATCTCATTTACTTTCCAGCTGTATCGTCTTTGATCTTCCCTTTACATCATACCATCTAAATTCATATGGATATTGCTATTTTGTGGTTGCTTATCCATTTATTTGAAACCGAATAATTTACATTTATTTGTGCAAAAAGATAGACTGACTCACTACTTCCTACATTGTAAAGTTTAGCCTTTTATGAATGCTTTATAATCATATTTTTCAATTTCCGTTTGGGGGAAAAAACTGCTTAGCTGTGGTTGATTATCCTTGGCGAAAATGCTTGTCACTTGTTGAGCAGAAGTTCCTCCTCCTTATTTTGAAGTGCTTTAATGTTCCTCTATTGTCTAGGCAAGCGACATTATGGGTGGACCCAGTTAGGCAGAATAGTTCTGTGTTACACGTCTTTGGAAAGACTCTTTATTGTGACTTGAGAGTTTCGTTTAGACATGTAGAGCGGTGTGAGGTATGTGAAGTCGGTGATGGCGGAACTAGAACGTGCTTCGGCCAAGTAGAGAATCGGGAATCATTGGGAAAGCAGGCGTGTAGAAAAGTTCATTTATTTTAGTACTTCATTAAAAAGAATTACCTGTAAATTAATTTTTCAGGGTTAAATACATCAGTGTTATGTACTTTTTGGCTTTGGTGATTATGGCTAATGATAATTAATCTCACAAATAATTGAAATGATACATAAAACCAAGAAAAAACATTATTTTTATTGACAGAAAAGCCGATCTACTACAAAAGAATAACCATGTACTGCATCTATACTGTGTTTCCTTTGATAGCGGTCTGTTGCTAGCTTACATTTTTGGGTCTTCGTCTTCTTGACACTACTCCATATTGTATCTCTGTGCTTCCATTAAAGCAAATTTTGGTGAACTTTAAAAGGTCACAAAAGCCCCCAAAAAACATCCGATTTATGCATGTTTTCACCTACTGATTTGGAACAAATCAACAAGGTTGCACAACCCATCATTGCGTCAGATGTTGACGTTACATGTAATAAACGGGAAGTATTTGAAAAAGCTGCCACATCGGAAATTATGGGATTAAATTAACTGCAAGAACCTCTTCAGCTTAACTAAAACCTCCAAAAGTACGCGTAATTTAAACAGAAATTAAATTAAGGAAGTCATTTAATTCGTTTTTTTTATGCCATATAAAAGAACAAGCATAACAAAGATGATTTCAAGTTTGTCCTTCCACTAAACCTTTATGCTATAATAGTCAGAACTCCCAGGAAAATGAACGCTGGAAATAAATGTATCGGCATGTTCTAAATCTTTTCAATACCCAACTTTTGTTTTTTTGGAATTGAAACATTAAAATAAATGATCTTTTCAGTGATATTCTAATTTATTGATGTTGGTTTTTGGCGTCGTGGAGGGAAAAGTGATTGTGTCGTGTCGGGCGGTGGGAAACGCAGCGTCAGACAATTGTGAATTTGAAACTGATAATGAGAAAGGGGCTATTGTGTTGGCCTAAAAGAACTAAAAGAATCCCCCTATTCTTAATGAATGCAATAACGTCTCCCTGTTTTTAATTTTTATTTAATTTTATTTTGAGTGTTTGATTCTGGTAAAGTGCCTGTTTGTAACTCATTCCCGCGTCTGCTGGAACGGTGTGTGGTTGTTACGTGTTAACATTCTTCCGGTGTCTCGACGACAACAGTAGTTTCCGTGTTAGAGCAGCAATGTTTCGGTGGCGTCGTGGTTCTCACAAATTTATATTTTTTTTACTTTTCTTGCGTTTCAGAGTTAGGAGAGCGTCGTCTTGCAGGTTTAAAAAAAAGAAAGTGACGTTTAAAAAGAAAGAAACCGATGTTTCAGGTCATTTCAGAGGTCTTTCATCAAAGTGAAGAGAAGTCTTGTTTCGCTGTGGCAGCGACCAGAAGACATGTGGAAAACACATTTTCTATCGTTTCCAATTGGGTTGTTTTCAGATTTAAAATTGTCCGAAAGATTTTCTAACTTTCTACATTGTTTCACAACTAACGGCTTTGTTACTAAAACCACCCTGAAAGACAAACCCTGTGGTTCTGTCTGAGGAAACGTAGGCGAACCCTTACTGTCTCGTTTGCTCTCCATAAGTGAAATTGGCTAAAATAAACGGTTTGCACAAAGAAAGCAACCGATTAGTCCATTGAAGAGCTGCCCTATGAACATGCTATTTTCACCCTGTAGTTTAGGCTGAAGCTTTTTCTTGTGATTGGGTTTGGCATCTTGTCAGGTGGAAAATGCCAAGCTACACACAGATGGAGCCATCTGCTTGCCTGTTGCTGGAGTATAGAGTTTGTCTCAGTTGGTGACGATATCTTTCAGAACGACTGGCATGTTTAAAGCCATAGTTACTAAATCGGGTTGCATCATTAAAACTTGACTGGCTCTCTGTTGAAAACGCGGCAGATAATTATATCTAAACAGTCGGGTATCTCGCTTTTTCTTCGGCACCATCTTTCACTGACCTTTAAAATCGCTAGTTGAAGTCGTCGGCATGGCATGTCACCTAAACTGAGCAGTCGTTTGATGCTAGGAGAACTAAAGGCTATAAGAAGAGGTCAGTTTGGGTTTTATCTGAAACCAGCTGATATATTTTAATCTTCCTTCAAACTGAACGTTTAGGCAGAAAATCGTGACATAATTTTTTTGGCTTTATTCATTAATTTCAAAGTGAATCCGATTTTTATTATTTTTTTAATTGTATAAAAATGCAACAAACAAAAAGTCTTACATTGGGTAGAAACAGAGTGGTCATCAGCTGTATATAAATAATGACATTTAGCTTTTAAGTTTAATATGTAGTAGGACAGAAAGAAATACTTTGATAACAAAGTTACCTTCCAAAATATCTACAAATCTTTTCTCCTATAATCGTTGCATAGTGACGGATGAGTTATCCTTATTATAATTACCAGTTTTACATCCTAATGATAATGTCAATGAATGCCATTACATCTTTTTTAATTGTACAATTTTGTAGTAACTCAGCAAGACAGTCTATTTTTTAATAAAACCCATAGAGGGTTAAAAAACTAAGCAAGTTATATTTCTATACAGGCTAATGATGTATTTTCTGCATTTATTCATTACACGTCGAGACAAATGGGGTTACCAGTCATACATATTAATGCTAATATAACAAACTAATACCATTTACTACTTCATTTATTTATTAGGTAATTAGCATTGGATATATTATCAATATTTTATATTTGTTAGACAAAACATTAGCCTCTAAGCTAAAAACTTTGTCTTCATACCCCATATATTTTTTTTTCTCCAAATGTTAGGCTGCATGCGAGCTGCGAAACATTTAATGGTTGACAGTAATTAGGTTTGTCAAATAAATCCGACCGCAAAAAAAATAAATTATCCAAGCATAATGAGTTTACAACATTATTTGAAGAAAAAGTACATAGCAGATGGCCATTTTTGATTTATTAGAATATAATGTTTAGCGTTTAGTTATACTTGTATGGATAAAACCTGCTCTGTTTAAACACTGGTTATGCTGAAAGTTTCTGCTGCTGCTAAGAACACAGTAAAGCATTCGCAGGCATATTTAAATGTGAGTTTGTTTTCGTTTGTTTTTTTGGGTGGCAAAACCAGTATGCATATCCTTAGCAGCAAAGTTGTTAAAATCATATTTTGGCTATGCTACTGAAATACCGTACATTTAAAAAGTGACTTATTGGCAATAAAATACGACACCGTAAAATACGAGATTGCAAGTTTGTTTGGTGCAACCCGTTTTAAAAGAATCCATATTTATTTGATTTGATTCCCTTGCAGCCAGTTTCATCGAGTACAAACCTCAGTCCACCAATTACTAGTTTCCACTTACAATAAGGTGTTAAGTTTCCTGTAAAAGGAACTGTGATTTTTAATAGGGAAACAAACACTGGCACAGAAATTTGCAAAGAAAAGTCAATCGCAAAAAGATTTATTGTTAGATGTCCATCAATATGAGTTATAAACCTCTCTATAGCATCTTTTTGTTTTTAATGTTTTAAGTATCTTATCTCTCTAAACAAATCTTCACTGATTTAAGTCGACTTTGATGAACTACCTCATGCAGATTCCATTATTTATTTATTTGAAAGTGTACTATTCGTCGGTTTCAAGCAGACTTCTAGTTTTGTACATTATGTATACTTCACCCAGAAGTAAAAGAATTATTGTATTTTAATTTTATTTTTTTTAACTAAATGTGCAATACCTTCAGCATACCGTGTTTAGCATTTGTTAGCATTCTTCTGAAGGTAAAGAAAATGTTTGGTACTGTCGATTCATGTTTTACTTTTTCTTTTCTTTTTTCTTTTTTACAAATAAGTTTGATTATGTTGTTATGTAATCTGTCACACCCATCCAAAAGCTCTTTCAGAGTTTGACAGAGAGACGGATGTTTCACTTGAATAACTCTGGTCAGATGGGTTTTTGGTGTGGGCTGTATTAGTATAAGATGCACACAAAAAAAGTAAGTAAATACGTACAAGAAATCATAATGTTATAATGGTGCTGGTTTGTAATGTTTGCCAGTGAATCAGCCATGCTACTAGTTTAAAAAATTTCTGCATCTGTGCGTCCCAACCGCAACCAGTGGAAAATAAGTGCACTAAAAGAATACTTGCACTGGGATATCGTGTTGCCACCTCTTAAAAACGTGGAAAGAAAATCTACTACAAATAAAGAAATACACACTTTGATTTGTCGCTGAATCGTTGTTTTTTGGGGGGGGCTTTTAAACTGTAAAAATGAAAAATTTAATTTAGGGGCTGTTTAATAGAAGTTAGCTGTATAACAATTATTGTCAGCGGTCTAATGCTCATATGGATTTCATGTAGTTTCAGGGGTTTGACAAAATATGATGCATCTGTCAAATAATGTTCCAGCATCGTTGCATATTCCATTTATTCAATCAGATATGTGAGGCTGCTACAGATTTTAGGGTCTGTCATCTGGCAAGGAGCGAGCTTAAAACTGTCAGGGAAACTGATGGCATGACCTATTTTTTAACTTGGACAGCCACTTGTAGTCACCGATTTCCAGATGGCCAGCTGACCCTTAAATATGTGGAAATAATTCAAGATGATAGCATAAATATAATGTACACCATCTTAATGCAGGAAATACCGTAGGATTTCCTGTCTCACATCGACTGTTTAGGTTTGGAGAGAATCTAATGTTTGACAAAAATACCTCAATAGTCAAGTTCAGATGCATGGAGTACGTTTTTGGCAGCATAGGCCATATTTCAATATTATCTCTAAACAGGAAATAGCAGCCTATGTTCACTACATTAAAAATATTTTACGGAAATGTTGTTTCATGCTCTCTTTCGGGAAAGCACCAAATCGCCTCAAGCAAGCATAACATTTTTGTACTAATATAACGCAGTTATTTTGAATTTTGCTCTTTCCATTGACCTTTCTAATGCCAAACCTTTTTGATTGCCTCCCTCTAAAATGCGCATTAAAAACCTGACGGATACTCTGCTATAAATGCAATAGAGCCCTAAAGTCTAGACTTTAGCTAACGTTTATGGCCAAAAAATGAATGCCATGCATAAAACAGCAACTTTACAATTGTATTGCTAAATTGGTAAAAAGATGAATGCATCAAAAAACCTAAAATTATTCCAGTAATGTTGAACAAGAACAAAGACATTCGCTTGCATACATCCAAGTTCAAATATGTCTTGTGTGACAATTGTCTTTATTCTCAAATAGGGCCAATCATTACAACAATGTGAATCTATAATAAATAAGCACCACGGATACAAGTACCTGCCATTGCTTTAATCCCCTTACAATCCAAACTGTGCGACGTGAGGAGCTCATAAACTGTAGAGCCTCGGAATATTAAAATGCCTTTTTGATCCTTGCGTTAAAAAAACGTCTTTGCCCAATCATAAAACCACTAACCAATGTAACAAACAATCTCGAAACCCTTTAAGAAATCCATGGTAGTGTCAACACCGCTGGATATTGGTCTGATTGCTGAGAAAATACTTAAAAATGTCCCATGCAGTTCTCTGAAACACCCAGACCCCAGTTTAGATTAAATGACAAAATTTAAACACAGGAGTGTCACAGTCCGTTTTTTGAAGGAGCAAACTAAAACTGCAACAATCTCCCTTACATTGGCAGCCATACCATGGGTTGTAGCCACAGCGTGTAACAGTTCTCCTGCAAGAAAAAGTTCACATCTTACATTTCTGTCACAGGGCTGGTTTTGATCTGTAACACATTCACTATATTGATACATTCTTTGTGCAAAACTTCCAATCACTTTACATTTTACAAAGGGGAATTGGCACCATTTGGGAATTCGGAAGCGTCAGGCAGACAAAACAAAACTGTGAGAAAATGAGTGAATATTAGCACCATATCTTAGGACAAGCAATGTTTTTGCTGTTAAAAAACACTTCCCTGAAGGCACAGCCAGGGAACTCCATTCTTTCACTTAGGGCAGTGGTCAGCTCCATGTGCCAAAATCAACATGGCTTCCAGGCAGTCCATTCTGATCTTCTGTGATTATGCGGTCCAGCTTTGGTATTAACTGTGTCGAACAGTCCAATGAAAAAGTCCTTACCGAACAAAGTACTTCTGTTTTGATTTCAGTGGGAACAAGGCCTTTGCAAAGATGAGTTAATGCAGGGTTGCAACTGATGTCTTCTTATATTAAGGGGAAAAAATACTATTCATCCAAACTGACCCTTTGTGGTACTGCCTACATATTAGATCATGAATTATAATAAAATTACATTGTCTGGAGAGCTGAATTCAATTTCACTTACCACAACCTGGTCTTTCAAATCAATAAATTGCTTAGAAAGCCAACATGAAGGAGGCTAAGAGAAATCAAAAAACTAAATTAACAAAATCAATGTGCAATGCCATTTCGGTGTGCTTAGATTTCAATGAAGAAACCTTTTGTCTGCAAATTAAACAAATGTGAAATAGAGAATGCTAATAACACACTCTGGAGGTCAGCCTCTAAATGGATAAAAGTAGTTGAGCTGTATCATGCATAACCCACCTTTCAATGTTGCAAATATCAGACTGCTGATATTTCTCTACTTTGATGTAAAAGACACATTGCCAAATATTGTAAATGCATTATGACCGACGAATTCTAAGTAAAAAGTACTTTTCTACAAAATGTTAGGTTGTTTTAGATGGTATTCTCCTCTTAATACATTAAGTTATATTTGGAAAAACTGCAGTTTGCAGGGACCCTTACATAGGGTAAAAAAGTAGGAACAGAACCAGTCTGTAAAAAAGTTAAGTTAGTGAGTAAATCTATCATAGATAAAGAATTAAATTAGATAAATGGGATCCCTGGTATTTATAATCTGTATATTAAAGGCATATTAAGAATGGGATGATCAAACAAGAGTTACGCTTTGCCATTAAATGGACTCGGAAACCATGTAGATGGTGACAATCAAGAGGCACTAAGAGGGCCTGAGGACAACTGGGATTGAGGCAGCTATGACAGAAATCCACTCTGCTTGTGTTTAGGTTTTATGTGAGAAATCCCAAGTGTAATTTATTGAACCTGGTATTGGTAATACAATGTACAAGCATAACCTTGACGCTCAGCCATAATGATTGCGGTACAAATATGTAGAACCATAAGACCTCTGCTGAAGTTGTTACTGTAAATAATCAGTTTAGGCAAGTTGCTTTAAGGTAAACTGGTTATCTTCTAATCACGTTTTTGAAAAATGCTGTGGTCAGATAAAATTTTCCAAAATGAACAAAAAAGCTAATTTTTAACTATCTCAATGTAAACAAGACTTAAGCAAGTTAGCTTGGATTGATGTAAACTCAAGCTAACTCTTAAGTCCGAATCAGATAAATAGTTTAAGTGTTGGTCTTTTTTTATGTATATATACAGGGTGCAATATATTACTGAGTACTTGGTAAAGTCTTTTTCTATGAGACTGATTGGCTGTAGATCCTTCTTGGTTGGCTGTTGATCTAACAAGTAGCAAGCTAGCAGCACTTTATGCACATAAACTAGTGAAAGTATTGGTCAAAGTTTTACTTAGGGCCATGCTTCCCAAAATAAGCTACCAGTACTCCTGGCCTGCCTTCAGTAGCACTCAGAAGATAACTTCGCATTGTATATTTGCAAGGTTCTTGATAGTATATTGCCTGTCATTCAGAGCTGGTAGATATCAATAAACAACTTTACTGGCAGATGTAGTGGCATTCTGTTGTTTATTTCTTAAATATTTTATCTAGCAGTTTCGTTTGTAAGGCAGCCATGAAATACAAATTTGTAATTCTGCAAAAATGTAGTATTTCATGCAGCGGTAACTGCTATAAAAAAGTTTGAGAACCATGAGATTACGTAAAGGGAAAAATTTGGTCAAGATATTCGGTAACTTTAAATACGAACGATTTATCTGCATTACCACTGGGATTTTTACACGTCTACAGTGTTAGTACAAGATTCATGGAAAGTAGTGGCTTGAAGAAGTCGTCTGCATTACAAAGATTAAGCAAAGTTATGTCATGATTTCTCAGTCATGTAACAGGCACCTGAGATGTTTACGGCACTGCCTCCTCAAGACACGTGAAACATCGGTGAAGGGGAAATGTCAACTACGGTAGCCCCATCTTCATGTTTCAAGCATGCGAAAGAGTCAACCCTTGTAATGATCGCCTCACAAAGCAAAGGCGACAATTACTTCCTTCAGCATTTCAGTTTCAGACTTGTAGGAAATATCCAATGATTTTCTTCCCTTTATTCATTTAATATTAATTATTTTACAGGGGCGTCCTGCACAGCAAACAACTTGAGACTTCAGACATGAGTTGATAACCAGTGCTGGCTTTGGAAAACAGGAAATCCACGTTCAGTCAAATGTCGCTTGTTCTTGAGCCCAGGGCCAGATCTCCCAGTGTGGAGAAGAAATCCTCCATCTCCTTCTCCAGAAGACGGTTACGGTTCTCAGCGTCCTCCCGTGCCCTCTCTGAGTTTCGGAGTTTGATCTCCAGCATGCGCTGCTTCTTCTTCTCTTGCTCCATCTCTTGTTCTAAACGTTCCACCTGGGCACACAACGCTGTGCTTGACTGTTCCAATCTAAAGGGATGCAGCACAGGAAAGATAAAGGTCAGGGTTGATTGTGTGAGATGATGTGTTTCATTTTAAATGAAATGTTACTTGTTCATGTGGAAACTTTTTCCAAAACCAATTAATGATAAAAAAAGGGCATTGCATGGAAACAAATTCAAGGGGTCTTGGTCCTCCTGCTAAAATGTTTAATACTTGTTATGCACAACGACAGAAACATACGACTGATTAAGTCAAATGAAGCATACTACATCTGCAAACTACGTTAGGTTTCCCAAACTGAGATTACTGGAGCCACAGATTACAAGACAATAAAAGAAGGTGATATCCAACACTGGTGTTAAATCTTTTACACTATCTTGTAGGCTTGAGTTTATTTAGCTCTGCAAATGTTTTGTTGATCCTATCCTTACTACTGCTGAACTGGCAGCAGCTTTCCCACAGCATGATTTGGCAACCTCTGTGTTTCACTTTGGGGACCTTGTATCCAAAATAAAGTGATGTATTAGTTTACCCTATCTCTGATACAGTAAACCTCAAACCAGAGTCCTTATGACTAAAAGAAAATATTGCAAATTCTACAAACAGAGCTTTAAATCTACAGCTCCGTCATTTTCTGTGGCTGCCCTTGCGACGGACAGTGGTTTTTGCTTTTCTGCTTAGATGGTTTTGTAGTAGGTTAGCACTTTTACCAAACTCTTCCCATTTAGGGATTATGGAGCAAAGAAAAAAAAATGGTCTAAGAGAGGTTCACCACTTAAATTTCTCTTCAACTTACTCACTGCCTGCTTCTTCCCTTGGTCTTCAAGATGCAATTTGTTCACAAATGTTCTCCAACAAACCTCTGATACTTTCAAATGGCAAATTGATTTCTAAATTATTCCCAGATATGCATGATTGCATGTGTGTCACCACAGTTAAACATGCAGATAACACCATTTATTCTTACTTCTGGATCCTGGTCTCATATGTAGTCTTCTGTTTCCTCAGCTCCTCCTTCAGTTCTTCCACCATACTGTTTAGGGTCATGTTTGTCCCATCTCCATCTTCTGTCATAATAATGGATGGCACACCAGCCACAACTGCCATGTTTTCGCTTTCGGTGCCTGCTGCACTGGTGCTGCAAAACTCCATGGCCTCACAACTGTCCTGGTCCGTCATTATCCCCACTTCCTTTTCTCTCTCAGCCTCCCTCAGGCTCTCTGTCCACTCCACCTTCTCATCACCATCCGCTCCACCACAGGAGCTCCGATTCGTTGAAGGCTCTCTGCCAGAGTCTGCCACAGAGATATCGCAAGAGGAGCTTGACCACGGTGTGCTGGAGACACTTGGAACGCTCCCTGTGCTAGAAGAAGAGGTGACGTTGTCGTAGGTGGACAATCTCTGGGAGGACCAGGTGGAGTCACGATCTCGGGCAGATCGCTCACCTGAGGATGTGCGACGGTGTCCCCTCAAAGAAGACAAACCATTCATTAGCCAGTTACCTCCACCACCAGAAGAAGCAGTTGTATCTGCCACCGCGGTACCAGTGGTAGTTTGCTTAGCTTGTGGCTGTGAGCGGGGAGTTGAGGAACTTTTAAAAGAGTATTTCCAGGAAGGCATGTTCTTCACTTGTTTGCTTGGACTGATCACAGGCTCTCCTTTCCCAGTTAAAGGCCCCATTTTTGGTCCAGGGTTAGGGTTGGAGGTTTGGGTGGGGGTGACGGCTACACACAGTTTGGCATCCAGAGATGAGGCACTGCTGTGTAGTTCTTGGTCAGTGTTGGGAGCTGGGCCACTTTCTAGGTCCTCTTCGGAGATCCAAGCTCCCAGACTGCGGTGCTGGAGTTGATGCCCCGTGGTAGGTAACTCAGTTTGGGATAAAACAGGTCCTTCGTTATCCTTCCCTGAGTATAACCGGTGGTGTTCCCTTATGAGCACTGTCATTAGGTGCTGGACCAGAGAAGTTCCTAGACAATGTAGACCATGTTCATGCACAAAGTTAGTACGTTTTACTGAGTTCCTACACATTACAACATTTTGTCTAATTAAAACCACAAAACTAAATGTTTTTCATTTTGAAAGACTAAACCAAACCAATGCAGAACTTTGACGTTGAAGAAACTAACACAAGATTTTCATGTTTTTCACAATAAAAAGTCTTAAAGTTTGGCATGCATTTGTAATGAACCAACCTTAAATTCCAAACCCCTAAACAAATTCAATGCAATTGTCTTGAGAAAGGGTTCTAGTAGGTGGAACAGAGTCTGATTGTAATTTAACTTCTGTATAAATTAGGCTCATAGTTTTGTTAGTGAAGGAAGAGCTAAATGAGGCCCAAGAAATGCAGCAGAGTATTTGTATTTTGTGTATTTTGTGAAGAAGGAAAAGCAGAGCTGTGTTATTGAACAATGTTGCAGACTTTATCATCCCACGGAGCTCTATTGAATGCATAGTCTATAAATCACAACGGCACTACTGTTAGGCTATCAAGACATTCAGATGCAGCATATCACCTAGGTGAGGCTACAAATATGTGTCGGAAATTGCCCTGGGCTATGTGTTTATATTTATTCCGTGATTATTTATTTGAATTGTGTCTGAATTGTATCTGTATTTGGGTTACTATTCCTATTATCCCCTATGTAATAATGCCTACCAGTCCCATGTGATAGCAACAAACAACATGCCCTACACTCAAGGTCCAACTACATTGGATGGTTCAAATTTATCATGTTGCTTCTTTCCTTCTGTATAAAACCCAGTGTTGTACGACACTGTTGTGTTAATTTCTGACAAAGTAAAGGAGAACGAGAACTGTGTGTCACAAAAACGATGAACGAAGGGGGCTGGGCTAACATTTGACCCAAAGTATCACCCTGAAATCAGTTTACTTTTCCACAAGAAAAACAGGATTATGCTGTGATTAATGAAAAAAATACATTCTAGGTAGAGTTGAGGTTCACCTTTCAGCAGTCCAGCGGCGCTAAATGTTCAATGGTCTGGTTTGCTTTAAGACAAGTCCATATTTTAGACTTGCCCAAAGTCCAGACATTAATTCTCAAGTCTTGGCAAAGACTTGAGAATTAATTATACGTATAAAGATACAGAGGATGCCACATTTTTCTGAATAACCTTTTCTGTTAACTTTACAATTATGCACTAGATTGTTTTAGTGTTTACATGTCATGAAATGTAGAGAGCCTTATTTGAGAGTTGCTGTGTATCATGTGTTCACACCTTCCATGAGGGTCACCGGGTCCTCCATCTTGGTTCGAAGGATATTTGGTCCAAATACTGTGGCAAGGTTCTGGACGCTCATCTTGTTCTCATTGCAATGGGACTGAACCTCATCAAGAAATCTGAAAAATAAAACATTCACGATGTTCTGATGAAAAAAACATACACAAATTGTTACCTGAGGTCTCACCAAAAGGAAGGGGACTTACTTGCATATGTACTTGAGGAGATTGTAGTTAGGCAGAGGTAGAGTGTTTACTTGTTTCCCAAGCTCCTGGATTCCCTGTCGGTTAGAAGACATTATAACAGTCATTGTAAAAGCGACTGAAGCCAATATTGTTAGACCGAAACCGAGCCAACCTCCTCCTCATCTTTGGCCAAACGCTGTGCACAGGTTAGAAAGTCTTCATATTTGGAGAATGGGATGACTGGTTCAGGCAGTTCTCTGAGGTACAGCTTTAACAAGGATGCCACTGTGTGGACGTCTGTGTTACTGCAAGTTGGTACACAAAAAGAGCAACATTTGAGTCAGAATCGTAAAAGGTCAGGGACACTAGAAGCCTTCCTATCCGTTACCTGTCAAACAGAGGCTTCTCTCCACAATCAAAGGCCTCCTGAAGATCTTTGACGAGGTTGGCCTGTCCCGGCATCCGGAAGAGACCCTCCTCATCCAGGCCCCTCTCTCTGATGAAGTCCACACACTGCTCCACCAACAGCGGTGCCAGCCGGGGGCCAAACTTCCTCTCAAACTGCACTGTGTCATCGAGACGCTGGCCAAATATTCCTGAGGACAAACATTACAATGCCTAATCACATGGAAAGGCTTTAAACTTTATTGTGTGGGTATATTTACAGACCTTAGAGCCTTTAAAAAAGTACAGTTGGTTTTGAATATGCCATATTAAGAATTTCTGTAAACAAATCAAAAGCTGTTTTCTGATGTGTGGCAATGATTATGGCATACTTACAAAGGACTAATATGTAGTGTCATCCACTGGCTAACATGCGTGAGTTGAAAACCCACGGGAATTATTTCAATATGCCAGATTTAGAACAGGACACTTTAGATTCAAACAACAGTGTTTTATGGGTAAGGGAGTATAGTGTACTGTTACCAGCTTTGATTAACCCACTGGACAGGTGGACATGTAGCCAAATCGATTCTTTAGTAACAAGGTTTTCTGAATCAATTTGGAATTGAAAAATAATAAATTAACAAATCACAATATAAACCCACCTCTACTCCTGAGCAGGGAGTTGGCTAAACCTAGCCAACTTAGTGCTAACTTCCACAACATACTAAATACACTGTGTTTCTCTGAAGAAGCACATTGAAATAAATCTCTTGGGATGTCATTATCATCCAAAATACTAGGTGTTGCTGTGGTTGCCAATTAAGTTTGTACACCCTTGTAGGATGACGAATGACATCACTGTCATTTACATTTGAATTACAGTAAGTCTTACATGACATTCACATCTGCAGGTAGGGTTGGGATGGTGATACATATTAGGTAGTACAACGAATCATTAGAATGTAGCAGCTAGAGTGTTGAGAACAAAATTCTTATTAAGTGAACAAGCTTCCAGTTTCTGTTCCTTAGTTTATGCTGGGAAATAGTTGTAGTTTGGTTTGTATGTTCCTCA
>JAVLVB010000001.1:10152915-10174892 GCA_032876305.1 Orestias chungarensis | reverse complement strand
CTCTTAGTGTTCTTCTCTCCATAGTAACCACACCTGGTCTGGCGTTCTGTTAGCAGAGACAGCTTCTTGGATGAGAACATGGGCTGAGATGCTTCCAGTGACGTTCTACAACTGCTGCTATAAACTCTTTTATTTCAGTATCCTGTGCTTCTAATTTAGCTTTCTGTCTTTTCAAACCCCCAGTCGGTCGTGTCAGATGACTGCTTGTACTGAGCCTGGTTCTGCTGGAGGTTTCTTCCTGTTAAAGGGGAGTTTTCCCTCTCCACTGTCGCTACATGCATGCTCAGTATGAGGGATTGCTGTAAAGTTAACAACAACACAAGCCATTGTTTCTGCCTGCTGATTCCAGAGGAGTGAATGCTGCAAGTCAATGACTCGATGCAATCTGCTGGGGTTCCTTAGATTGGAAACTTTTTCAAATTGATTTGTTAGAATGTATCCTTGATTTTAATTGATTTTTTGTAAAGTGCCTTGAGACGACACCTGTTGTAAATTGGCGCTATAAAAATAAACGTATTCTTGATTCTTCTTGAAATCCAGCTCATAAAAAGAATTACAGTTATTTTACGATTCAGTTAAGGACAGAATAGACATATATTTCTATTCAGGTGCCAAATACCAGCAGGAACATAAAAAAGAAGAATTGTAAAAGTAAAAATAAGAACAAAAATAAATGAGCTTCTATCACCATAATTATTAGTATAAAAAGGTTAGAGAAACAGGTAAGCAATGATGGATTTCAATCATGGAGTTAGCTGGAAACAACTTGAACGTTTTACCAAGAATTTGAACACAGGTTCTGCCCTAGTACGCTTCAAGAAACACAGTCATGAATCTTCTTTAGATCCATCAAACATTTATGGACTGACACAAACAAACTCAGCTGACCTACCTCAGCAGGGGTTACAGGTTTTGTCTCTATTACCATAGAGTCAAAGTGTAACACCACATACAATCTGAAGCTTTAGGCCTTTTGCTTTTATACTGCAGGAAGTTAGTTAAGCCTTTTAATTGTCAGAGCTATAGAGACCCGTAATCTAAAAACGAACACTTATCAGTTAGATGGTATCTTTTTCAAATGATGTTTTTTCATCATGTCAAACTTTCTCTTTCCGCTTGATCACATTCTTCTCCAGCTTTCTTGATTTTCCTCAAACTCCTTTTCTTTTCTCCTTTTTCAACTCAGCCGATCTGTCAGTTCGGAGCTCACGGGGGTTCACGCACCCCTGTAATATTGACTGGTTTAAAACAAAACACACAGACACACACACAAACCTGTCAGCCCTTCCAAACACAAGAAGACACCTTCAGCAAGCAAACACGAATGAGTGAGGAGTATACAGTTGCAACCTACATTCAGGCTTCATCTGTCTTTCTTTTGGATCACAGCACTCCTTAACCTTGAAAGTTAAGGGGAGGACATTCTTGTATTTCACAATCATTTGAGCCATTCTTTTTCTATTCAGTTGGGAGCAATCCTGCTTCGCAGCAATAGGCTCAAATCCCAGTCTGGGGTCTTTCTTGATTGAGTTTGCATGTTGTACCTGTGCATCCGTACATCTTCTTTAGGTACTCTGTCTTTCCTCCGCGGAATACAAACATGACTGGTTAATTGGTCTCTCTTAGGTCTGGGTTTGTGCGTGCATATCTGTACCCTGCCTCTTGCTCCATAACCAATGCCAAAACACAACATACTGGAATATTTTTTTGCTGGTAAATAACTTTTCATGGTAGAATTTGAATTGGATGGTATCAAAGCACAGCATGGTCTAGGTGGTTTAAGAGCAACCCTAAAATTACCAGTCACAATACACTGAAAGATTTGACCAAGAAAAAAATGAACCCAGCTAAAAAAACGAAACTATTTAGATTTTGTCTGGCAAGTAGAAACAAAACTATCATTGTCAGACTACAAAGATGGTCAAAAGAATGAATAAGCTAAACATAGGAATACTGCTCCTGCTCTCAAGTATTTTGCTAAGGGTCTGTGTTTCCACCAGTGGTACTGGTGCTTTACAAAATGAGGGTTGAACTCTTGAAAAGTGACTTACCCCAAATGGTTTACTTATGGACACAGTAGGATGTTTCAACAAGACATGGTTCCCAAACACATATAAAAACTGAGTTTTGAACCTATAAAAAAGCCTAATTTATACTGCTCAAATGTCCTGAGTAGTAAAATGCTGGTGTGAAGACATGTAGTAGCAGCAGCTTCTCTGTCTCAGTTGGTTTGTGAAGCATGAAGAGCTTTCCCACACCTCTGGAATCTAAAGTCTCACAGCAGCTTAAAGAGCTGCAGGGTGAAGGCATTTTTCTTGTTTATTTTAGACCATTTTATGTCACCTTGAGATGTCACTTTGTTAATCCCTTTGGTGAAAGATACAAGAGTGTGAGCAGGGAGGCAAGTGGCTTGGACAACAGCGCCCTCTGCTGAATAAATATTTGAACGTTTTGATTGAACGTGCAAAAAAGAAGTGGAGTGGAATATTGTGAGAAAAGTGATGAGATTGATGAGTTAGAAGACAGGTGTTGGGTCTCACCTGGTACAATTTCAAAGATGTGCCTTCCTGGTTCATCTGGGTTGGCAGTGAGTTCGTTGACCTGACATCCCTGTAGGGGTAAAAAGCCCTGAAACACAGACAGAATGAGGTGAATATTATTTGTGCAGAAAAATAAAGCATCTGTACATTACTCCACTCTTTCCTTTCTATCTTTTCCGTTTCAACACATGTAGACACAAGTAAAGATGTCGTTTAGTTAGACTCTTTTGTGTTTCCTCCACCGTCCCTTCTCCTCTTTCTTCTTCTTGTCTTATGTTACACCTCTTAACCTTGTATCAGCCACTTCTGTGATTGAACCAGAACCAGCACATATTATCAGAATACATTATCCAGATCAATATCCATTTAGCCCCTAAGAACTGGGAGGGGTGCATGAAAGCTGCAGAGAGATGCCAGCGTCTGCAGGTCGCCCGCCGTTAATCTCCTCACTGGCACCTTCCATCAAACAGTGTGCAGAGTCTGCCAAACCCAGCTTCAGCCAGAAGGGCTGGGTTGTCGCCAGCATTAGTCGCCATGGAAACAAATGGAAGGGGCGGAGAGGGGGGCATAGATTGATGGGGCTCAGGGGCATGGCGGGATGGATATCCCAGGGGAGCTGTGTGCTCAGCATAACATGGGTAGTAGCTGGCTGGAGATGAATGGCTAGAGAAAAAAAAAAGGCAACACGTAACCTGAGAACACACATCAAACAGTTGATTGTGCTGACTGACAGGAGACTCTCTTTAGCCAAAGCTTTTGAAAGTGTGTGCAAGTGGTCAAGCTCATGGGAAGGTGCAGCCCAAACGAATGTTGTTAGTTCATCAATCTGTGTTTACCACAGATTGATGTTAATCATAAACCTTTCAGTCATTCATCTAAATTCCTTCTTATACAAGAAATTTTAAGGCAAATCAAACACACACATCGGGGCAAGACGAATTTTGCAAAAAAAGATTTCCTGGCAAAGATTTCGTGGCCCTTCTTTTTCTTTTCTCTTTGAACAACGTTGGTGGTGATTTAGAGTGCAACGTTTGCCTTCTTTTAGCAATTTTCAAGTTAGTTATTCAGGTGTGACGGAGTAAAACCAGATATTTTAGAATTATGCTAAACTTATTTTTTTGGTTTAAAATTCCACAGCGATACAATAAAGTTTGTGCAATTTGACAAAATAGGAACAAACACAAATTGAAATTATAATACTTTTAAAGGTACGGAATATGTACATCATGCCATGCTTATTTCAATACTTTAAACATTGCATAATTTAACAGCTCATAACCCACTTTAACTTCCCCCATTACATTCTTAAATATGATCTTGACATCTGAAAATAACGTTAAAATACATTTGGTAATAAAGAGACGCCATAAAAGCTTCTTCTATCCCATCACTTTAAAGTAATCTAGTATCTGAAGGTGGACTGTATTCACTAATGGCAGTTCCCATCATCTATTGTCCGATAACTGAAGACTACTTGCCCTGTGGTGGATCTATTTTTTCATGATGAAAGGGAGGAGGCAACCTATCCAGATCCCCTCTCAATATTGGCTTTCTTGATCCCAATTATCACATCCTTTTATCTCTTTTGGGGGGCGGGGGTTGTAGTCTTGTTCTGTTTGCGAGATTAGAAATCTTACTCCCACAAAGACACACCAACTCCCCTCAAGGCCTTTGGGTTTCCAATCGATTGGAGGAGGAGGGGATGCAAAAAGAGGTAGAATGACACAGTAAGCCACATATTCAGGTTGAGGGGGAGTTGGTTCTATGGGTAAGGGTGCAACTCAATCCATTGGGAGATTCAAATCAATTCAGGGTGAATGAGTATTGGCAAGGTCTGATTGAAGACAGGCTGTCAAGAGCCTTCAGTCGCTCGCTGTGGGTGGGATGCTGATAACAGGGACTGCTGCTTTGAATGAACAGTGGTCAGGCAGAGTGAAGACCAGATCAATACATGTTCAGAGTTCAGCAGGAATGAAGACAGGTGATTATCACGGGCATTTAAGTGAGTGCGTGCTTCTGGGATACATGATCTTCACATCTTAAAACTAAAGCTGACGCTGCTGACTCTTTTTTAATGTTATTGCATGTGTTTTACGTAGGACTCCCAGTGTGAAAATATGACTCAGCGTCTGGTCACGATAGTAAAGAAATTCCCCACTGCATGAATTTTAACTGTATTAGTAAAACCTTTGCATTCAGAACTTCCTTGCTTCTTCATGTAACAAGTTTAACAAGGTTCAGGATATAAAATACAACAAAATTCTGTTTTTTTGACATGACTGCACCATACAGACCCTGAGGTTTTATTGGCGTCACAACCAATGCTGCAAATGTAACGTTTTTCCACATCCCAAAGGTTCTCTATTGGATTCATATCTGTTAACCGTTGAGGCCATTTAAGTATATTAAACACATTGTATACTCCAAGAAACCATTGTATGATTATTTGAGCATTGAGGCAATTATCCTATATGTTTTTAAAAATTACCTACAGCTTTCAGTAGATGGTATTTTATTCTGTTCATTTAGAATACATTTTCCATTTAATGCAATCGGTATTAATATACATTTAGTTAAGCATTATGAATTCACACTTACTGAATTTAGAAAGATGGGTGGAGATTCTTTTATTTCCACAAAATGATGATCCCTGTTTTTTGTGACCTGATCAATTCTGCCAAAATGTGTCTTTCCTATTAGGCAATAGGTAGTAGCAGCTGTATTGTTAAATTTGCAATTGAGGTGTACTGTTACATTACTGTTGAAATGATTTTTTTTAAAAGAGACCTTTCAATTCAGTACAGTACTAGGTACTTAATCTTCAACCTTCAATTAAATACTTTCAAAAATATAGTTTATTATTCCATGATTTTGTTTACTGAAACACTTTTACTGCCAGTTTTTTTTTTGCAACTATGCCCAAAGCACTACCTGTGGTTTGGTTTCCTCTTCATCTTTGTAGAAGTAAAGATGATCTGAGCGCAGCACAAACCAGCGTAGCTGCCAGTTCTTCATGATGCTGCGCTGCTTCTTCAGCCATCCAGCCTTCAACGCTCCCTCCTGGAAGCTTGGGGAACCCGGCCGGCACGAGCCTCGTGACATATCGCCCATCACCATGCTCTTAGACCTGGCTGCAAACACACAAAAGCCACACATACATGGTATCTATAACCAAGGGTATGCAGCAAGGTTCTACCTGATCCGTTATTTGTTCTGATTCTTTTGCCTCTGGCAGCATCACAGCACTGTAGATTAGGTTTGATCTGTAAACTCTGTAGACACACTGCTCTGCAGCTCTTCAGACATGAGCACTTACAACTGTCTGCCCCAGGATACTTTTCCCACTCTAAATGAGTTTTGGGACCGCAGACATAAATAGTGTTACAACAGAGGAGACACAACAGACGCAGCAAAGAGAAGAAATCTACACAAAGCCATTACACAGCCTCAAGTGACGGGAATATTGCGCTTCCATTTCAGAGGTCCTTGAAGGAGATTGTTTTGCTCTACCCTGGCAGAGCAGCAGATAATAGGACCACATGGGACTACCCGACTGACTTTCGGCAAATGTGTGAAACCTGAGCTCATTCAAGTACATGTTTAAAAGGCTCAGCGTCGATTGAGCTCTGGAGCAGTTCAGATTTCTCTTCGTAGTATATTGTGGCTTAATGTGCTTTAAAAATGTCAATTTTTTACATTGGTTCAAAACAACACATTGACTCAATACTGTATTATAGTTATCATTGACATTTCATATTTAAGCAATTTATGAACTTCACTGCTGTCATAACACACACTATCGTGTTATTTTTTTTTTTTTTTTGTGTTGACGTAAATAATTTAGGGCTTTTAATGATTAAATTAAAACACATATAATTAAACAACAAATGACTTCGCTATACGGGGTGTTCAAAATGAATTTTATACAGACTGTGATTTTAATGTACACTGAATAATCATAAAAGGTGTTCCTGCAAACGTACAGATACAGCCTAACTGGCTAAACGGTCCTTAGTAAGTTGAAGAGAAACCAGTTTTGTATTTTCTTAGCACCTGCTGGAAAATAAAGTGTTTCTACTCTGATCCAAACCATAGCTTCTACTTAAATGACTGATTAAAGTTTTTAAGAAGGACCCCTCACCAGGGTTAGATTACAAACTGGTGATTCACAGAATCACTGTCAACATCAACAGGAGCTAGGAGCATACTAGGGGGAAAGGATTTTAAAGCAAAGTGATGGAAGCCTCATGCTGAGGTTCCATTTTGCCACTGAGTTACCATCATACAAAGTGAGTAATTCTGCACATTACACTTTTAGGTGTTGAAATTGTACCATGACTTTGCTGATTGCAGAAGAAAGTGTGTGATTTTTTTACAAAGTTTAATTTAAGAGGGGTAAGATATTACAGAAAATCTACAGTAACTTAAAGTTGTGCGTGAAACTCTTCTTTTTATCATAATTAAAATATAGCCATCTTAAAATTTATTTAAAGATTATTTGATAATTAATTAGATATTATACAGCTTAGTTGCATGGAAAGTCCCCCTGCTGGTCCTCTCTACCACACTCTCTCATACATGATCAATGTTTAGATGTAGCTAAGAAAAACGGATGGGGATTAGAAAAATCAATATTTATCCGTTTTATTGACTTGCCTTGCTACCTCCAAAATATTTTTTTTAAATAAAAGGTAATTACTGCAAGACTTCTAGTAAGTTTAGAGCTACTCGTAGATTGAGTTGACTCTTAACAAAGCTTGTTGAGGCTGTCTGTTTTAAGATGGCTTGTTTATTCATACTTTCTTTTTTAAAGCAGAAATTAAAAGAATCAGTCATCTTAATACAGTGGTTGTGAAATAATGCCAACCTTCTATTTAAATGGCGAAATGTAGTGTAGTATTAGTCCTTGCCCAAGTTAAATAATCAATCGTTACCATGGCAACCTCTGGTGAGCTTGTCCAGTGATGATTAATGTGTTTGAGGAAGCCACATGATACACTGTCTTTATAATGTGGGGTAATTGCAGTATTGTATGCTATACTATATGCAAAGGCATTGTGATATGTCGGTTTATATTTCCTTGTAATAGTAGCAATTCCCTTAATATAATATAATATAATATAATATAAATAATATAATATAATATAATATAATATAATATAATATAATATAATATAATATAATATAATATAATATAATATAATAAAAATATTTTTAGTATAGTTTTTAAAATTCCTGAAATTTGCACATATATATTTCTCCATATGCGATATACTGACAACCTGTCCAGGGTGAACCCCCACCGCTCAGCTGATGGCCACTGAGCTATAGGTACCAACATAACCTTGCAACCCTACAAAGGTTGATAATTAATGGATGAATATTTCTCCATCCAATGATATCAATTACTTAGCACTTGTGTATCCTTTTTTACAATATACGTTATTACTCCCGCTTGCTTGCATAATTGCTTGTGCATGAGTAAAACTATATTGAAATAGTGCTACGCTTACTTAAATCCTCGAATGTCTGGGTACTCAGGTCTCCTCTGGTTTGAGGTTATTTGATATCCCTTGATAAACTCTAGAGTGTCAAACATCCTTCGGTTGTCACCTAGTTAGTAGTTGTGTATCTAGGAAGGCTTTTTTACACCTTTTTGGCCATTTTACCAAACCAGAAAAAGCACAACATGGTAGTGTTGGCATCACGTTGTGCGAAGCCTTTGTTGCGCACAGACATAGAAGCCAACCAGTTAGAATAAATGTAGCCAAACTCAATAATAAAAACACATTACATAGATTATTTACAATATTTGTATTGGTCCATGGTTTTTAAATATTGTTAGAATAGGTTAGAAATAATGTAGCGTTTTTAGAGGAGAATCTACATACCTGAGGTGTATGCATTTGTGGTACTTCTGGACAACAATAAGAATAAAAGTGTAACTATTTAATAATGTTGTACAGCACATGGCACTCTATTACTACATAACTACATAACTACTAAGAACAGAGCCTGTTAAGACATCCTGCCCTGCTTAAATAAGTTAAAATATCACACACAAACAGATTTTGGTGCATAATCTGTGGAAAAGTGTCTAAACAGTCCTAATTGATAAGATAATAAGTCATAAGTACTTGACAGGGACAGGAACGGGTGAGAGCATCATTGGAACCGACAATATGTTGTGATTGTTTTGTATAAATCCTGTTTTCTCGGTGAAATCCTTGGCTTTTCTCTGTTGAACTGAACCTTTGTGTGGGATTTGGAGTCTTCAATGCTTGAATGAAAATGCCATCGGAGAGAGAAAAACGCGTGCCATCTACTCCGCTTCAAGCTTTTAAAAACATAAGAGTCTCAGTAAAATGTGTGCAAATTCGTGGCAAAAAAGTTTAATTAAAGTCTCTCGTAGCAAGCTTTCCCCAACATCTCTGCTCTGTCACACTTTGTTTCTCTTGAGGTTTAATTACTTTACTTACTACCCATCGAAGCTTTCCTTGAGAGCTCATCAGCTTATCTGTACCAGCACCATATTCTAACATTCCTTGCCAAATGTATGATCCCTTGGAATATAAGCAAAAACTTATTGGCCAATTGTTTTTAGATAGGTAAATAAATGAGAACATTCTCGCTCATAAGCATATTAAAGAACCCATGGCTCTATGCTGTTACTAATTTACATTTAAATTGGTTTCGGTTTTCCATGGATGCTCGCAGCGAAACATACAAAGGAAGTCCCTGTGCTGTTTTGTTTATGAAATTACTCCCTGTTGCCTCGGCTCTTTAGAATTGCATTCCGAGTTACATAGAAGAGATTCTCACTTCTAACTAATATAAACAAATAATCAGGAAAGAACATAGAAATACAGAAAGCAAAACACACCCAAGCTGCTGACTAAAGAGCATCAACATACGCTTATTAGCCCTCCTAATCAACAAGATTATTAAAAAAAATCTTGTTTTTTTTTGTCTGGTGAACCGTATCACAGGCCATGAGTATCACAGATCCTCTACTTTACTTAACCATGATCACTTTTAAAACTTAAGATTTACTTGCAAATGAAAGAGGCTTTTGATGTCAAGGCCCACAGGATTACACATCCTCCACCATATTTAACAGTAGGCATGTGGTACCATTCCATGTGCAGTCAATCTATTTTTCACATTAGAACTTTTTCTTGCTGGTAAGTGTAAACTTAAGACGCTGTCACGCTGTTTTCTGGTTTGGTTTTGATGCGTCACATGGGGGTTAACAGTTAATTTATTAAGAATAAGTCATTTCATGACATCAAAGGGTTTAATGCTTTAATTTCACCTCTGTTCTTAATAGCACACGTCTACTGGGATTTACACTGGGGAATTCCTGCTCTACAGCACAGGACAGGTAGCTTTTTCTGTGACTTAACAGTGTTTTTGAAATGTTATTTGTTGATATTTAGGAATAAAGGATGGCATGTCCTGACATGTCAAGAAGCCATTGGCATGATAAAATGACAGCATGAGTATCTTGTAGTTTTCCTGGTTTGATTCAGGCAGTTGTCTTTCCTTCAAACAGCTTGTTCCAGCGTAAATTCTCTGATGACTATTTCTGATCAATAAATGAAGACAACCTAGTTTGTAGAGTTACTATGTCTTTCACTGTGTGGTCATTATTAGGTAGCCACAGCTAACATAAGGGCATGTGATGAAATATTAATTGCAGATGGTCCACAAAACAATCCCTGTAGAATGAAGAAAGCACACCCTTCAACAAGAAAATACGCTGTGCAACAGCTGTGGTAGGCAGAGTATGCAATGGTTTGCCTCGACTCTTGATTACAGGAGATAAAGTTTGTTAATCAATCAATAAATCAACCTTTTAAATGGAGCAATTTAAACACCACAAGTGACCAAAGCCCTGTAGAGGTTAGTTAAATACAACAAGACCAATAAGAAAAAGAAAACACCTACAATTAAATATATAGACCAAAAGAAAGAACTGTTACAAGGTAGAGTGAAATTAAAAAGACTCAAGTCAGATACCATGGGTTCAAGTCATGCGTCTTTGTAGCTTGACTGTAAATTTAGTTCAATTCTGCTGTTTTCTGATGTCCATCAGATATGATAGCTTTTTTTACTGCTGAACCTTCAGCCACGTTCCGTCACTAAAATGACTCTTACCTTCCCCACCCTGCTTGACCGATCTGTTTATCTTCACCACATCACATCATCTCATCGTTTCATCTCTCCATACCCTGCCAGTGTCCACACAAAGTGTCTCCTTTGTTCAACAAATAAGCGAACCGGATCGTAGCCTGAATGGAACATACTGGATGATTCAGCAATGACTCACAACAACAGATTTTTTTAAAATTCTGCTTGTTTTTGTGCCAAGCTTGACTGGCCACTGCACAAATTTAGACTTTCTACACCAAGTGATTCAAACCTTCCTTTGGTTTGGGGTGGAGCTCTGCAGTTCCTTCTGCAACAATGAACTACAACTCTGAAAGGAGGCAGTTTTATTGTAAGCAGAACGTTTAGGCACAATCACTGCAATTTGACAAAAATCAATCCCAAACAGACTCAAGGTGTGGCTGATTTAGATGTAGGCTCTGCTTCATCCTGCTTTTTGTTTGCAAATCTACTGTACGCCCACAATTGCTTTCCCAATCATAATTCAGGCAGACAAACAAGTGTAAGCATATAATTAACCTAAAATTTGGTTGTTTAGCCAAGGGTAGAAAGCAAAACGATTTTGAATTGTACAAATATGTTGGCTTTTATTGAAAACACATAAAGAATATGTGGCGTATCCTGTATGAGCATTTGCCCAAGATTGTGTCAAAACAAGGTAGAGAGTCAAGAACTTCACCAAAACTGTGAAGGTGTGATGTTATTTCTGTTCCTTTAAATTCTCTAACACTATCCAACGTTTTATTGTCTTCAACTACATTTTTTAAAAGATTTGAAGTGTACAGTTGTTTGACAGATTATCGTTTCATGACTAAGTGCAGGAAAACCCTAAGAAAATTGACAAACCTCTTAACGGTTGAAAAAAAGTTTTGGGGGGAAATAAATGGTAATTTATTTATTTACTGGCTGACTTTGAAGACTTCAAATTAGAGTAAAACTACTTTAAATTGATGGAGCATCACTTTCGGATTTTTTTGTACTTTAATGTTTATGTATATAATAGAAAACTGATGATAAAATCCAATATTTGATACAAAAATAAGAACATTTTAAGTTGCCTCAAATATCTGACCAGTATTTGGCTCCATTCCAAATTTGGGCCTGGAACAACAGTCCTTTAAAACATCTTTGTCTTTGTTGGTTGTCTAATCTTACAGGCTAAAAACATTTACGGTCTTTATTGTGTGCCAGAAATTATGCCACTCGTATTTTCTATTGAACTACTGCCTCCAAGGTACTCAACCAGCATTTATTTCAATCCTGTTTTTATGCAGCACCTGATTCTCCAAGACTATCACTTGGGTTTTTGTTGTCAGGTGATTTGTTGTAATGTTGTGGCTGATTGAGGCACCTCTCTATGTTACACTAATTAATCATGGATAGTTTAAGATATTACATGTGTTTTACTAGAACTATGCAAATTTTTTATAAATCTATTCCTTCTGTAAAACTGGTCTTTATCAATCTTGCATCAACAAATGTTTCCTGGGAGCGGACTCGTGTGAGAATCTAATGCCGCTATATGCACAAATGTTCGTCCACATGCTTACACCAAAACTCTAATGTTATGATATCTGATACGACATTCTTACATGCTTTAGGTCCCAATGGTGGAGTTGTATATTTATCACCTCAAGCAAACTATGAACACAAGAGAGTAGGGCCCCCATTAGTAACTCAAAGTGAGGCCAGAACATTAGACAGAAAGCCAAATTCCCTACATGCGTGCACATAGACACAGCTGTTCACGCTGGTATGATGGAAGAATTTCATTTAGCTAATCTAGTTGTTGCTTGGTGATTTATAGCTCTGGAAAAACGGCGGAGCGAGTTACAGGTGCATCAGAGTGGAGCATCCAGCTTTCTCATCACTACTGGTTAATGCATTTGCAACGTGTGTGAGTGTGTGTGTGTGTGTGTGTGTGTGTGTGTGTGTGTGTGTGTGTGTGTGTGGGGCTTCAATCCTTGACTTACTGGAGGTGTGGCAGCAGATATACACGCATGTTATTTGAAACCTGCTGAGGGGCGGAACAGAGCTGCAGAAGTGAATGTGTGCACTAAATCATCCCCCAAACACACATTCTCTGCGCTTGATTTATTTATTTATTTTTAAATCCACGCTGCTTACTGTACCCGGACCTGTCAGTTTTCCGTCACATGCCTCAGAGAAGGCAGAGAGTCAGCGTGGTGCTGCACTGTAACACTTTGATCAGACAAAACCATGGTAACGCAGATGAAAAGCTCAGCGTGAGGGAGAAGCAGCTGATATGTGGGCAATTACAGCTGCTGCTTCGTCCTGGTGCCGACCAAGAAACCTATTACAGCTTCACAATGTTGACATTTGACGAGATCGTTGAGGCCACGCCAGTGAGATGTTTGATATGGCCATCGCTGAATAAAGAAGGAAATTGTCTGGATAAATTGTCTTGGATCCTTATGTCTTAAGAATGCATCTTAAAAAGTGTTGCTTAAGCAACATTAAACTAGTCTAATCTCCTACAAAGGTTCAGTTTTGTTTAATAATACTACCATAATTTGTTGTACGATAGATTAACCAAGCTAACAAAGTATGCCCATGTGATGTTGAAGCCACATTTTTGGATTAAAGATGAGACTTTACTTTGTACAGTTTAAACCCTAATTTATAATATCCTTCTCAGACTTACGTTAAATAAAGTTAATAATAAAGTTGGATAACTGTACCATAATATGATAAGAAAATTGCATATATTTACATAAAACAAACGTAATACAGTTGTTTAAGAACATGGATATAAAAAGACTTGTTTAGAGGAAACTGATTGGCAATAAATCACCCCATCATGTGTTTGATCAACCAAAAAGGACACGCTACTCCACTATCGATTTGCCTTCACTGGATGTCTGCATCAGATTTATGTTTGTTTCTCCCTTCTATGTTTTCCACCATCTGAACATATATCTACACACAATTTCATTTATTATTTTGAGGAATGTCAGAGACGCCTTTATCCTGTGTAGCGCTCACACTAGATCTCATCGTGTGTGTTTCAGACACCATAGTGGTGCCGATTGAAAGTAAATATGAGATCATGCAGAACAAAGATAATTTAAGTATAAATCTATATAAATTCAATATTTATATATGAGAAAATAAAAAAAAAACAATGACCTTTTAATGCTTTTTTCACTATTACAACCACTTTATATTTATGCTGTCAAAACACCGGAAGCCAAGCCTTGATGGAAATGTTGTACTGTACTCACTATGGATTGTTGTAAACACCGGTTGTAATCTTAAAACTAAAATGTGTATTTTTAGTCTTTGTTTTTCTTTCACATAACTCCACTGAACCCTGGTGTTGTGTTGAGGAACCCTAGTCACCTGTGAACAGCTTAAAACCACAAATACTGAAAACCCCCTTTAAGGACGGCTACTTTAATAAACGTTCAAAAACCCTAATTTACCTAAGTAGGCCTTAACACGCCCGGCGCAAACCCTCTCCAATCATTGGCAAGGATAAGGAGAGGTCTTCTTTAAATCAGCTTCTCAAGCTGCATTATTTCCCACATGTTTCAGCATCACTTTATGAAAAACAAATCCATAAATAGGGAGATTTTTCTCTGAATAATTTAGTGAGTCAACAAATGAATGAGGTTCCACCGTATAGGTAAAGCTGTACGAACTCCTGTGAGTCCACTGTTGTTCATCCTCTCATTATCTGGACTTATTGTTATTCCCCTATTATATTGCTCAATAATAAAAAAATTGTGTTCTTTCTTAAACCCGGAAGTTAGAGGATAATGAGGGAGAAGAAGCCCAGAACTGGTCACATCACCCAACCTCGTTTCTAACAAATATCCCACCATGTTCCCCTACCGTCAATATTACAGATAATCATGGTTACTTCTTCTTTTCCTGACGTTCCTGGACGCGACATCAGCCGCGGTCCAATTATTTCCTGGCACATGTCCCGTGGTTTGTGCTCTGAACTGCTCTGACCTCAAGGCTCAGCAGGTACGACTCCACTACATCGGTCACATACTCGGTCATTCATGCGCCTCGCGCAGCAAATGTGGCGCTGTCAGCAGACGAGTGGCAGTTTAAGGGAACGATGCGGAGAATGCTTCCCAAGCCAGTATCACGAGGGCACGTTAATCCCTTTTATTTTCGCTGCATTAGGCGCAAAGCGAGGATGCGTGATTTGGTTAACTCGTTTAATTAGAAAAAGGAAGCAGATTCATGTGTGAACCTGAATCTGATTGGTATAATATCATAATTGGTAATCACCTTATTTGAGGTCTAAGCATGCTGCAGTAATTGAAGCGTGATAATCTCTGAAATCCACACATGCACAATTACTTTGTGTATGTAAAAAGTATGCAAATATGATTTAATCAACTTTGCCACCAATTACGTGCCTCTAGAGTGGTGGGTTTGAACATAAAGCTCTCCATCTGAGGACCTATTCATTTCAACCTAATCTGATCCAGCTGTATAATTGTCGTCATGGAGATTAGTGTCGAGAAATGAAACAAGCACTTGCATCCATGTGTTTATTAATAAATCCTCCAGCGAGCGACACACACATATATGTTTTGATGTAGAAAGCGTGAAGAGTGTGACAGCAGCCTCGAGGTGCTGATGGAAGCAGCAGAGACGCTGCTGGAATACACGCACACACACACACACACACACACACACACACACACACACACACACACACACACACACACACACACACACACACACACACACACACACACACACACACACACACACACACACACACACACACACACACACACACCAGCAGCAGCATCAGCCAGCTGGAGTAAAATGCAAATGCAGAGCAGGAGGTTTCTGCGTGGGCAGATGAGCCGCCTAGATCAGAAATGTGTGACAACAGCAGGGATGTGGCAGAAACAAAAAAAGACTTTTTAAAATACACGCGCACATGAAAGTTTGGATGTTTTGCAGGACACCTGTGCCTTATCTGTTTTAGGATTTGAGGACCGGTTTGCATCCCCGTGAGGTAGACTAGCACAGGGGTGAGGCGGATGCTGCAGCTGTCAGGGAGCAACGCATGTAAAAATGTGTGTCGAACCGACGTACCTCTCCTGGTCTGTCTGATCTTTGGGCTCAGCATGGTTGTCATCGCTTGTCGTCAGGCTCTCCCCTCCGCATATTCCTGTACGTCAGGCACCCCACCCCTGCCTCTCTCCTCTTCTTCTCCTACTGACCCTCTGCAGTGCGGCCAGCCGGCTGCTAGGGGGTTGGGCGAACGCCATTAGGGGAGGAGAATGGAAATAAAACGGGGGCTGGTGAGGGAAGGAAGGAGGAGACACAAGAGCTTCATTTTTTTGTCTCTGCACACACCCAGCATCTTAAACCCCTCCGCATAACATTATTCATAGCTTTGCATGCGTCTGTGGGAGATGAGGAGGGTCCAGCACCAACGGAAATGTGTGCACATGCAAATGTTGCCTTCTGAGCTGCTCTACAGCTCACTTCCTTAAAAGGAGGTTCCCATGGTTAGGTGTTTCTCCACCTCTCACCATTTTTACCCCCGACCCTTGGACCCGTACGTCTTCCACCCCTGGACATCAAATACATCCTCCTTGAACCCTAAGCTATATTTTATCTGTCTACGTTTGTTACTTCACTTTGAAACACCAGCTCAGACAATATCTTGTAATTAGAGAGTCCCAGCGCTCCTATGGGATGTCTCGGAAATACCAGCAGGGCAGAGAAAGGAATAGTAACCTCCAGCAGCTTCCTGTCACCTTGAGCTGCAGCAGGCTGTAATTAACAGGAGGGATTGTGGGGGAAGTGCTGCATTAAAGAAATAAAAAGGTAGCGTATTAGTGAAAATCATAATGGCACCAACTTGGCACACTGACTTTTAGTTGTAAAGCAGTTGTTCAGCTAAACAAACTGGATTTTAACCCTCTTTTTTTACCCAATCTCTAGCGTCAGCATCCATCCACCTCTTTTTTTTAAACCGGTGGTTTCAAGTCAACATTTTTAAAGTCTACCACACACACGGACACACACTTCAGTTTAAATTGAAATCTTTTATTTTAACACACTTTAGTCTTCATACATAACCATATAACAAAACCTAGAAGCTCTTTTAGACTGGCTTTAAACATATATTGTACAGTTTTAAATGTAACCATATAATCAGCAATTTTGTAACATTTCACATTAGAAATAATGTATTTCTATCCTCACAAAACCCTTTGTAAGGGACTAATCATAGTAGTACGTTTTCAGAACTTATAAAGTCCTAATAGGTTACTTTTGTGATCCCACAGAATTAAACAAAAATGATATTTTATACATAATAATTTAGGTGATTATCTCTTATTGCACAAAAACCAACAAAGATAGATATTTGTACACCAGAGCTGTGTTTTTTGGCTTTTTCGAAAAATGAGATAATGAGCTGAAGGAAAGATGGAAACATGATATCTTCAAGTTTTGACTCACTCTTGATTTACAAATGTACTCGACCACTTGCTGTCTATTACAGTCACATGTGACGTCATCATTTTACCAAATTCAACCCTCCGTATCTCACGTTTGGAATTTTCTTTCTGGTTGCTAAATAAAATTGAGACTCCTGGCTCTAATGTTAACTACTGATAATTGTTTAAAAAGGGTGACTTTTTTCAAAAAGGACTTTTTTTTTAAACCTCATATTATGATATAATGTCATTCCCTGCTTCAAAAGGTATTGTTTGCAATGTAATCAACCACATCTGAAACTTAAATAGTAACAAACAATGTGAAGATTATTGTTTTATGATACTTTCAAATATTAACTACGTAAGTATTCACTAATTGTTAGAAAAGAACCCAATTTATTCTAATTTTAAACACTTTGAACAAATCATTTAGAACTAAAGTTGCATCTGTAGCTATAATCCTACAAATAGTGTTGTTTTTTTATCTGTTAATTTATTATTATTTATCAGCAAAAAACAGTCAATAATTTCTTGTCACTAGAAAAAATTATTTTGTATTTTTTTGAGAACCATCTGTGAAGCCTATGTCTCGTTGTTCTCAGGGATTATGATTCCGACAATTTATCAATGACATCATGTATAAAATCTTGGTTTCTTTGCTCAATAGGAGGCTACTCTGTAAACTTTTTTTTAACTTTCAGCTCTCTGCTGGAAGAAAACCCAGAAACCTGTCCTGTCGCAGCTGTTTCGCCCTCCTCCAGCTTACAAAGGGTAATGGCCTTAGTTTCACTGCAATTGAATCAGAGCTGGCCCTCACATAAGCCACAGCTGCTCTTATTACAGGCTAAGGAGGGAGAAAGACCCAGAGCGGGAGGAGAGGGGGAGCGTGTGCCCACACATTACATACAACCATCCACACACAGACACAGCGCAGATAACAAACTGGTAACACGAAGCAGACAGCACGCAGAGTGCAATGGCAAATGGAGTTAAACTAGGAATGACGGAAACAGAGATGGGGTCTCACACTCTGCAGCAATAACAACGAAGTTACGCGCTAAAAATGAAACACAAGCAACAAAAACCTTAAAGCTAGTGTTTGGGGTAAAACTAAGACTTGGTTAAATAAATGAAGTTACCACATACTGGGTGTGGTTCCAGGTCTTTCTCCCTTTAAAGAGAGCATGGTGGCGTTATCAAACCCTTGAATGGCGGAATGTGAAAGCACGGATCATGAAGGCACCAGAAGGAGCAGGACGTCGTAAAACCCAAATTGCAAATCCAGCCCATAACCAGAATTTTTGCTTTTCTTTAGCCATAACCACACGGCTTTTTATAGACAAGCTTTTCTTAATGTCGAGTCTTTTCTCTGTAGCTCAGAGTGATGGTTGGAGGCATGGTGGAGGTTTTTGCTTTTCAGTTTCCCGCTTTCATCTTGTGTGGCGTCTCTTGGTACAATTTGTGTTTTGATACTCTGTGAGCTTCACTGGAAATAGATATTCTGGTGTGAGTACCTCATGTTTGGAAGACCCAGACTGGAAGTTTTCCAGTCAGTAGCTTGTTTTGTTTGTTTCATAAAAGAGGCTAAAACAAAGCAATTTAGAGACGAATTCCGATTCAATTTTTATGCGCTCTTTCAAATGTGTAATTCACATATTTCAACATGTTAAGACGTTATAAATATGGGATCATATTTTCTACATGTGACTTGAACGTTTAAATGCAAAGGCATCACCATTCATTACTACCTGATACTGAAAGTTAGCCAGTGAGAACAATTTTCAATACAGATTATTATACAGAAGAACGTCTCGTCATGAAAGAATGCCAATTCATCCGTTCAGACTTTAATCTGCAGAGGACCTTCATATTTTGCAATCTTTTGTCTGTTTTATATTTTTTTCCCAACAGATTTCCCAAATTTGTCCAGTTATTGTTTCTTTGAAAGGAACTATTTTTTTATTTCATTTTTTGTTTTTTTTCTCAGCAGATTAATTGATTATAGGATAATGATTGCTCTGTGGATGTTTTTTTCTCCCACCAGTTTGTGACAAGAGAGTGGCAACACCAAATACTGGAATCTGGTTTTTGTATAACCTGAATGCCGTTAGCTCGAGTTTGACGTCACGTTAAGCTTCCGAGATTCGTGGGAAAAGGGATTGGACCAATACTTTTACTTCACCTACAGACCTACCTGTTCGGCTTTGATTCTGCAGCGGCTGTTTCACATCTTCTGGGGTGAGGTAACATTTCCCAAACCCTGACTCATTATTGAAGCTTCTGTTTTTCAGTTCTTATAACTTTCTCTAACTCCTGTTTTTCATTTCCAACATGTTTTAATAAAAGCTTCTCGATGCCTTTCTCTTGCGGCTGTTTGTATTTTGGCCTTCTGTCGAAACAACAACAAAATTACCATAGATACGTGGTCGATAACTAATTAATGGTTCTTTTTGCTACCCAGTTTACAACTTTCACAATTAAAGAATACTCAAGATTTTTACCCGTGGAACATTGGCTAACACAGCTGTGCTCATCCAGTATGTCTACAATTGTGTTTCTCTGTCACCTGAGATCTGAGGTCACGTAATGTCAAGATGGATGATGCTCAGAATGCTAATAAGAGCTTCACAATCCCCAATGTTTGGAAAAACCTTTTAAATTATTGATGCTGACCATGATTAATATTTCATGCTGGTGCCGGAGGGCTGTTCCAAAACCTACGCACGGCGAGCGGCTGCTGAAGGTGTGACTGTTGACTTAGCATTACTTATTGATCAGTTCAGTCTGCATGCTTTAAAACTCACCATTGATTACAGCTTTAATAAACTCAAGAGTTTTATCTAAAAGCGTTTTTAACTGTGTTGGAGGTAAAAAATCTTTACAGCAGGTTGAAATATGAGGCCCTCTGTACACATGTTTAGTCTTTTTTCTGATAGAAAGTCAAATATCTCAAGAGCTTGCTTTTATTTAGCTGAGGATAGTCTGAAGATGTTCAGGTATTTCCCCATGTGATGCTGTCTGTTTCTGTCCCCCCCATTACCTCCCTCTGTTGTCTGTCACTGACAATTAAAGGGGAAGCGGACTAATGGGTTTAAGGGAGTGGAAAAGATAGCAGACGTCAGTGCGTTGTTTATATATACATTGAAATACATTTTCAATCACATTTAAGATACTTGCTATGGCTTTTAGTTTAAAATGGTTTGGAATCCTAAAATTTAAAACTGTCCCGCAACGTAATTGGGAAGAAATTCCTCCATAAAAGCAGCAGAGACGTGCAAATAAAATCAGCTTTAAAGCTTTAAAGCTTTAAAGACAAAACCCCCCTTCCTTCCTTATGGTTTCCTTCTAGACTAACATGTTTTTCCTTTTTTAAATGTGTAAGAGATCATTTTGGTACTAGTCTTTATCCACCTACTAATTTGGACAAAGAAGAGTGAAAGTGGGATTTCTTTTAAAAACGAGAAAGAAAAAGCATGTTAATTGTTGTATTGGTTTTTTAACATGGGTGGGGGATAATATTGATCCTAAGCTAAAAAAAAACAGATACTTGTGGCTCTAAAGAAACAGCAGCGTTACATTAAAATCCATGCAGCAACATTTGATGGAACCCAAAGTAACAAAAAAATAAATAAAATCTAATCAGTGAAAAATGTGGCATCTCTATTGGGTTTGGGTTGTACTTTAAAGTGATTTAGTAAAACTGAAGTAAGCATGAATGAATATGGAGCTGGTGTCAGTCTGTGCTGCCCTCTAGCGGATCAGAACGATCAAATCTTGCTCCTAATATTTGATCATTATTACTGACATTTTTTTGTTGTTGCATAGAAACAAATTATATTGTAAAATATATTAGAAAATTAGAGCTTAAATCTGCTTTCATAAAATCTAAATAACCGTCATCTAATCAGCCACGAATGCATTCACAACAAAATGAGTTGATAAATGATGCTCTCACTAACCACATTCTTGGCTTTTAAAGTTAAAAAAGCCTCTTTTGCCTGAATGTTTCTAGGTCCAATAGTCTTCCCTGTTTTCAATCTTCTCCTTGTCAGCTCGGCACTTATCCAGGCATCTCTCACACAGAAGGTTCTTATCGACCACGTAAAAGCTCGCTGCTACCACACCCGACTTGTATCCGGGTGACTGTTGGGTCATGATGGGGTTCCCTTCCAGGTTGAGCCTCTCCAGTTTCTTCAACCTCCCGAGGCACTTGGGGACGGACGTGAAGCAGTTGTTCGAGAGGCCGAGGTGCTGGAGCTCCTTCAGGTGACCGACTGAGCTGGGGAGGGCTTGGAGCTGGTTGAGTCCAAGGTTCAGTGTTTGGAGACTGGTCAGCTGGCCGATGTCATTGGGGAGGTTTGTCAGACGGTTGTTACACAGGTTCAAAACCACCAGGGCCTGAAGGTGTCTGATGGTCGCAGGGAGCTCCTCTAACTGTTATAAAATAAGCCAACACAGACATTTGAATGAATCACAGCTTCCTTTTTTTCCCCAACTAAACAACAGAATAGCACTCTTAACCAATGGAATTGCTCAAAATATCAAGAATCAAGAATCAGTTTATTTATATAGCGCCAATTTACAACAGGTGTCGTCTCAAGGCACTTCACAAATAATCAATTAAAATCAAAGATACATTCTAACAAATCAATTTGAAAAAGTTTCCAATCTAAGGAACCCCAGCAGATTGCATCGAGTCATTGACTTGCAGCATTCACTCCTCTGGAATCAGCAGGCAGAAACAATGGCTTGTGTTGTCGTTGACTTTACAGCAATCCCTCATACTGAGCATGCATGTAGCGACAGTGGAGAG
>JAVLVB010000001.1:10136921-10152815 GCA_032876305.1 Orestias chungarensis | reverse complement strand
CACACACACACACACACACACACACACACACACACACACACACACACACACACACACACACACACACACACACACACACACAAAGTCCATTTATCATCTTGACTGATATCAATTTTCTTGTAAAGAAGCGACACTCGTTGTAAATTTGTGTTATATAAATAAATAAACAAAAATCTCAGACATCAGAGAAGAAACTTCAGCACGTGCTTGTTTAAAGTTCAGATGATTAAAGTTAAATGTGTTTAAAACTACAATTAAAAAACTTATAATTTAGCAAAGCCTTAAGAAAGTTCAAAACCTCCAAACCTAAAGTTCATACTTCTCTCTAACTCCTCATTCCTTATCTGCATTTATATTTGGGTTTTTTTATGAGTAATGCACGTTTTTTGTGAGAATAATCTGACTGACACTTGTTTCTCTCTTTAGATAATCATGTTTTGATAACTCCCACATCGTACTCACATAATTGCTGTGCAGATCCAACACTGTGATGCTGACAAACTGTTGTACAAACGCGGGGATCTTCCTCAACAGGTTCCTGCTCAGATCCAGTTCGTTTACGTCAAACAGCTTCTGGACGCACTTTGGCACGGCGGCGATGCCTTTGTAGCTGAGGTTCAGCTTTCGCCTCCCATCCAGGCTCAGGTCCACGCAGTCCTGAACTGCTGCCAGTGTGAGCATTTTGGTCTTTTTAGCTTTCCGTCCTGCGGGCATTCTGCTGCAGACCACACATTTACAAGTTATTACCTCATAAACAAAGGTTTAAAGTCGCTCTTCCAAATGTTATTTCAGTGCTTGGTTAAGTAAGAATGAAGGTAAAAGCAGCTAGCAACAAATCTACTTCTTTACCAGGATCTTTAAACTCAAAGAATCTTTAACAATGTAAAACAAACCTTCACACTTAAGAGCTATCACTGAAAAATCTAAGCAGCTTCAACACAGCCTCTACTCTACAAGACATGCTGTTTGTTTCCCTTCGTTCCCTGGCAACTTTTGTTTGAAGTGAATAGACTTTACAGCCCTGACCATCCAGGAGCCTCAGTGAGACAATCCACTGCTTCTAGGAATCTGTGTGGACGACTTGTTTGAAAAATGACAGGATCTGTTTCTACGATGATAGAACAATGATTCAATTTTAAAAACAAACCTGCTTATCCACAACTGTTAATTCCAAATTAAAGACAGAAAGAGTGCTATTACCAAATTGTATCCAAGATGGCATCCAACTGGAATTCACGTTCAAGTGTTAAAACAAATATTCTTTTTAATTATCCAATTACATAATCAAGGAATCAAGGAATTGAAACATTGTTATATAACAAGGAATTGAAGCATTGATATATAACAGAAATATTAATTGTTTAAATATTAATAGTTTAAATAGATTTCACCCAATCTTATTTACACGTCCATCTTCCAAGGGAATTTTTTTTATAATTTTACTGCATGTATTCTTGTGTTATTTTCAGGATATTTTTAGTAAATCCCATATAAAACAGATTTTCTTCTTTCACTTTAGGAATATATCCAAAAATGGAAATATTCTGTCAAGGACTGATGCTGAAAAACTAGTCCATACATTTGTTATTTCAAGGCTGGACTATTCGGTTCACAAAACACAGTTAAAAGACTTCAGTTGATCCAAAATGCTTTTGCAAGAGTTACATAAAACTTAAAAAGAGAGATCATATCTCCCCAATTTTAGCTTCCCTTCATTGGCTCCCTGTCAAACTAGAGTTTAAGATTCTTCTTATGACATATAAAGCCCTCACTAATCAAGCTCCATCATACATTAGAAGTCTGATTACTCCTTAACAGAGCACTTCGCTCTCAGACTGCGTTTTATGTTGTTATGTATTGACTTGAACTGCTGGAGGACAATCTGACCACTTCTCTCTCTGCTACTTTCTTCCTTTGTCCAATCTGCTTTAGTTACCGTTATTTCAACCTTGTTAACCTTTTGTTTTCTCTTAGTGTTCTTCTCTCCATAGTAGCCACACCTGGTCTGGCGTTCTGTTTGCTGAGACAGCTTCTTGGATGAGAACATGGGCTGAGATGATGTCAGTGATGCTCTACAAATGCTGTTATAAAATCTCTTGTTCAGTATTATCTGCATCATTTTGTCTTCTGTCTCTTCAAACCTCCAGTCAGTCGTGGCAGACAGCTGCTTGTACTGAGCCTGGTTCTGCTGGAGGTTACTTTCTTCCTGTTAAAGGGGAGTTTTTCCTCTCCACTGTCGCTACCTGCATGCTCAGTATGAGGGATTGCTGTAAAGTCAACAACAAAACAAGCTATAATTTCTGTGATTTGGTAGGACTACATTCTGCAAGTCAATTACTCGATGCAATCTGCTGGGTTTCATGATAAAAAGCAAAATGGATAAAATGGATTTAAACTTATGTCAAAGAATGAAAGCACTTATGTAAGGACTTGAATACTGCAATAGAAAGCAGAAGCATTGTGGAAAACTGGGAAAAAATGCACAAACATGTATTAATATTAGTCAGAATAAACTAGGGAGTGCCAAACTCTTGTTTCCTTCTAAACATGTATTGCTTGATGTTTTATTAAGGGTGCTAAACAGCAGCTTAGGATGGGCGAGTGGTCTGAGCAGAATGACGGTGTTCAGACTGGCTCTAAGGATTATAAATGTTTGTTGTGTGTCCATGTTCAGAAAGATGTTACAATGCAAATGTTTGAACTATTGGTTCAACACCCTCTTCTGGTGCACGTTTTCCTTCCACCCAACGTCCCAATAACATGCTTGAATAAGACCAGCCGTCATGTTTAGATATGACCTCTTGTGATGTACCTGCCTTGTGGAGACATGTTATTCTTCTTCCACAAGAGGGTGGGTATATTGTCCTAATGTGATAGTACAAAGGTGCTCTCATTTTTAATTTATGCTTGGTTGCAATGGTTTCTGTTCAGGTGGAACATGACATAATTTAAACATAGAGATTATTCCGTGGCTCAGGCTACATTTGCAAAATGATCAGTGCTTCCTTCATTCTGTGGTTAAAAAGTAAACATGGAGATTAAAAACAGCAAGTTTGGTTCTATAGTTTTTGTATGTATCAAGGAAACTTTTACATAACTCAAAATTATCTTAAATGGCCAATGACCAATGATTTAAAAGGAAAATTTTGTACCGTGCTAAGGATTTTTTTTATTTATTTTTTAGGATGATTCAAACTTTGTTGACATTTTCCAGCTGCAACCAGGGGAAGAAAAGACAGTGGTAGTCACGATGAAATAGCTGCTCCTAAAGGTTGGCTGGTAGTAAGACAGAACTTTTCAACAGCCAGGTGTAATACAATTAGTTTTAATATTGTCTAAAACATAAGAACAAAGATAAGAGCTTAGAAATATTTCAACTAAGTGAATAGATTGACATAAGTTACACATTGGTGAAGAAAAAGGGAAATAATCCTTTTTAACATTGGAAGAAGTGCAATGATGCAGATTAGTAAGGAAACTTTGGATTTACAGGGCACAAAATGTAATGATAAGACTTAGTAAAAACATGAACATTATACTAGATTAAAACCATAAATGACAAACAAATGGGAAACAACCAATTCCACAGTAAAAGAAAAAGTTTAAAGAAACACAAGCAATATTTCGTAATACTTCTGATTCATATTCACATACAGAGAATTAGCCATGATAAAAAAAAGACTCAATTCCAGTGCTGAAAGCTAAACTATTGCAAGAATTATTGCCGAGCTGCTTATTTATTATTAGACACATTAGCCTTAGGAATGTGATTCGAACTCACTTCTGTTTGTTGTCATTTTTGGCTTTTTCAAAACTTTATTTCCACTGTTTCTAGCATTTTACTGTTTTTAGACGACCCTGTTTAACTCTTCATCATCAGCAATACAGACCACTAAAGGTGATCATCTTTGCCCGTGGCTTTAAGTGTCTATATGCTATACAATGCTTTGAAGAAACTTATATAACTAAGGGTACAACAACATTCAATCATGCTTTGGGATTCATAAAGTGTTTTTAAATTTAATTTCAATTGATTTTACATCCAGCAGGTGACAGCAAAACATGGTCAACCACAAAATCAAAACAAAACAAAACAAAAAAACATGGTTTCTATGGTTACTACTCAGGTGCATCATAATCATTTTTTTGAACAAAAACAAACTTGTGTGGATAATAACATTTAAGCTCAAACATTATTCTACGCCTCAAGAAAGAAATATTCACAGACTTTACTAAATTTCTGCAATCTAATCACTTCATTTGAGGAACATCTTGGCCCAGAGATCGACCGGAAGAATGTAAGAAATGTGCATATATTTTCTCTTGTTTAAATCATTGGGGAAACCAACAAAACTCGAAGTTCACCAATGTTTTGTCTAGAAAACGTATTATTTAGACAAAAGGGGCAGCAAAATTGTATTCTTTGTTGATACATTTTTTCTAAATCTTTTAATATGTGTCAGGATTTCTGTATCTGAAATATTGTAATAATGCAACTGAAAAGAAACATGGGAAATATTGCATGAAATTGTTTTTGAACCTTTCACAGAAGAGAAACAAAGCAGCCCATCCATACCAACGCCCTACAATGTCCTCTACGTCTTGGCGATCCAATGCTCAGGTTGAATCTAGGGCATCGCGATCGTCGTCCACCATTGACCCGGAGGACCTCCCACGAGCCCGTCCCATGGCGCCCCGCTGCCAGCCGTCCTCTGCGTCGGTCCATGATGTGGAACCTACAATGATTCATAACTACACGGTACCAGAGTACCAAAAGATCTACAGTGAAGAAGTTGAGGCCATGCTGATGTCGGTTTTATAGACAATACGTTATACGTTAAGGTATCTAGTCTGGTATCGTTAATCTGTCGTTTCGCCACCTTTGTCGCAGGTCAGAAACCGAGCAGCCTCGTCCCTATTCTTTGGAGCTTGGTTTGCTCATCAAGCAAAGGTTGTGGGAGAGGCTAAACAAGCCACGGTTTACGTCCACCGTTAACGAAGACAACCTCACAACCGTGCAGGTATCCTACGAGAGCAGAGAAGATCCCAACACGGATCCGGTGTTGACCTCAGGGGAACCAGAGCATGAATGAAGAAATGAACAGAGAAGCCAAAGCTGAAACTTTACAGTTGGACAAAAGAAATGTTTTAAGTTGTTTGTCTTTTAGAATCTCAATTAAATTTGTTAGTAAATTGTAATTGTGTGCTCATGCTTGTGGGCTCTACAGTATTTTCCAAAACACCAATAGAAGAGAAAATAGAAACTCTGCAGGCCACAGACAGTGGAGATTAGTAAATTCTAGTCTTGGTGCTGAATAATAATAATACAAATAAGCACTATTTTCCTGCTTCTTTTGAAAATCCATGGTCTGAATTTTTCAAAACTGACAAGATATTTTTTATATTTTGTAAAACTTTAATGTAGTTTTTTGATAAATAAGTCAGCAAGCTTAAGAAACACGTCAGACGAAACAATCCTTACCCTCAACAGGCTAAAATCTTACAAAACCTCGCAGAAGAATATAGAATGATCTGATGGATCCTAGGTCACAAGTCAACACTGAAGAAACAACAAAGCTAGAGTGTTATATGTAACTCACTTTAAATGGGATGAAGTCTTATTTTCTTTTTTTAAGGTGTTTAAAGTTTGAATAATTGCAGCCCAGAACCTTCTGTTGCCTAGAAGGAGAGTCCATCCATTTTTATTGGAGCACATAAACGCGCTGTTCCACCAGTGTTGTGTACACTTTGGAGAGACACTGAAACTTTTCCTCTCTGTTATTCTACAAACCTTCTAATTGAAAAGGAGCGAAAAGCGGCCTTTCCACAGAGATAAGTGATAGACTCTTGATCATGTTTGGGAAAGCTGGCACCGCGGGGGCCGAGGCAGTCGTGTTTATTTAAGCCCTGGCTTTTCCTTTCCTCTAAACTGTGTGGCTGATGTGTGCCTTTGTGTTAGCGCTACAAAATCAAAGCGGTCCTTGTCTGTCTTTGTGTTTGTTCTTCACTTCCCAAACACAGACCAGACATAATGTTTGCTCGGAGAAGGTTTTCTGTAATTACTCTACAAATCAAATTGTTTGTTTGGAGTAATCAGTTTAATTGCTGAAACATTAGAGACTGTAAGAATTAGAATTGGAAATGTATTAATGTCTGTTTATTCTTGTTATTATCTTAATATAACGCAAATCTCTTGATCACTTTGTGTGCAGAATGTGACCTACATGTGAATTTCATGAGGTTCTGTGATACCATTATGAATCCCTAGCTTCCTTTCTTCCCCCCACATGTATACATGTGATTTTGTATGTGTTTCACATCCCTTCACATGTGGTACATAGGCTCCACATATCAGTTTTCAATGGTGAAATTCATGTGCTTTTTTGTGAAAAGGGACTAAGCCAGGTTCTGGTTCTGCTGGATGTTTATTCTAGTTAAGGGGGAGCTACATGTATGGTACGTATGTGGAATTGCTACAATCAAAAATTACTGTTCCAACCACACAACTGGTTTTACAGCACGAATAGATTTTTCTGTAATCATGTTTTACTCTTTGCTTAACAGACATTCACCTTTAAATATTCATTTGAGAGAGAAGAATCCAAATAAGGTGTCATAGGTAAGATGTTCACGATAAAATTACATTTGATTTCAATCTCACCAACATGATTCTCACTATTTTTAAATAAGTTTAGAGATCACAACACTTTAACTGTGCCGATCTGTTTATTAATAACACCAAGTTTGCTAATCTGCTAAATGTATCTCCACAGGTATGATTCATTTCCATTTCTCAGTTTCCCAAGGATGCTTCAGGAGCGATCTAGTAGCAGCTAGTTTTTTGGTTCCTTTGTTTTGTTTTTTTGTTTTTGTTACTGTTTGTTTGTTTACTTGTTTCCATTTGATTATTGGTCTGTGTATATTTTCCCTGTGTGCACCCCCAACCCCCACCCCTCAGTCATGTTTAGCTTTAGAATGTATATAACACCTCAGAAATCAATAAACGATTAAGGTATGGGTAGCAAGGGAGGCTCTAAACTTTTAAAGCTTCATGTGGAAAAGAAAATCTGTTAAGCGCAACTATGGCAGCCAGAAACCCATTCTACTAGCAATGATGCTGAACAGGACAAGGGGGAAATAAATAAATAAATAAATAAATAAATAAATGAGTTTAAACCAAATCTGAACAATATTTCCATTTGGAATCACACGAGTAAGTGGAGATAGTACACTCTAAATAGCTGTAGGCAAGCTGAAAATAAATTCAAGAACAAGACAATGATTAGCTCACACCAAACTCTTCATGTGGCGCCACATGATTTTCTAACCTAAAGTAAACATGACTACTTTTGAGACCCTTGATTACATGCTCCTGTTTCCCAAGATTATCTCTACTTACCTGATTTGTTGTTTTTCCTCCAGACTTCATCTTCCTTGGACTCCCTCATCAACTTCAGACACTCTGGTGCATCCTCCTGGATCACATCAAAACTCATTATCTTCATATCCATCTGCTTTGGTCTCCTTGTAGCTCCTTCAGCAGCTCATCTAGAAGGATATAAATAACTACTGTATCTCGATGACCAGCGTAAACCACAATTTTTAGTAGACGTCATAACTCCAGTAAAGCATGCCCTCCTTGAGACTTCTCCAACGCCTACAGAGTTTTAACTTTCACAATACCCAATTCATCATCCACTTCTACTTGTGTAACTGCCGGCCAAACCATTTACCTTTCTCTTCTGCGCGACCTCCAAGATTCTCATCGCCATCACACATCAATAAACGATGTTGCTTGCTTTGGAGTCCCCTACTTAGCTGTTTAAATGACGTCAAGGCTTGGTTGGCCCTAAATTTTTTAAAGCTAAACGAGGGAAAGACTGAAGTCATGTTGTTTGGGAACACCCTCCTTGACTTGGGACCCCTTCAAACTTACGTGCGTCCCAAAGTCACCAGCCTTGGCGTCACTTTGGACAGTGATTTTAAACAGGATAAACAGGTTAATGCGGTTTTAAAATCAAGTTTTTATCACCTTCGACTTTTATCAAAAGTCAAATCTTTTTTATCTTTTAATCTTCTGGAACAACTTGTGCACGCTTTTATCTCTTCTCGTCTGGACTGCTGCAATGCTCTGTACTCTGGTGTCTGTTATACGGCTCTTTCCCGTCTGCAGTTAGTCCAGAACTCTGCGGCACAAGATTTAACAGGGGCCAAGAAGCAGGAACACATCAACCCTATTTTAGCTTCACTGCACTGGTTTTCTGTACGTTTTAGAATTGATTTTAAAATGTTATTGTTTGTTTTTAAAGCTTTAAATGGACTGGCTCCAAACTACATTTCAAATTGCCTCCATGTGTATACTCCGTCGCGCGCTCTGAGGTCTGGGGGCCAGTCCCAGCTCACGGTCCTTAAGACTAGACTAAAAACTAGGGGGTAAAGGGCTTTCTCTTTGGTTGGCCCCAGACTCTGGAATGCTCTGCCCCTCTTTGTCCGAACTGCCCCCTCTGTGGAGTGTTTTAAGTCTCGTCTGAAGGCACACTTTTATTCTTGTATAGTTGTACAGTATGGTCCCATGTGTCTTTTACTGTTTTAGCGGATTGTCTTATTTTATTTTTACTTATTTATTTTATTTATTGTATTATTTTATTGTTCTCTTATATTATTTTAGATGGTTTTATGTCTTATAAGTTTTTGTTCATGTATGAAAAATGATGGACATGTTCCTGTTTTAAATGTGCTATATAAATAAAGTGGATTGGATTGGATTGAAGTCCTACAAACCACAATTCTTACAAGGATGGTCCTTTGTTCGGTTTCCTATGAATGGGTTTGTAACCTGGTCTTGTCGAATCGACAACTCTGACCTTAACTAAAGGAAATGAAGTCCTCACTGCTCTAGATTAGGGGTCTCTAACCCTGGTTCTCGAGATCTACTTTTCTGCAGGTTTGTCCTGCTTAAACACACCTGAGTCAAAGGAATGTCTTTGCAAACTTGATGGCCAGCCAAATCATTTAATGCTGCTATGTTGTAGCTTGGATGCAGCTAAAAGATGCAGTCGATCTTGAGAACTGGGGTTGGAGAGACTTAGAGATTTTGAGTATGCATCATAGGTTTATTTATTTATTTTATTTTGTTTTTGACATGTGGCTCTTTTTTTTTAGCCATTTTACCATACTTTATGTGGTCCCATTCCATACGTCTGACAGCAACCATCCCATAGTGTGTCTGCTCAAACACAGAATGAACAATAGATGTTACTTGCTGTGAATAACAGCATTCCTCATATTTTTAGACTGAAAGATTATAAGAAATCTCTGTCAACTTGTTTAGGCGCCATGGTCGACTGGCTGCTGGTATCGGGAGAGCACTTATGTTTCTCAGCTGGAAGCAGATTAGATTCAGAGGGGCTGGAAGGCTCCGTTTCCGTATCCCACATGCTCACCGGCCAGAAATCATGCGGAAGATACATTGCCAAGAGTGGCTGACTGCTGGACAGTGGATATGTGAGCTTGCTTCTCAGTCCTGTGATCATCCCGTTCCGAAGCCTTTCATTTGATTTAGTTTTAGCTCAAAGGCCAGTGTAGCACAGATAATCGTGACCACACAAAAACCATTGGATGTAGGCAAAATGTTTTTATGGAACGGAAAGAGGAAAAAGACCGGAGACACAAACATCCTCTTCAGATTTAACAATAGGTTGCATCATGTCCTCTGACCTAATTTGTATACTTTTACGAGGAGTATATTTTTATCCTCACAAAGACAAGAAACCAGCAAACATACAAGCTGACCTTATAAGTTACCATAACATTTCAAATTCCCTCTTTCTAGCTTTACTTGCATTTTAATTTTTACGAAAAAAGCATAACATAAAAAATTCAAGCTTTTGTTAAACTTCCAATGTCGTACCTCACTTTTATTGGACAACTTTACTCCATCTAAGTTCCACCCTATTTTTTTGTAGTTTAACAGGTTTTGATTGCAAGTTAGTCGGTTTTTCCAAGATCTGGAATTTGACTTCAGTTTTATTCTTTCATTTTTTAGATGTCATGTGAACAAAACATTTGAATAGCTTTGTCTCCTTTTTTTCCTCGCTCATCACTGCAGAAGACATAGAAACAGAAAAAGCTGCAGTCGGTTCAGGTGGACATGAGAAATGATCTGTTTTAGTGATTTTAAGCAAAAGGTAGGCTGTACAGTGGTGCAGTAGGTTTCAGCAAGAAAGCTCTGGGTTTGATTTCACCTTCGGTCTTCCCCTGAAGGAGTTTGCATCTTCTCCCTTTGCATGCATGGGTTTTTTGTCTGGGTACTCTGGCTTCCAAAAACATGTCTGTTAGGCTAACTGGATTTTCTAAATGAACTTATGTGTGAGTATCCGTGTGAGAGGTTGTCAATTGCTGTCATCGCAATATTTACCAAAATTATGGACAAAGAAAAATTAAGAGAAAAAAAACAAAAAAACGCAAAATAACACAAACTGACTGAAGGGAAACTTAAAAAGCAACTGATCAGCCCAAATAAAGAGAAAATCAGGGAGAAAGCATATAAACAACCCTGTTCACCTCATTGTTCGTAGAATAAAAGCAGCTAAAAAAAGAAAAACAAATCTAGTCATACTCCATTAACAGTATTAAGAACATTTTGTGCGCTTATTTTAGAATACAAGAAAATGATTATTTCTATAAATGAATTTCAACCCAATCCTTTTTTGAAATTAAATCCTCAATTCAAAGAAATAAAAATAGATGTGTAGTGTAATGTTTAATAGTCTATTGCAGTGTAATGTTTGATGGATATTTCCCAGGTGGTTTGGCTGTAACTGCAGCCATTAGATCTCTGCCGTGACTTTTGTGCCTCGTAGGTGGTCAGACATACGCTGAACTCTGACAAAGTGCTCTCTCACAACCCTAAATTGTATGTGTGTATATGAGCAACGCTTCCAGCCAATCACAGACTAGCTTTTTTCACCCAATTAAATTATGTATTGCAGTGAAAACAACAGTTTTACTTATCTCTCTATTTAAATCCACACTGGTTTTTTGCATTTCTTTCTATATTTTGATTAGTACTTTTAAAGAAACTTTCAACTAGTCATGTCAATGTTTGAATGAAAGAACAGTTTTTATATAATTTGTAGCTATTAAAATTCTGTTTGTCAAGAGTTCTCTTTGCTAATATCAATAAGTTAATAGATGCTTAATTTAGATTATTTGAATTTTTTGACTCCTCATGCGTCAACCATGTTTGCCCTTTGAGCAAATTGGTGGAGTGTCTGATATCATTTGATTTACTGGCGATTGTTTCACTGAACTGAATGTAGTATTTGCAAGAAATGCTTCGATTCGATGAAAAAGACCAAGTCTGAATGGCTCAGGGTTCATTTATTTACAACTTAGGGTTGCAATAGAGCAGATTCTTTTTTTGAGTTGAGTATGCATGGGATTCATGTGCACACTAGATCTGTGATCTCAAATCAGTGTCACTCTGCGCTCAAACTGGTGGCACAAAAATCAACCCATGCACACCCAGTCAGTTTTGGTAGACAGACATTTCCTTGTAAGTTGTCTTTTGTTACTGAGGGCAGAATAATGCTCCCTGAGATACTTTGTACTCAAGGATTTTTTTTGATAACGTAAATTTGCTTCATAAAATCTCGATTCCTTTGTTTCCTGTCTGCTATGTTGCCGGATCCTAATGATGCTACTTGTTCTCCAATGTTTACAAGAAAATAACATCTGAGGTCTTCACAGATGGGCCAAATTAATATTTATATAGAAATTAAATTTCACATAGGGAAGGATATTTGAAAGTATCTATTTTTATTTTATTCTAATTAGAGATGCATCTTTCTGCTATAGCAGACCAACAACGTAAGGGCAAATGAGATTCTGATTCAAACCTACGTCAATGGAACAAAAAACACAAAGCACAGTCTCCATTGGCTTTATTTATTAAAGATATATGAACCCTTCAAAAAAGGGTCTATAACTTTTAACCACACCTGTATTCACTTATACACGTATACATTATTTTTAAGTACTTCCCTTTTTGCCTCCAAAAATAAGAGAATTGTAAAACAAACAATTGCTTTCAACTTCACCAACCAACATCAACATCCATGACAAAATCTACCACAAAACTCCTTTACACAATTTTGCATGAATCCACCTTTATTGTTGTACTTATTTCACTTCTTAACAAACATTGGTATACAAAAAAAAAGGCACAAGCTTATACGCAAGAAGGCTAATGAATGCCGAGTTCGCTCGAGGGTAGAGAGAAGGAAAAGCATGAGGTGGCACAGTTCACACACATGGTTCTAGTTAGTGGACGCCCATTATGGACGACGTGGTTTGGAAAGGACTTTACTTTTCACAGTCTAAAGGCATTTTTAAGACACTTCTACGACCCACCAAAAGGTCACTCATTTTATTTAAGGTCTACTCACAGTTCGACTTACACAAAAATTAAGAAAAAATATTATAAAAAAGCTCTTCCCTGCAGTTAGAGGACAAAACTGTATCGTGCTTGTAATGCACAGTCATACAACTCTGCTTTAAAAGTTTTATTAAGCTATATGTTTGACATTACATCACTGTCTTGGAATATTAGTCTCACAATGTGGTTAACCCCGAAGTTCAAACTGGTGAACAATCAGTCGCTGGTTTAGTTCTTGTTTGATGACAAGAAATGAGCTAAAACTGCCCTATTGAGATAAACTTTTATCTTGCAGGCAGCTGTATGGATACGGCCAGCGAGACAGTGAAAGTCTTGAGGGAAGGGAGGGATCAGGTGCCTTTGTGTCTGGGTATCAAGTTTAATGTTTAAAAATGCTTTCCCCTTTGGTGAGCCTGAAAGGTAGTTGAGTGGAAAAAAGAGAGGATCCAACTGTTTTTATTCACACATTTACAGAAAGTGAAACAGCACTGGTAGCAAGGATATGCAGTAAAAGTCACAATGCTTCAAAGTAATCAGACTGATTTTGAAGCAATACAGGGAAGGCAAAATTCTGAAAGTCTATATTTCTTAAGCAATCAGATGGCTTTCCACTGACTCCAACCTTTTTTCTCAAAAATGTGTGTGTGTGTGTGTGTGTGTTGTGAACAAGTCCATTGAGTTGACATTGGCGCCACATACTTTACAATTGGGGAAGTCTGGGGCTAATTGCTAGTTTCCATCAACTCCATGGTCATAATAAATTGCAGCAGGATAGTCACAAACAGACTGCACGCAGATGCTCTGAAGGAAATAGTGCTGTGAACACATTAGAAGGAAATAAGGCTCGAGGATGGGTTAGTGATGACATACGCCAGGAAATTTGTGACTCATTCAAAAGTTTGCTTACATCGGATTGGGGTTCATTCGCTATCACTGCTGGGATTATTGTAGATTAAGCATTAAAATGCTACTTCAGGCGGATGAGGTTAGGTTTCACTAGACTTCTGTGAACAAGATGGTACCAGTACATTTGTAATAGTTGATCCTTGTGCACATGCTCAAAATACAAAAGCTTCCTTATCACTGCTTCCCTATGACAAATTCTACATTGGTCTGAGAGCATGAAAGCCTCAAGATTATTTAAATAAATACATAAAAGTGTGTTTTAAAAAGTCTATTGCAGTTTAGTTTGGACAGGACTTGAGAATTACTGATTCAGTTCTGGGTATCCTAACAAAACCAAGGATTCCAGCTGGTTTTATTTCTTTCCACAAATGAAGGCATCGTGAAGTCATCCTGTTTAAGTGTCCAAAACCACCTGAACTCACTTTTGATGCCCCCGCCCCGAGGATAATGATTCTCTTTGCCTCATCTTTATAGGACAATCTGGTTACTCTATGCAGGGAGTTAAATTCACTTGCTTTTATCCTTGATCTACTTCTTTTTGTCAGGGTCCATATCTTATGACTCTCTAATGGTTAGAAGATGGACACGCCACTTAAGTGTAGGAGTATTTTTAATCCACGAGAAAAATTAACATTGCTACAAACAAGATCCCAATCAACCTGCTCATTGTTTGCTGAACCTAGGTGAATAAAACAGCAAGATACTTGAACTCCTTCACTTGAAGCATAGACTAATTAAACCTGAAAGGAAGAATCCGCTCTGTCATTGTTTAGAACCAAGGACTCAGCATTAGAGGCACTGACTCTTATTTGAATCATCCAACAACTCACAGTAGAGACGTGTTAACCCTATGATCCCTGGGACTTTCTTCATCTACTTGTAAAGTCTATTATAAACCGGTCTCGTGGACCAAGTCCGAGCAACAGTAGTTGATGGTTGCTGCTGAATCTCAGAACACAAACATGAAGATTTTCTATATTAAGGAGACTAGTTCAGTTTAAACCCAAAACACACAAGTTGTGTCCAACTCAACTCTGCAATCTGATCTTTTTCTGACACTGAACCTCTGAATATAAGTCCATAAACTGATTCTTCTAATACTCACACAAGGGTATCCGACACCGGCCTTTAGCTTTGGTAAGGAGACCTGGTGGGTACTGATTCTTTGAAGTAAAATCTGGGATTTGGGATATTAGATTATTCATATTGTTTATTTACCTATAAATTTTAAGAAGTAGTAAAGTTTTGTTTTATATTATTTAATTACTGTATTTCGGCAGATCTGAGGTTCCTTTCTGAATGTAATGCAAAGTAAATCAAGCTTAGTTTCATCTACCATGCTATTAGTTGGACTACACAGGAATCAACCACATTAAACACATAAACTCCAGTATGAAATAAAGGATAGAAAAGTAAGACATCACATTGTGTGTTGCTATCATGTTAGGAAGGTATGCAAAATTCCTATAAAATTACCTGTACAAGTTCTTCATCATATAAAAAAAAGCCCATTTCTTTACTACAAACCATTCCTTACAAAAAGTTTTAAAAAAACAGAGTATAAATAGAACACAGGCTTTATACAAGGCTAAGTTAGTGTTTTTTTTTGTCCGTCTCAAAGCTGCTGCTCCTCAAACAATATCTGAGCGTACACAGTTCCACTCCGAGAGGCTTTCGACTCTGGGATGGGCTTGACCAGATCCAGCTCAGCATACGTCAGATTCTCCTCTACTATCCTTGGCTGGGAACGAGGGAGGCAGGGAGGCAACAGCAGAGAAAACATAATCATGGTTAACACAGTCGGCACTGGGACGAGGAAGTATGAGAAGATAAGAAACATATTTGTTAGAAAATGTGAGATAAAGAAAGAGCTGAAGATAGTGTAGATTTTACTATGTGCATAACTCTGGTTTGTGTAAATGTAACTATACTGCCTGCAGCAGCCACCAATCAGAAGAAGCTTTAAAACATGTATATAATCAAGCGTCCACATCGTCACACATTTTATGAGAAATTCTCAAATTCATCCTCCACACTTTCATTTGGAGTGATTATTAGGTTGTATGTGACTGAATGTTTTACACATACAGTAACCGTGTGAACCTCTACTCCAAACGTCTCGGATACACAACAAAGATAAAAGAAATTATGATTAAAAAAAAGAACGTGAAAGCAAGTATTAACTGGTATTCAGTCATACGGATGTACTCACCAGTACTACATTCCTCGGTTGAGGTTTTAAAAGTTTGGGTTTCCGTGTTTTGTCTTCGATCGGGGCTGCATGGACAAAAGCAAAGTATGTTCTGTACAAAGCTGAACGTTTAGAAAAAATCACATAGATAGAATCAGATTTTTTTGCTATTTTTTTATTTAGATGACTGGGAAGTTTATTTGACAGTAGGCGTCACCAAAATCAGTTTTTTATCCTAAAAGAAATCCTATATGCTTTAGAGCTGGCGGTAATGTATTTTGGTGCAATCGCAAATCCAAGCAAGTATAATTGTTTTGAAATACTTTTTTTTTTTTTGCCACACTTCTAAACACACACA
>JAVLVB010000001.1:10122684-10136821 GCA_032876305.1 Orestias chungarensis | reverse complement strand
GATTAATGGAAGACGTAGAATCCCTCGCTAGAGACGTCGTTTTAAAAATTCAGCTAGGCGAACTAGTTTGACAGCTTAGTTAAAAGATATATAAAAATAATCAGTTTCTACAGATGCAATGTTGCCTTACAGTAAGAAAGTCCTGTTACCCAGCAGCCATGATGCTGGTTGGATGGATGGAAAAACAAACTATAAATTAACGGATCGAATTACATATGGATGGATGACATGCTGGTGGGTGGGTGGCTGACTGGATGGATGGTTGGCAGGCAGACAACAGACAGAAAACTTAGTGGATGGTTAGATAGGAAACAAAAAACAGACATAGTGTTGGTTGAATGGATGGATGGTTCACGGATGGATGTAGCAATGGATACCACAACAATAAAATCACTAGACAAGTATTAGCATTGTATTCAAGGAAGAAGAAGACGGTGCAGACATTTCAGGGTACAAAAGGTTTGTATCACTTGAAGCACTTGAATGCACCACATAAGCACAGCTGTTGATAAGTTAAGTGCAAACCTTGTAGCTTAGAGCTATTGACTAACTATTACATAAAGTTTGATTAGGTCCACATTTCTGTCTTCACTAAAACAACCACGTCAGCTTCGGCTCATGTGAAAGCACCACAGATGTTTGTTTACCTTTTACCGGTATCTCTGGTGGTTTCTCCTCTTGGTAGTTTCTGCTTCTTTTCTTTCTGTACCTCCTCACCTTCTTAGGAAGAGCTGGAGAAACACTAACCACGCTGGTGACCGTCTCTCCTGAACTGAAGTCAAACCACATGTAGTTTAACTAATTTCATGTTTGTAAGTTGCTTTTAATTGTTGAGAGAGAAAAAAAAGTCCTGAAATTGAAGCTATGAGGTGGAGTAAAAACTATACCTGTTCTGAGGGCTTTTAACCAAGTGGTACTGATCTGCAGATAGAGATGGAAAAATACAGAAAGTGTATTAAATACATGTTAAGTATAGCGATTTTCATTTGCATTCAAACTATTTCTCCTTAAAACTGCAAGATTATATCATGGAACAGAACAAAGTAGTTCCTATTTGAAGAATCGAAGGGAAAGATACATGCTTATAATGGGTTGTTTGTGTGTGTGTGTGTGTGTGTGTGTGTGTGTGTGTGTGTGTGTGTGTTTGTGTGTGTGTGTTTGGTTTGCATCTCTATTCAGCACGTTTGAGTAAATATTCTGTGGAATCGCCCTTTATTGACATGTAGGCGGAAAGTCTTTTGGGGGGTTTGTTTGGCAGAGTTGCAGAAGGCGCAGCAGCAGCCTGTTGAGTGTCTGGTCCCATTTAGTGATCAGCTTCCTCGAGTGGTCTTTCGCACGTCTTCATTATGGAGCGAGTTTGAGGAATTTTATAATTGCTGCTGTTTTTTGTTTTTTTTGGTTCCATGTTTCGTTAGCTGTGGGTTTTCGCCTGTGTTTTGAATTACTGCAGCTTTTTTCATTTGAAGTTTTTGCACTCTTATTGGTTTACTTATTCTTACTTTGAGGAATAGCTCAAACTTAGTTGGCTTGAATGGAGGACATCAATATTTAAATCTTGCTGCAGATTATCAATTGGTTTTGGGTCTGGACTATAACCTAGTATGATTGCGTTTAATGGTGTCCATGATTCTGTTTGTTCTCTAATGTTCTTTAGCCAACCTCTGAGGCCTTCGCAGACGAACTGCATTCATGCTGAAACTACAATGTATTTGTAAAAGCCATCCACAAACCATGAACCACCTCAACAAATATGTGCCGCCCACGAAATAACGTTGAATTATAGCAATTAATCAGAAAATTAGAGAAACAACACTTTTACAAGGCCATCAAACACAGGGTGGCTAAAAAAAACAACAGGAGTGTTACTACTGACCTTTTAGCCTCTGCTTCTTCTGTATAAATTGGCAGGTTATGGTCACTGTGAACATGCACATGCACAGCAGACCCACAGAGCAGATCAGCACTGCACACAGGTAAACATCTGAAACAACAATATGCCAGAAGGATCAACAGAAGAAGAAGTAAAACTGTTATTATGAGCTGCTATGGTCTCCTTTGGGCAAGGCTATTTTTGCCTGCTGGGAACTATGTTTGTTCACCACAGACATGCAGCAATCTGCTAAAAATACTTCATCTTACCTTCAAACAAGCTCCACAGGCTTTCTTTGGCCTCGGTGGTCGTTGGAACGTGCACTGCAAAGAGAAAGACGGGGAGAGAACAGAAACACGTGAAGTCTGTAGTCATCACTGCGGCTTCCATGCTGCTTGATTACACACTGGCTGCTGTTTAAATAGAGCCAACTGTAGGAAGACATGGAGCCACAGTGACCTCCTCCCTTGTGTGATTGTCTCCCACGTTCACCAGACACATATCTTCACCATTGCTGGGCACATTGGATAAATATTTGGCTTACTCTGACATCGAGGTCATTTGTACTCCACTGTAAGTCACACAACGAAAGGACAACTTCAGAGTGCCGTGTCTTAAAATGTTAAAAACAATGGACACGTCACTAAAGTGCGAGAATCAGTGTTCCACACATATATATAAGACATAGAGTTCATTATTGGCAAATGTGGAAATATAAAAACCAATGATGATAATATGGATAAGTTAGGGCTTAAAGGAGATCCTGTTTCTTATCAATCCATCAATCATTGATTGAAACTTAGGGGTTGTAAACAAACACATATTTAGATCAAAGACACAACCTGTACAGATTGCCAGGCAACACAGACACTAAACCAGGAGTGGGCAACTCCAGTCCGCGTTGGCCGGTGTCTTACAAGTTTTAAATGTATCCCTGATCCACCACACCAGAATCAGATGAACGAAGCACATACCCAGTATAAGTCAAGTTGTCTGGAGTTGAGCTAATGACCGGATAATTTGAGTCAAGTCAAGTGCAAAACATACAGAGGATCGCAATTATGATACTCTCGTGTCAATGTAGCAGCAGAAACATAAAGTGATCTTAATACAAAACAATATATATAAAACTTAAGTAGAAAAAGAATATTTCTTTATTTTTTTTATATAAAGAAGACATACGTGGGACAGTAAATGACAATGCCACACATTGGGGCAAATGATGAGATTATAGCTTAAGGCTGGTCAATAAAGAGAGTTTGTGCAAACAGTGAGTCACAGTTTATGGAATTAGGTGGATATGAGAGCAGTTGGTAAGGCAGGGAGTGAGTTCAGCATCCTCACAGCCTGGTGGATGGAGCGGTCTCTCAAGTGTGTAGAAGCAGAGACTCATCTAAAACCTGCAGGACACCGGCCCTCGAGGACCGGCGTTGCCCACCCCTGCACTAAACAGACAGCAACACACACTCCCACATATGGGCCATTTAGAGATTCCAATAGATCTACAGTAGCACAGATGTTTTAAGAAAGTGTGGGACAAAGTTGGAGTACCCTGAGAGAATCCAGGTCAATTTATTAAGATAAACTTTCTACATGAAACAATACAAAACCCTGTTTTATTCTCACTGTTATGTTTATTATTGGAAAATATTCATTTGAATTTATGTGGTTTGACGAGTTTCACAATTTCTGATGTTTACATGTAACTTCTATGCAGATGGAAATGTAATACGTACAGATTTTAGCCTATACGCACATAGAAAAAGGAGGCATATTATGAATTTTAATGCTGAAAAACTTTGTGATAATAATGTGATTCTTAGCAGATTTGATTTAGGTCAAGCATTTTCATTACACTTAATACAATTAGAATATTGAAATCCAGGATCACTGACTCAGTGATATATAGTAAGTACTTGTTTTATTAAGTCCAGAAGAGCCAAAAGCATTCCGTACTTCATTCAGTCCTTCACTCATTCACACACATAATAAATAGTTATGGAAAGCTACTATGTTTTAGCCACAGCAAGACCTCAACGGACCCCAACTGGGAATCAGAACCATCAACCCAACTGTAACAGGACAAACTTCTACCTCCTGAGCCACTATCGTCTCTAAACATATAGTTGGGTGAAATAAATAAAAAACGAATGTGTAAAAAATAAGTAAAACTACAAAAATGTTTTATTAAGAAACTCCTCATTGACAAAAACTGTTTACAAAACAGACATTTGGAACATTTGGCAAAACAAAAAAAATTGTAAGATTTTAGTTTGATGAAACGTGAAAAGCCATTACTACTGTTTTCCACGTCTCTCCTTGTCGTGATTGCATTAAATCAAAGGCATCAAAAACATCTAATGATTTTAAAAACAAAAATGAAAAGGCCAAAAATTTTTTCAGGAAATCTTTGGCATACCTGGAATGTTCTTGTGATGAGGTATTGGATGTTTAGTTAAAGTCGACCTTGTCACCTTGCCATCTCATCACTTTTGCTGAAATTTATGAGCCTGCTCAGTTTAACTCAGTTTGCAACAACAATAATCTGAAGGCACTTTAAAAGTAAAAAAAAAAAAAAAAAACTAACAAAAAAAAAAAATATATAGAAGCCAAAATACAGACTCTTATCACACTCGGGTGAATGGACTTCAGGCTTTCAAATGATTTCTGTGTGGCCCTCTTTCATCGTTCTGATGATGATAATCTGACCCTCTAGCTGACTGATAAAAATCTGATGCAAAGAAATAATTAAGGTACAACAATAAAAAACAAACAATCCACCCCCCCCCAAAAAATCAGAAAACTGTAAGAGTTTCATTTAATAAGGCATTTGCTTGAACTTGTACAATATCAGACTGAAATGATTAAAGATCCCAATTCTTCAACAACCAGTTTGTTATTTTCTATAAATTAGGTATGTTTCATTAGGTTTATTTCAGGAAAAACAAAAACAAACCCATAATAAATTAACTTGAGCATTTTTTATTATTTTGGGTTTTTTTTTATTATTTTTTTTTTATGATTTTGGCTCACATAAGAATGAAGTGGATTATTCTGATGGAGGTTTTAAAAACAACACATATACATACACAGGTGGATTTGGAACGCTGTAAAACAAACAGGAATCACATATCGGAACATACAATCACATATCTTCTCATGTTAAACATGTGAAAATATGTGATACAGATGTGAATATTTTGTGGATTTATGTCATCGTTATAAATTCCCACTTTAAATATTTTATCTTCCAATTTAAGTCATAAGTAAAAAGTTGCTACTCAAACCTTATTTATACCCCAAAAATCTAATAAAAGTAGCCATGGGTGACCCACTCCATCATCATACGCTTCCCATGCTAGAGGCCCCCCCCACACAGTCACTCATTTCTCCACCCTATCCGACCACAGGAGTCTTAAGATTGCTGTACTCTCGTCGAGCTGGTGGCAGGAAGCTTGTGAAGTGACACCCACTAGCACATCTTGAAATACCCACAACCACCAGCAGCTGACGACGGGTTGGCTCGCCATGTCGCCTACTGGAGACTTTCCCACAGCCCAGCTGGCAGACTAGCAAACCAGAGTGGTTTACGACAGCGCGGCATCCGAAGAAGGACATAAGCAGCCCATCTTTGTCTGGAGAAATGCATTTTTATAAAGATAAAAGCTAAGGATTTTTGTCGTGTTCCTATTTTTTATTTGCACATTTAAATGTTTCAGATCATTATGAATATTTACAACAAATTTAAATACAAAATGTACCGTTGCCCTGTGATGGGTTGTTGACCAGCCTGCCTCTCGCACATTGAGCTCTGGAATTAAGCACCATCTAAATTTTTGCCAAATTAACTGTATTAGATAAGGTAGAGAAGCTTTGCAAGGCAACAAGGTCCGTTGTGAAGATGCCTCCCTCCTAAATCCTCTTTAAATCAATAATAACCCATGATTACTCACATGTTATTTTATTTGTTTTTTTACTAGCTACAGTACCAAATACTTCTGCAATAGAATATATGAACTATCCCTTTAAGAGTTTGTCAATCGAACAGTAATCCAGCTGAAAGCAGTTGTGTTACCCTGTTTGTCGCTGTCACTGCTGCTGAGTGAGCTGCAGTACATCTGGCAGTGAGCATGGGTGTGAAGGTACACTAAAAACCCTATTTAGTGCATACCTCGGCTCTGAAGTTGCAGTTTCATTTTACCTATGCTTTGATTCTTTAGGGATGAAAGAATAATTTTTCAAATATCTGAAAGTAGTTTAAAGATACTATGTTTTAGAGCTGTTAGAACAACTACGGACTGGAGATTTGTTCTGATTGTCTTTAACTGTTAAAGGACAAACAGCTATGTAAATGTACAGGTGCTGGTCATACAATTGGGATATCATGAAAAAGGTTTATTTCAGTATTTCCATTCAAACAGTGAAGCTTGCATATTATAATTATTCATAAGAGACAGACCGATACATTTTAACGGTATATTTCTTTAACTGTTGACGATTATAACTGACACCTAAAAAAGAAAACAATCCAGAAGCTCAGAAAATTATATGTAATTTAAGACCAATACAAATATCAGGTATCAACTAAAACTTCAAAATTAGCTTAAATTTTTGTATGGGTGAATCCCTAATTAAAGGCCACTTTAAAGTTGAGGTAGTTTAATAGCTTGGACAATCCAGTGTACGAGTTATCCCTGAATGCACCTCAAAAGTCCTCAGTTTAGCTGCAGCTCTGCCACATTTTAGGCTTAAAAAAATTATAGTTCGCGCAATAAGTAAAAAATAGGGACATAGCTTTGGTTCTTATTTCTTTAGATGTCTCATTACACCCCTAATGATAAGCACAATAATTCATCCTTTTCTAACATCCAAACTTTAGATAAGTAGTTTTATAATTAATTATTTCGCTATGGATAAAAGCGTCCTTAAAATGCATAAAAGTAAACAAATATAAAGTAGCTGTTCCTTTTTAGTACGGTTTTGAAAACTTCAATAATAATCTAGCTCAGTTAAAGCAGCAGCTGTACATGCTAGAACAATAACTGATTTGTTAAATTTGTAGTTCTTTTTGCTATGAAATTGTTTAGTCCTCATGTTGAGAAATGTCTGACTTTTCAACAAATGGCTGAAAATGCCAAAAGACGACAGTGGAGGGATTCTTTAACATCCCGTTTGTCTATAAAAGGCAGGCTTTAATTGAGCTGCTGTATTGAAGACTTGTGGCCCCTTTTTTAGACCTACAAAGCCAGTAAACATGAGCACACAGACTGCAAAGTGAACCTCTGTAATGGAATAGTCACCGCTCTAATCTACTGCATTAGTGATGACTGTAAATGAATGTGAGCACACAAACAAAGCCTTCACTAATCCAGCCACTTGTTTCCTTTAGTCAGTTTGTAGGTTTTTCTGTTTGGCACATTAGTCTATTGCATTTAAACTAGTTTTGCTTCATCTGGTTTCTTTTCACTGCAGAAACTTGTGGGTGGTTGGACTTTTTACTGTTTTACAAGGATTATACAACATATAGAAACTGAAACAAATATTCATAGGTAATGGTCAGATTTAAACTGTTTTCATTAGTCTTCCCTAATAGTTGATGCTCAGAATCAGAATTACTTTATTAATCCCCTGAGGAAATTACTAAAATGCTGATCCTAGTGTTAATGTTGTTGATATTCGAGTCTGTTTTTGGTTATTTTTTTGTTATCATACTTTAAGCATTTGGAGAGATGCGTCCATTTTCATTATTCCACCCACCCCGAGCATTACACAAGTACAATTGGCACCAAAGTATTCCCAACATTAACATTTCTCCATACAGACACCAAACCTGACTTTGTAAAGGTAGCAAAAACCTACTCGAATGGCCAAAAACGACCAAAGCCTTGTTTAAAACATCTGGGGTATGAAACGCTGAGTTACAGTTAGAAAGAAGCTTCTTGAAGTTTTATTGAAATTGTAAGTTACAAGATCCTTTCACCCTCAAAAAAGAAACACTTAAACTACCATATGTACAGAATTAATACATATAAACATAATTGTTGTTTTATAAGAGCAGGAAAGTCTGTAAAGAAATTCCAAATAGTTCTTGCCAGGTGGAAGCTGTTATCCAATTGGCTTGAACTGGTTGACCTTCTGATGAGGTCTTTATTACTGTAGAGAGCTCATCAGAGCCCCGATTTAGTTGGGGGTATGAAGTGACTGGGTGTGAAAACAGCTGGTCACCTAATGTTCTCAATATTCTTGTGAGATTCTTCTATAGCGGGGACCAGCAACAAAGTCTCGCGAGAGCTTTTAAAGGTACAGGAGAGGATCATCAGCTCATTCTCATTTTCGCAACACTGCGCATGCGCCACCTCATCTCCAGTAACGCCCCCTGATATCGGGCGCGCGCACATCCTCAGCACATGCAGTCTGTTTACATCTGCGGGTCCACAGCCTCTGGCGCCGCATCGGACTCATTACAGAATTGATTGCTTTTACAGCAATGAATTAGCTACCAAATGGTTCTTTGTTTAGGAAAATGCTTATACAAGAACATCTGACAGTAATGAATGATTATCAGTGATAAATAATCACGCCATTGGGTAGAAATTCCACATAAAGGCTGCACAGCTAGCGTTTTCTGACGGACCCTGCGTAGCGACTACAACACTTGTGTCAAATCGACACAAATCCTTCTAAATGAGCAGCTATAAGCGAGTTAGATTTAACACTGTATTGGCAATCAGTTGAACGGTCTGTGAATTGTTAAATTAACTAAAGAAAAACAGATAAACTACTGAAAATTGGCTTCCATTTAAAGCTTTTGATCACAGAAGTAAAATAAAATAAGTATCCACACTTAATTTTTCCATACGTAAGCCTCTACAACTTTGTTTCGCTTAAAAAAACAACAGTATTTTAACTCTTCAAAGATAGGTAACATTAGTTTTGGGCTCTCCCACATTTAAATTGACTATTCACCACGTTAGATGTTGTACTTGTCTGCAGATTTGCAGGGTTTTCATGTCTGAAAAAAAACCCTGAACCATCTTGATACTTTTCTCTCCTTCTGTGTTGTGTAATGGTCATTGTTAATTATGCCAAGGCACCCAGACCAGTCATTTGATTGGAAATCTGCTTCAAGTGCTACTATTGAACTACTCAGTTTATTACTAAAGTGGCACTATATTTTGATATATTTTTAGATGTTGTTTTCACTGTAAAAGGGAATCTGACAGCTTCCGTTTTCTGCTTTAATAGTATGAAAACCTTTCATCCACAACATTCCCAGTTCCCAAGTACATGTCTATGACCTGAGTTCAAAACTGAAACTTAGCTCCCATTTGTTGTCTATAGAGTCACAGCTCTTTAGTTCTATGGACAAGAAAACAAGAACTGGAAGGATCTGAAGAAATACTGAGATTTGACTAACCTCTGGAAAGAAAAGGAACTAGTTAAAAAGATAAACTGCTAAGCAAAGATATCCCAGGAAAAAAAAGATTAACAAGAATAAAAAGGCCCAAAAAAGTGTAGAGAGGAAATGAGGCCCAGCAAATTTTCCTGCCGTTTCAGTATCTATAAGCCTCCAAAAGAATGTGCAGCTCTAAGACGCTATCCATAAAGTGTGGTTGTGTTTTCACAAAAATTCTATGTCCAGAGACACTCCACATGGACACAGCAAGAACACTATGTTTTTTGCTTGTTTCCTCAACACACATTGTGCTAGTGTCTCTCGTTTCCAGATGTTATGGTTAATTAAATTGTAATGCAGTAAGTGTTAATATTATTTAGACAGTTATTAAATTTTTTATCTAATAAATCTAAGATTGATCCTCTGCCAGGCTTTTGTCTTATATACACAGCTGCAGCTCTATACACATTGTTCAACTGGCTCTAAATATAGGAAAAAACAATGGCAAAACACAATTAAAGGTTTATAAAAACTGACAGTCCATATAAATACTTTGTATGATATAACACAATATAAGTTCTTCCTCTGTGTCCTGATCAGAACATGTCTTGAGGATACTTTTTTTTATATCAAAATACAGCAAAACAAACACACAAAAAAACTCAGTTTAATTTCCCAAAGTGAGTAAAACTAGCTGCCTAGTTTCTCTTGTCAGCTTAAAACTGAATCAACAATCAACAGCAGCTCCAATTATCTCAACCACCACTCTGTCTACCTGTTCCCCAACACCTCGAATCTTTACATGAGTTCTCACAAGCAATCTGCTGAAAACTAGACCATCTCTCACTACCTGTATCCACACCCTTCAACGGTGGCACTCCAGCGCTAAAGCTTCTTCCTTTACTGTCCCTATTCTTCATCTTCAAAATAATCCTGATATTGATACTTTCTCACTTCCCAATGTTGTGACCTTCAGAAGCCTCAAGTTGCGCAGTCTGAATCTTCTTGTACATCTAGTTTGCTTTAGAAAATAGACAAAGATTATTGGTAAGATTTTGTGGTTTTCCGGTGCACAGACAAAACTACACCAACCTAATGTAAACAATGAACATCAAACATCCACTTTCACCGTCCAAGCACCCTTCATTCTCCAAGGACTACGTAAGAACAACCAAGGGGGGCAACCATCCCCCAGAATATTGACATGGTTTTCCTCATTGTGAGGTAAAGAAAGGAACACCGGCCAAATCTCCATGTAAGCAGAGCAAGCTGAAGCAAGGCATCAGCCAAACAATCGTGACCCAGACCCTGAACCCGAACCCAACAAGAGCAGACCCAGAATTAAATGGTCTCAGACCGCCAACAGGCTCTAAAACCAACTCAATAAACCTCCCACAGCCCCAATATGAATCCTTCTCACAAGCACACAGACACTAACCATATGCCTCAGAACACATTTGCCCGCAGTCTCCCACTGAGAAGGGCACACCTAAAAGCCTCCTCCCATTCATGTTAATAGTTTCTTTTTGATCATTAATTTTTTGTCTTAACCAACTAGGCCTATCTAACTTATTGAGCCATGCTCTTTAAATGTTTTAATCAATGTAAAGGGCTGGAATGACCTTCAATCAACTTTTAGCTGCAGGAGGTTGATTGCCATTTAGTTTTAAAGCCTCAGTAGATTAGAACCAGATGTAGAGCTGTGTATCACCTTAATGACAATGGAAATAGCCAGTACAAATCTCAGAAGGGTCAACGTGAACAAAGAAAAGAAGTCCAACAATGAAGGGGTCATCTTTCAGGGTGACTGAGATTCGCCAACAAACACAACCAAACCCAAGGATTTACCAGCATTAACAGCAAATTATTTATTTCTGCCTGCAATGCTGTCACTGTACCTAGGTTTGATTTAAAACTCGAAGGAAATCTTAAAGTAATTGTAATTTTTGTAAGAACAAAAGAGGGATGAAATGAAGAGCAACCATGTGTATATATTTGTAGATCTCAGGGGAGTGCGGTGCTGTAAAATGCCACAAAAGCAGACAAACCAGAAGCATAAGGTTGAGACGTAACTTGCCAAGGGACATTGACCCAAATCTGAGTTTAAAAACCTACTATGAATTCAAAGTAATGGACCAAATTCTAGTTTTGAAGGTCATATGCTTGTTGTTTGGTTATTCTACCGTGGAAAAGAATGATTCAAAACTCCTGTTAAAAGAACTAAAAGCTTCAAAAGAACTTTCAGGTTTAATGGTTTTTCTGCACCACCTTGGTCTAGAGAACAAGTCATCCATCCCACTGTGTTAAAGTCTCCATTGTCAGCTTTGGCAGTGCAACCTCATACACAACCTCATTTTTCCACGATCCTTTAGTCATTCAGTGCCACAGGTTATTGAGATGCAGGATCCTTTCATCTCCACGCCTGCTTTCAAACCAGTGACATTTTACCTCCAAAATGAAAAGCAGACTTGAGCTTTTGCTCACTGAAATACCTGGCACATGAATTACATCACCTACTTGTGGTCGGAAACTGCAGCTTCTGAAGATGCTACACATTTGTTATTGAAACAAGCTGTTATAAAAATATTGACTTTTTTTTCCCACCACTCTTTAGGACTGCACATCAAAAGCATAACATTTTATAAAGTAGATTTGTCTAGTTTTTAGTGAAAATACTAAGAACACTTGAAAAAAGATGAGACTGACTTACAGGTATAATTTTTAGAAAGATATTCCATTGGCAGATTTTTTCACTTAAGACAATTATGAAAATAAAATAAAACAAGCGAAAAAATGTGTTTTTGTTCAGTGTGAGACATTTAAACCAGAACCATATGAATTTCCAGCATGAGGACAAACGTAAGACCCAAAAGAGATGAAGACAGAAAAAGAGAGACCGAGCATGAAACATCAGGCCCTCACCTCTGAGCTCTGTAGCAGCGGTGTAGTTGGTTGAGGCCTTCCAACGATCCTGGTGCTTCCTGAACTCCTGAACCCGGCACATGTAGAGTCCTCGGTCTCCGTCTGACACGTTCAGGATGAGCAGCTTGTAGACCTTCCCCTGCTTCACCACCGTCAGCTTAAACTTTGACCAGGGGAAACTTTTTGTGTAGTTTCCGTAGAAGCGAGCTTTTCGCATGTTGACCCGGGCGATTAGAAGTTCGTCCTCAGGTTGATCCGTGCCCGCTGCTAGAAATGTCCATTTAACGACGGGTAATGCTGTGTTTCGGCGTCTCTGAGAAACAACACAGGTGAGAGTGATGTTCTGACCCTCCTGGGCAACCGTGAAGGGCGACGGAGTGATGGTGGCATTGATGGCCAAGCAGAAATCTGAAAAAAGAGGTTTGACTCATAAGTACTTAGAATTTTTTTAGCTGATGATGTTCAACTCACTTCTTCTAAACATATAATTGTGCTAATTCTTATCATTCTCTTTTTTATGTTTTGTAAGACATTCTTGGATTAAAACCATGCTATAAAAGCTCTTGTGTGACCCTGATCCCCCAGTCTCTAGCCCAGAGGTCAGCCACCTTTACAAACCTTAAAACCATTTTAGAGTTCAGTCTGGCTAAACAAATCTTATTTAGAGACACAAAACCATCAGAACTCTTCAAATTTTAAATATTTAGATTTGATTGGAAATTGCATTAAGAAAAGCATTGTTTGCTCTCCGTATTGAGTCATGAAGTAACTAAATAAAAATTAATACACCAGCACTGCTGGAATCATTCCTAGTGGACGTGGTATGCATCTTCTGCATTAAATAAAGTAGAAAAATATTTTAAAAATACCTTTACATTGTTAAACATTGCTAATCTGGGTGGGCCAAAGTAATACAGAGTAACAGTTTAGGGTATAAAAAACAACACATGGCCCAAGGTTTTCAAATCCCTGCTCTAGTTTTCTAGAGCCCTTGTCTTTACATTTTTGGTCTAAAAACAAAAGATAATCTTAACATTTAACAAAATAAAAATATCTTGTAAATAAAAACCTATGTAAAAAAGCATAGGATCTAGCTAAATCACAAAAAAACATATAACAATATATTTTACTGGTACTTCTAGCATCATTCGATTGAGTGAATTCAATATAGTTATTTCATGAAACACAGAATATGCTTAAAGCCAGATTTTTTTAAATAATATAAAGGAGCATAAAATCATTATAGACAATCTTTTTTAATGGTATACAAATATTGATTGTAAAAACTTTTTTATTTATTAATTAATTTTTAAGTTTATCATTGTTACTGTTATTTATATGGAGGTTTCTGTCCATCTGTGTTGTTTTCTGTGAGCTTTAGCATAAGTGATGCCACGAGCAGACGGTGAGTTCGTTGTTACTCACCAGACGTCTTCCCTTCTCAAGTTGACGAGTCGACTGTTATTTTTGGCACTTGTTACAACACACATGTGTATAAACAATGAGAAGCAACCCTCATTATTGGGTTGAATGGGAATCTGTCGAGGGGGGAAGTCTTTTGAGCACGTATGCTCTTTGCAAATGTAAGCAGTTCCGTAATCCATTATGATCCATGACACACATGCATTAAGTTTCTAAAATAAGTTGTGTTGGTGGGGTGTGGGATGTGGGGGTTGGGGGGGCTCGGTGCTGAGGGTAGTCCCCCCATGTGTGCTGGTTGGAGCCCAATGTAGCTGTCTGGGGTTCAATTCCCGACCTTAGAAACCTAGAAGCTGTTTGTCTTCCCCCCTTCTCTCTAACTGTTTCCTGTCTGAATGCTGCAAATAAAGACTAATAGTCCCACAAATCCACTAAAACACAAAAAGTCAGCAAATTACCCGGATGCAACTAGAGATAAATCTCCTTTCTTCTTTAAAGGAACCCAAAGGTAATCTTAAATTCATGACTAA
>JAVLVB010000001.1:10105327-10122584 GCA_032876305.1 Orestias chungarensis | reverse complement strand
TGACACATGAGGAGGAGGAGGAGGAGGGGGTTGTTTTTTATGCAAAATATCTCACTTTTGACCCCCATAGCCAAGCTTCCATTAAACTGTAACCTAATGTCAGGAGAACAACCCTAAACGTACAACTACAACTAAAACAAAGGAACAGTTTAGATGAAATCATACTGGAGTTACATTGGCCCAAAGTTCAGGCATCCATCTGTAAGGATGTAACAAGACTTGAGGCCAAAAAGGGGCTGTCTCTAGATTTTCATCAGTTAGATTTTGGAAACTTTTTTCTCCTTTGTCTGTCATGTTAAAGCCCAATGAAATACATTGAAGTTTTGTGTTGTAAGGTGACAAAATGTGGAGAAGATCAAGGCGCTTGAATACTTTTGCAAGGCACTATATTTATATATCTGCAGTGCAAGCCTTTTATGCATAACTAACCTGAAAGATAGTAGGAGCATGTAATTCTTACTTTTGAGAAATCTCTTGGGAATAATCTGGATAATGATGGGAAGTATGGATCTCTACCTCGCATCATGCCTCCAGTAACAAGATCCCACAATGAATCATTGTACACAGCTCTGCCTGCTCAGGAGACTTTTTAGACTTCTATTAACCCTCAGCAAGCGTGATTGTAAAGAACAGGGTTGTTTAGAAATAAATATAAAGCAGACTGTCTGCAGGGGCCTCCAAATTGCTTCTAGTCTGGCAACAGTTAAACAAACATGAATGTTTCCCTGACAAAGAAGTGAGCGCTTTTTCAACAATCAGAGTGTTTTTGGAATCAGTGCAAATGTTGGGGAAAGCTTTGTCTACTTAGAGCTTGAACCGCAGTCCACAGATGCCTTCTCGTGTATTTTCCCTTCACTGGTAATCTGATGGAACAAAGAGAAGTCGCCTCTTCATCTGTAGTCAACAATGTAGCTACTTCCTTCTAGCTATATTTTTGAAAAATAAACAGGTTTAGAGATAGACTATGTATGAATTCATGCATACATCAAGCTTATGTACAGCCATATTCAATAAATTAGAATACTATTGAGAAGTCCACTAATGTCAGGGAGCTTTATCCCACTTTAACACATTATATAGAATGTTTACAGATAGAAACATGGTTTTATCTATCTATCTATCTATCTATCTATCTATCTATCTATCTATCTATCTATCTATCTATCTATCTATCTATCTATCTATCTATCTATCTATCTATCTATCTATCTATCTATCTATCTATCTATCTATCTATCTATCTATCTATCTATCTATCTATCTATCTATCGAGTTTCAAGAGGCCTTTTCATAAAAGCATATTGATCACTGGTGATCCTCATGTTTTCATTCATACTGGATTATTTCAGTTCTACCCTGATCTACTAATAGCGAAAACTGTTATCTTGACAACTTGTAGCTTATATCAATCAATCAATCAATCAATCAATCAATCAATCAATCAACCAATCAATCAATCAATCAATCAATCAATCAATCAATCAATCAATCAATCAATCAATCAATCAATCAATCAAAACACTATGTATCCCAGTTACTCAGCTGTGTTTCTTTCTCTGGCACAAGGGGTTTTTGAAGGTAGATGCTGCCCTCTTGTGGTAATACTAAAAAATGCTTCTTGAGTGTGTTTTTAAAACCCCCAATTAAAATATGTATGAGGAAAAACAAAAACACATACTGCTGTACAAGTCTAAAAAAAATTTATTTACAAACTTTGACAAGTACTGAGTAAACAAGCAAATTGTTCATTATTCATTACCAGCTTCATAGTGATGCAAGATTTAAAGCTGGTAAAATTGGTGAAACCTTTTAACGTTGACACAAAAAGCAACATGGGGCCACATGTGTGACACCTCAACCACCTGAACTCTGTCTGATCCTTAACCCTGCTTGTTTTAGAACACCGCTGCCAACTGATTGGCTGAGTTGACACAAAATGACTGATTGCTGCTGCGATTGGTTGAGAGTGAAAAACAAAAACAAAAACCTTGTTAAACTTTTTTTTTTACAATGTTTTTACTGTCAATCTACAGCCCCAAATGTCAATGTATTTTATTGTGATTTTTATTTCATAGACCAACAATAATAATGCACAATTACTTTGTATAATGATGCTGATCTTGTTTGGAGGTCCATGAGAGGCACCGTGCTAAGCAGCTGTTCTCCCGTCTGTTGCAACATACCTCACCGTATTTGGACGTATATTGATGTGGTTGACTTGGAAAACATCATGATATAATAATTGATAAGGTGGAAAATCTTTTTGTTTCTCATTCTTCAACAGGAAGTGACTGACCAAACGTTTCTTTAGAAAGCTTATGTCCATCATGGTTTGCATCAAGTTGATATAGATCTTGTGTAGAGATGAATCTCTGCCATCATCCATTGGGGCAGAAGCATCAGAGCCGGGGACTTAAAAAGGGTCAACAAACTGATAAAGAAAGCTGGTTGTGTTCTGGGGACGACTGTGAAACCTGTAGATATGGAGGGGTGAAGAAGGATTGATCAAAAAACGTAAAAAACAATTGACAACCTTGATCCTCCTTTTCTTGAGACTGCTACACAACATCTGAATGTCTTCTGACAGGGGCTACTTTCGACGTGCTGTAATATAGACTGCTTTAGCAAATCCTTTCACCTTACGGAGAACCACATTTACGATAACTCTTTGGATAAGCTTAAATATTAGGAGTTCAATTAACAGTTTATCTTTCAGGACTGTTGTGTTTGTGTCTAGTTTCCAGTGCAAATATTCTAGTACACTTGAATAAGACGTTACTAACCAACTTACAAGCTTGTTTAAACTAAACACTTTTTGAATATTGATATAGTTTCATTGCTGGATTTATTTAACTTGTTTGGAATTTTTTTTTTACTTGTTTAAGTGAAAACATTTGATGAAGAAAAATAATGATTTTTATCAATATTCAATAATTTATAGCTTAAAAAACGTCCTACATTTTAGCTTTGTCTCTTTTTAAGTATGTTCGCAGTAGAAAGTAAACTAAAATACTTGTGGATATATCTGCAGCTCCTCCTCGATTTCAGTAATCCTCTTGGCTGAATCGGTAATTTTTTTTCTCTTGTCAGTAAATGTCGGTGATAAGTTTGCAATTATAGCAAAATAATGTCTGTGAAACCTTCACAGGTTACGTCGTAACCAAACCCTACATGTGCTCGAACAAACCTCTGACGGCCTCAGTGAGAGGATTCTCATGGTTGTCCTCTTCATTAGGTTTTGTTTAGGCGTAACAGAGTGAAGGGACAAATTTATAGTGATGCTTTGTGCTCGTCCGTCACATAAACTCAAAGGAAATCACATTGAAATTTGTGACAAAAAGAGAAAAAAGGTTTAAATGCATTTGTGGGACTTACCTCTGAAGGTCTTTTCTTGCTTAGTTCTAAAAAGGGATAAAGCTCGACGTCATAAAAGTGTTTACAATCTTTACGTTACTTAGGCGGATGAATAATGTGCTCACTTGGGAAGTTTGTCTGCGCTTGTTTCCTGATCATGCAGATCTTGGACAGAATAAACAAAGCAGCCAAGAACAGGCCGATCCCTCCGCCGAGGAAAACGAACGTGTAATCTGGAAGCAAGGCAGTCAGCTGACATCAAGCACTAGTAAACATGAAGCACCTGTGACTGCGCAGAGTTTGTGTTTAGCCACCAGCCCCTCCCTTTAATGCCAAGCCACCACGTGTGGGAATGAAAGATACATGTTTGATTTCACAAGATGTTTACTCATTGCTCTGATTCACTGTGTCACGCTTCTGTCTGCAAACTAAGTTGCATCACAAGTGTTTGCAATCCGAATCCCGTATATCTGGGAATCTTTTGCGGCAGGGGTTTACAGCAGGTCAGTCTGAAGCATTACTCATGGCACAAGCAACATAAAGATGAGTTTTAAGGGGAATTTTGATTTCAGAAAATATAATCTGGAGTTTTTCCACCACTAGATAAATGTACCCAGATCGAAGTTTTGGTTGCTCTCAAATGAACCTGTAAGATAATGTTTCCACAATATATGTGCTTTAACTATTCCACATTAAAACCAGAGTTTGTCCAGAAGACAGGGACTGGGAAAGATTTTCAGCTCAGTTGTATTAGTTTATTATTTCAATAACTTTTATGGTTAGACTGTCCAAAAAGTTGACTCTGCTAACTGCAATAATTCAGCGAATAGCATCATATTTTTCCTTTTTCCTTCATAAATTACCTCAGGCCTGGCGTCTGGTCAGCTCTCTCGACCTCAAACTACAACATTTAAATTACTGTTGCTTATCATTTATGTAATAAGACAATGTCCTGCTCTAAGAAGGTGTTTTGCTCTCTCCTGTTGCCATATCCATGTTAATGATTGCCACTGTACAAAATCAATGATTTTATAGACTCACTGTTGCCAAACGGCTGATCAGGAGGAAGGATGGCAAAATCAATGGGTACGTTTACGAGGGCATACTGTAAGTAATTGATTAGAATAATAGTGTCATGTAAACGCCTCAACTGGAATATTCTAATCAGAATCCGCTAGATCGAAAGGAAGTTGTAATCCGAATGAGAGAGACGGTTTATGCCTATCGATAATCCAAATGACATTCATGTAAACATTTCATTCACTTCAGATCATTTAATTCTACCAAACCAACTTGATTGCTCATGTCTTCCCTTTATAAATAGCAAACACCTTTCAGTCGTTGTAAACCTATGGAAATATTGATCTTTCTTCTGACCATAGCCGCTGACTTAATGCAATCTATTTATTTTGATGCCTCAATACAATATTGGCTGTGATTGTCCGCATTGACCTAAAAGCAACAGGTGAACGTGTTCAAAAGTGGATATTCTCACCTGTGTTCCAGGATCAGTCTCTGGGTGTGCTCGGTCATAGAGTAGAGAACCGAAACTGAAGCTTTCACGTGTCATTTCCTCATTCTATCATTCGATGATTTGATGAACCTCGCTCTAATCTGGTCCGCCTCATAAAGCAGAAACCGCATTTTTACCAGTGTCACAAATCAGGTTAAAATCAAGTTTTAACCTTTACATCTTGCTAAGATGAAGCGATTGAGACATAGAGAATGTTTTAGAAAAAGAAATACTGTATGTCTCGGTGCTGTAACTACAAGGAATCTGAAACAAAACACAACAGGCTTAACTGGAGATTCAACCCCCACCAGGGCGTTGACACTGATCATAGCCGGAGCTGCAACGCCATGGTTTACATCTGAACATATGTAGGTGTTAGAATGACCCAGTCAAAACACAGAAATCCATCCGTTTTGGGGATTTTATGTCAGTTCAATCCCTAGATATGCAAAGCTTGTTGAGACAAACCTGGAAAGACATCACAGATGTACACAAACACAGGTTTTACATACGATTAACTCATAGGGGTTGAATGCAAAGGCAGAAAACGTTAAAATCCACTTTCCTTCGACTCTACACTAAGCACTTGTTTGTCTTGATCCATCAAATAGATTGAGTTGCATTGTTTTAAAATATGGCAGAATGACACACTGGGGCGTGAAAACTATTGTAAGTCACTGTATGCAAATCAAAGCTGTATATGTGGAACCTGGCCTATTTGCGGTTCAGTGTTTGCAATTCAGTATTTGAGGATTTTTCTGTGGAATGTGACTGTGCTGACCCCTAGGATATGTCGCAAATCCAGGAGCACAATACATTTTGCTTTGCACTGACTGGCTGTACCTTCGAGGGTGGAAAGAAAGAAGACTGTAGAAGTTAGCTTCTGTGGTGCGTATTAATGCATCTGCGGTCATATTTCCTGTTTGTTTAAACGGTTTTTCTTTTGTTTGTTCTTGCCCTGTTTTTAGGGATTGAATGTGTGTGTCAGTGCTTTCCTCTGCTGCTAAGAAGCTCTTCTCTCTTCTAACTTGTCTTGTTTAAAAAAAATAAAATGAGAGCTTATTAAAACAGAAAGACAATGCGTCATTTTCTGGGCAGATAAGAAGATGTCCGTGTGAACCAGACCGTAAAGAGGAGGAACTGTTGGTTAGACAGAGAGAACTCTTCCACAAGTCAGTCGGTCAGAGGTTGGATATTTTTAGCAGCCATTAAAAACACTAGCTAGCACAGCAACTCAAAACTTCAATTGAAAAAACAGTAACAAGGTTTTAAGGGCTGCATAGCCAGACAGTTTGATTAGTATTTATACCATAATGTGAGGAACAATCTAACATAGACATTAAGGCAATAACCAGGGGAGGACAATTGGTTTGAAGCCATCACATATTTGAATTTCATTTGGTTTTTATATATATCTGAGCAGAGTTTGTCACCTTAACAACAGCAACAAGTGACTAATTTGTTAATTGAATACCTATGCTTTCAACATTTTCTGCTGTGCTTGTATTAATGAATAATTAGCAATCTAGCATCTGCTCATCAGAAGATAAAATGATTGCTTGGAAAAAAAGTCTTACCGCTGCAGGGGGTCTCTCCCTTTTCCCTGGTAGGAGTCTGGAGATGGGCCTTCTACAGTTGTTATGTTTTGCCCTGATTGGTGCTCTGCTGCTTTAAAAGCTGCCCCGCATGCAGCAGAGAGGAGATTCTCCCCTCTCCCCTCTCTTGTATCTTATGGTTGGGTTTTGTTTGTATTTACTTATTTCTGGTGAGTTATGAGTTTTGCACTAACCTGTTTTGGTTTCTCATTTCAGGTGTTTTCCTTCTTTAGGTTTTGTTCCTATAGTATAATTTAATAAATTAAATTTTCATTTAATCAGAAAATCCTTGTGTGGTCTCCTTTAATGTTACCCCACCAAACAAGCCTGGTCGTCGTAACAAAAGCTCAAATAAATTCGGGCTGGAAGAACTAATACTTGGTGGTTTTCAAGGCAATTTAACAGCTATAGTCAGAGAAAGTTGGCTTAATCTCACCTATTTTGTCTTCGGGACCTCCTCCATCTCCACTTACACTCATCAGCAGACACTCTGAAAAACATCATTTGTTTATTTTCAGGTCACAGAAGGGAGGCTGTGTAAACAGGAAGACTTTAAAACCACAACTGTTTCTTTTGCTGCGATCAGATAAGACCAGAATCTATGGTGACATTTCTTTTGCAAATACAATAGCACACTTTGATGTTTCTTTGAAAATAACATTTCATATTCACATACGTTCTCTGGCTGAGCCCTGGATTTGGAAAAGCGTGACACTTTCACGACTTGCAGCCCAGCATGAATTATTTAGGCCAGGATGACTATTTTCCCTTGACCTCATCTGAAAAATGATTAGTCTTTCCTTTAAAACGCTGCTTTGAAAAGATTTTATTACGAATTTTACCATTTAAGAACTGTGGCATTGCTTCCATGGGGCCATACTGTAACAGAGCCAGTGGTTAGAGAGGTAAACCTCTGCCTTCAGGCTCCCTTATCAAACAGACCTCAATCTGTTGTTAATGTAAATTTAAATGTTACACGCTTATCGTAGATCTGATGAAATGATATAAAAATAAGGATACCTCATTAAATTCTTATTTATGTAAGTAAATATATATTAGAATCTTTCTTTCTTGTAAGTCAGAAATGGTGACGTCAGAGATTAATTGCATCTGTGTCCTCTTTATTTAATCTTCCTTGCCAGAACAAAATTGGGATTTATCTTGGTCAGCGATACAGTTAAGATCTGCCATTCTTATACAAAACCCAAAAGAGGCAAGCAAATACGTGGAAAAAGCTCAGCTGGTCAGATAACTTTATAAGTTTATTTTTAATGCAAAACTATTTGTGTGTTTTGAACTGGGATTCTTTTTTCCCAGACACTGTATGCAGGTGTCACTCAGAGATTCGGAAACTAAACCAAATAGAAACTTGGTGCCACTTTACTAATATGTTATTAATTTATATGTATATGCTTTAAAATCATTGTTAGGTGTGTGATATGCATATGCACACAATCTGTTGATGTATATATTAAATATAAGATTGATGTGTTAAACATTTCACACTGAGTCACTTTATGCACAATCAGCATTTGCAAAACATTTTTTATTAAATGAAATTGCTCCTTATCACTGCAGTATAAATATCTACAAGTATGCTAAACAGCAACGTTTACAAAGGTAGTCGCTGAGTCTAGAATGTATGTTAAAATAACTTGGTATGAAATGCATAATGGAACAGATTTTGGCTCTCTATTAAACAAGAAGTCAATTATTCAAGGCATCTACAAAACAGTACAGAAAAGGCAAGCGAACAAAAATATTTTTTTCAGTTTACGAATCTTATTATAACAATTCAGTTCTGCTCAGTTGTTTGAGTTATTTCCTCTGACTTAGGAAAGGGCAGCGGAGGAACAATTTATGACCCCCATCAGCCAAGCACTCAGTCCCCCAGCTGTTGGCTCAGGAGCCAAAATAGGTGGAGAGCAGAAATATGTTGCTAAAACCCCCCAGTAACAGTATCTCACAGCGTGAGTCTCACCAGGCTTCAAGGCAGCATCGATCCTCAATCTGAATGTTCATTGCTGAATTCAATGAGCGTCAGAGATTTAGTTTTTGTTTTGCTGACAGATAAGAGCAGTGTCCCTGTTTGTAAAAATCACTGCCGATATGCCTCCAGTCACATCAGCGCAACATGTTCAGCGCCTTCAGTGAGCGTTAGAGAAAGTTTCCAGTGGCCTAGGTGTGACCTCTTACATAATGGCTCATGTCTAACAGGGATACGTTTTACCGAGGCTTCTCCTATACATAAGAACAAAATAAGTGCAGATTTTGTTCCTTTTTAAAACTCTGGAAGAAAATAGAACTTGTTTTTTGGAGGTAATTTAGTTTATTCTATAAATAGGTTTGTTTATGTGTCTTTTATTTATCATTTATTAACAAAGCAAAGCTGTCTAAACCAGTCTGGCTCGATGTAAAGACTTAATGGTCCTTCCCTTCCTACTAAGTCATTACCTAACTGTGATTAACCACAATGTTTGTTAAAAGCTACTCCGAGATCTGATTTCTGACTTGCACAATGGAAAAACTGTTTAACAGAATCTGCATTACAAGATGAACAAGGCAGTAAAGGTAGGTAGTAAATATGAACCCAAGCTGATTTGTAGTGCAGTTTTTATACATTGTTCTGTTGAGCGAGAATTTTAATGTTAACTGAAAACCAGATCATTGACAGATTTTTTTCATAGAGCATATTTAAAAGTATTCAGAATAAAATGCACCATTAGAACCTTTAAAACTTAAAAAAAAAAAGCAACCCAGAATCTTTATTTATTTTCCTTCTGTTTTTAAAAAGTGGGTCTAAAGTGATTGATGGTGTTTGGCTGTAGTCCCTAACTCCCACAAACACCACCGGGTCCACAGTTTGAGCATGCAACATGATATTTAGTTAGGTTCCTCAACAAGCCCTACGTGGAGAAGTCACTTTTTAATTAAACCGTTAACTAATGTAGCCGTTTTCTGATCAAACCCAAAGCAGTTTAAACTGAGACGACATTCAGGCATTATCTCCAACATTTCTGCACCAATACATACATCAATAGGCAACTTAGGCTTCAGGGCCTTGCCCAGGTGCACGTCGTCACGTAACAGTGAGCTGCTAGAAGCTGCCGACTATTTTACCCCACTTTTAAACTCCGTCATAACCTTTGGTAGTTTTTCAGATCCTGTAAGACTCTTTTTTTTCTGAAAACTGACCAGCAACAAATCAAATAATCAAATAATTGTTCCTGTGTTATTAGAGACTTTAGCGACAACATGTGAGAACACCAGTCATCAAGTCCACTGTAAGAATTCATGCATCCTCTGTCACTTAAAAGAGCTGAAAGGGACAATAGAGGAAAAATGAATAATTGCAGTGTCTCATTTCCCAAAATTGTACGACCCCACCTTATTTATATACCGAATTGCAAAAAGAAAACTGATGCTTGGAGGAAGGTTTTGGACCTCGTTGGCGTGTCTGGTGAGTTGTGGGTTCCTATGGCAACATGTAAATAAATGAAAACTACAGGCTAATCTACGATTTTAGCAATAGGTGACACGCTGTGCCTACATGCAGAGGGAGAGGTATAATGATGCTTTGATCGCGTCGCTTCGGACGCTTCATGTTTTCAAGCAACACGATGTGAGCGATCAGAGCGACGACAGACACTTTTGACGCTTTCGGTGGGAACGCACCGTTACTCACACCGGGTTCCTCTGTAGGCCTTTGGTGGATTACTTTTTAAAATGATCATACATTTATTTGTTTTGTGAATTCAAGCGACGTAATTATGTCAAACTTTGCAGGTATTTTTATTCATTCACTCTTTTAGACTTGCCAACATTAATATTTCTCCCTTATACGGCCCGGTTCACGCGACTAAATATTTACATTAGAGAATGACATTAGAAACTCCTTTGTGAGGAATACACAACAAAGAATGAACTTCTTTCACCGTCCGACATCTGCTTTCTGTTTAGGCTATCCAAACATCTCTACGTTTTAAACACTACTTAGGATTAGGATTGTATTTCAGTGTTTTTGTTGAAAAGATTACAGTAAATAAGGTTAATGCTGGTTTATATATAAAGCGGCTTTGCTTTATGGTAAAACAGATTTGTGGATCATCAGAATAAAGTGGTGCTAAGAAAGCTGAATCCTTACTCAAGAATTCATTCAAGTGATGTTAAAGTCCTTCTACTGGAAGCCTACAGTACGCTACAGCTAAACAGGGACTTGAAACAAACTTTTTATTATAAGTTTGTAATTACAGTTATTAAAAGAAGCGTTCTTCCTTTTCATGTTATTGTTTTTAATGGATGCTGGAGCTTTTACACTATTCTAAAACCATTGAAATCGAACCTAAAGTGCATTAAACATGACACCATTGATTGTTCTACCGTAAACAAAGTGAAGGCAAAACAGAAAGGTTTGTGCAACAAGCACGACCCAAACATATCAGAAAGAAACGCTTTACTGGGTATAGGGACATTAACGTCAATGTAAATCAAAGGTTCTGTTTTAGTACTTTCTCTATTAACTTTCAAAGTCAAGTTAACCTGTTAACAAGTGTGGCTCACTTGCTGTTGTATTCCGACACATCTAGTTCATTTGTTTTCTTTTTCATTTATATCATATATAAAAAAACTGATGCAGCATCATTGTTTAGAAGAAACAGAGGCAATCATTAAACTCACCAGTAATGAGGAAAGCCTTGATTACGGCTGGCATACACCCTCGTAACTGATCTCTCCTCATCTCTGGGTGCTTCTGCAGCGCATTCTGACTTCTAGTGCTTGGACGCTTTCTCACAAAGGACATGCAGCTTCCTGGGTTTGTGGTTTCAAAGCGTAGCTGATTAAATCAATACGTGCCTATCTGACTTTTCTTGAAAGCTTTACCCTCTGTGCTCAGCTTACATTAGTATTGCACTAATATCATATGAACGTACTGACAAACTGATAAAATCTGTTTTCAACAAATTCATATGGAGTCCTTTGAAAAAGGTATTTACAGTACTACTTTCTTCTGTTTGGAGATTATTATTATTATTTTTTTTTACTTACAATTTTTCAGAACAGTCAAAGATAAGCTGACTCACTACAAAAAGCAATTAATAATGGCTACATTGTTTAGCAGAAAAGCTATTACATTTTATCCAGTGGACTCCCTTAACCCTGGAAGCGACTTTGCAACTCTTTCCAGACTGATCTTTTTTTTTTCATCTGTTGCTTCTTTGCCTTTCAGCCTTCTTCATCTTGTCAAGTTCAGTTCTACATAAGTGATTGCTTGTTTCTACAGGTATATCGATGAGGTTTAACCAGTAAAATTAGAGCAACACTAAACAAATTTCATCATTAATATATTGACCTATTTCTTGACACTTTGATTTTGCAGTGAAGCATTTCAAAACCACACACACAGTTTTACCGACATACACACTATCTGTTTAGCCCTTGATAAATAGGCTACATAAAATCATTTAAAAAACCAGAGTACCTTGCAAAAACAATTTCACACTTTAAACTTTTTCTCAGTTTGTCTAATTGGAACCACAATGTGTTTTATTGGGATTTTCATGTGATGTAGAAATAAAAAGTAGGACATAACTTTTCTGTAAAGACTATGATCATTCACACTTTTACTGCAATTTGAAAAACTTGAATTCAGAACCATTCCACTTTAGCTTTGGCTTTATTCTAGGAGCCATTGTGCTTGAATAAGTCTTTTACATATGGAGTAACATCATTGTCAGAAAGGTGTACTTTTTGACAGCGATCTTACTCCATACTTATACTGCCCAACACCCAAAGGCATAGTCCCAATTGTGAAACGTGGTGGTGGCAGAATCATGGTGTGGGGATAGCATTGATGTGAAGATACATAGATTGGAGAAGTAGAGAAGAAACCATGTTAGATGCTGTAAATATGGAGTAATATCGCTGTCGAGTTTTGAGTACACCTTTTTGACGGCGACCTTACTCCATATATAAGCTTTCATTACAGAAAGAAGATTGGTTTTGGTCAAATTTGACCATAGCAGGTAACTATGCAGCAGTGACCCCCTACTGGACTTGTTAAGAACTGCTAATGGAACTTTTAATATTTTTATTGGACTTTTGGCCACTCTTCCACAAAAGGGCATTATTAATTTTCCTACCTACACATTCTGTCATCTAATCAATTAAACTTATTCGTTTATTTACGTAGCGCCAATCTACGACACCTCTCATCTTGAAGCACTTTACAAAAAAAGGATTTTCATTCCAGTCATTTATCCATGATCCATTGTGGTCATGGATTTGAAGCATTTACTCCCCCTGGATCTGCACACCATGACTGTAGTTGTGTTTTGTCATCTTCTTTACAGCAATCACTCATCAAAGCTGGGAGCTTGTTAGGAATTTATGGAACACTCGGAAATTTGATTCCATATGTCCGACTAACCAATCATCTAAACCCTAGCTCTCCGCAGCTCTTACGGAAGAACCTTTAGGCTGCTTCATTGACCCATACTTCATTGCTACGCTTATCAGTTTAAGTTGACAGCCATGTCCTGGCAGGTTAACACACCTGATACAGTTTTCCAATGTTTTCAAGAACTTGCTTTATAATGCAACCGTAAAGCATAAAGCAAATTACTTCACAGTTTTATCCCTGACAGTTCTGCTCTGATAATTGGCTTTATGATGCTTTGTTCTGTAACGGTATTTAACAAACCTTTCAGACCTTCAACAGAGCTGCCATATGTAGGTGGAGATTGATTACTATGTAGGCAAATTGTGTGTGCAGTTGGTTGCTTGGCTTTATTTAGGGGGAAAAATAATGAAGGAAACAGAAAACAGAATTATATAACTTTCTGGTTGTACTCGAGGTTTTTAGGAGCAGTTATGTATTTGACCCAGTACTGTGTAGAAAATCAGTTTTTACAGAAACCATAAAAAATCCCACATATATATTTTGAAAACCATGCAGTCTTTCATTATCTTTACAATGACATATGTGTAAAGATGTGACCTTGACGTAAGGAGTAAAAAAATAAAAACATGCTTTTTTTATGTGACATTGATAAAATTGAAAAAATAGCAGTCGCGTTTTCCCATTAATGATAAAAGCGTTTAAAGAAATATGTTGAAAAACATCTCTACTTTACCATTCCATGCAGCAACATATGTAAACACAACAGCTCCCTCTCAGTTCCAGCATAATCTCACAGCAACAACAGCTGCATCACTCCTAAAACTAGACTATCCAGTCACACATTTCCACATCATGGCCTTGTAAACAGAGCTAACAGAGCTTGGGTAACAAGAATGAGTACAATGCCTTGGTCATGCCAGTCAGCAGACGTATGTATCCAGCAAGCCTAATCTGGACTTTAGTGAGGAAATGTGCTATGTCAAAGACCTGTTTCTTTGAATGACTCAGGCAATATAAGCTGGATGCTAAATATAAGACAGTGTTGTAACCAGGTAGGTTGAGTTTCAGCCACTATATTGTCAAAACCAGACTGGCTCTTCTCTTCTTTGACAAGGGGACCCTCTCTTGTTTTTGAAGGTGCCAGACAGTAAAGAGAAGATCAATGCAAGAGCCAATCAGATCTAAATGCTTGGTTACAAAAATAACCAATGACAGTGTCTATTTTATCCTGGCTGGCCCTGCCACTTGACACCTACTGGTTATTCCAATGAGAGGCATCAAGCTGGGTCCTGTGTTGCTTCTCAGTTTGGCTAGCTGACTTGTGTGTCTATTTTGGTACCTTGTGCGCTCGCGCTCGGCCACACCAGTGCATTTGAGCATGGATTCAGGGACTTGACTAAGGTTAGTTTTCTTTGTTCTTGGTCTTAGACAGGAAACTTTACAAAAACGTTCTTGATGGGCAACTAGTAACTGGAATATTCTCCACAGAGGCTACTCTGGATTGCTAGACGGGACCCTGAGGACTTGTTCTTAGCCATACACTAGTCTGTCTAGAGCATTTAGACTGCTGACTCTGAGCATGACACACCCATCACCAAGGTAAGAAAGCATTGTGCATTCGTTATTAATTTTGTGTTGTGTTAAACGCAACAAGTGGAAGTAAAGGTTTCTTGGATATATTTTGCCTGAACACTTAAGTCTCTGTTTCTTAGTAATAAACAACAAAACAAACATGTTATGCTTTTTTCACCCATAATAAGTGCTTTGTTATGGGTGAAAAAAGGGAATATGTGAAACTTCTCTTGGTAGTTTGAGTCCTTTTACAGTACAGTTATCTTAGCTACACAAGTTTTGAGTATAAATACACAAGCAGATGCTGGGAAAGTACCGTGGTTGCTAACTGATCTCCAGTTATGGGAGCTGGAAGGTTGTTGGCAATAAAGAGGTCCTAGAAAGCCAAAATATTCAGTCAGTCTGCCCTTAGATACAGTAGAGTCAAAAGGTTCTTGAGATTTTTGCCAGTTTAATGAAACTGTTTGAATAGTCTAGGAAAAAGTTTAAACTTGAAAAACCTGTACAGCAGCAGAGAGCTAACAACTATCTTAATGAACTCTCTTTTTCAGCAAACACTAGCAATTAAAACCACTGAAATACTTTTTTTCTGTCTGTAAGATGCAGCATATTATCCGGAAGTTGAATGAATACAATTTTGGAAAAGACTTTTGTTAAATTTGTTGTTGTTTTCTTACAGTGAAAAACATCAGAGGCGACAAAATTTAATTGCGAGTTTTATGAACAAAATGTTTAATCTCCAATTTAATAATAAAAGAACTACAATTTAAAATGTTTATCTGAGTGGGCTCCACTGAAAATAAATGACTGTTACAGTTTTCTCATAATGCCTACATGGAAAGTATGTATAAGCTAATTTTTTAAAATGTTTATATCCATAGAATACAAACCCATGTTATCAAAAATTAGGTGATAAAAATGTATCAAGAGAGTATTTTGCAGTCTTTTCAATTCAAGCAACAAAGTAAGCATATCTCTGCTGTTAGCAGCTAAATGTTTATATATAACTATACCGACAGAGCCTTGGTATAGTTTTGATTACTTACTGTATCGAGCTGGGATCATTTCTAAAGACTAATGGTGTTTAAAAGCCCCCCCAAAAAACAATCTTAAAGTACTAAATTAGGATTTTTTCAGACTGCCAGATTAAATGCCTTTTAAATGTATGCCACTATGGTAATATTACGCTAAACATTTATATTTTACATTATTAACATTTTGAAGTTATAAAAACTTTCTTAACTTTCTTAAAAACCTATAGCAGAGTTAAAAGGAGGATATAAATACATCTATTGGATTAATTTTGTCCACTTTTTTACAAAATCCCTGCAAAAAAGCAAAACAGCTTTATAACCACAACGTGACAGACCCTGACTTTGAATAAATCACAGGATCCCTATAAAGAGATAGTAATTATAAAATCAGGTAGCGGTAGTTAAACAAAAGCTTGTTTTGATCATCCACTTTTTGTAGACTTATTTAGACAATGTATTTGTATCTCCCATTGTACTCACCAGTCAGAACCAGTAAAAACTTTATTTTCTCTTTGGTCAGTCATATTCCTTTATGAGATGGTTGCATAGGTGAGTGAAGCCTTAGGTTTTATGTCAGCGGCAGGCTCTCAGGTCAGGTGGTATAAATGGGTTACTGAACTATTCTGAGAACCCAGAGTAGCTAGAGGAAGATACAGTAGAGCAGCTGTTGCTGAGATTGAGTAGGATTTGTAATTGATTATGTCTTATGTCCTTTACCACTTGCAACAATACAAGCTAAATGCTAAGAATTTTAATAGCCGTCTTACATTTTTCAATAATGTACCCATTAGCTTCCCAGGCTGAAGACTTGTATTTAGAGGATAGAATTGTGATATTTGTTTAAGGTAATGACACATCAACCAGGCTAATGATCACTTTTCATATTACTCTACCTGTAAATAGAGCATAACATTATTTCTTTACACCAGCAGCAATGCAGCTGGTGCAAAAAGCTTTAAGCACATATATCTTAAAATAGTCAAGTGCATGCTCTGAAGTGTTTGTCTGCTGCCTGCATAGCTCCAGCATGGTCTATGCCACAACATGTTGTGTACATGTATGCCATTAGTGCAACACCGGTTTAAATCCCATTAGATTACTCCTCCAAACAAAAAAACCAAAACAAACAAAACAAAAAAATAACCTGATGAGGCATAGCAATGTGATGAGTGGTAAACCAGGCTGCAAGCATATTGATGCATGTAGGAAAAAAAAAGGTAGACATGTTTCTGTGAATTACTTTGCTAAAGAAGTAATATTTGACTTGAGGGATATGTGCCAGAAGGCTTTGCAGTTTTATATGGCATAGGGCAACTAGTCAAAATACACGGTTATAACGAACTGACAGATAGCTTTATTATGTGAGTTTTTTTAGCTATTAACTGCTTACACTTTAAGACTTTATTAGTACTTCATTCATAATTCTTGCTTCTTTTCAAAGGACCCTGCGCCAAGCTAGATCTGCATATTTTACTTTACTAATAGAGGAGAATAAGAACAATCAGAGGTTTCTTTTTAATACAGTTGCTAAACTTACGAGAAATGAAAACTTTGTTATATCACCCATTCCTCCAACTCTTAGCTGTAGTTACTTTATGGAATTCTTTATTGATAAAATTGAATCTATTAAAACTAAAATTGATGGCATCCTACCAAACATAACTACTACCTCAGTAAGCAATGAGGTACTGAATGTGGCGCTGGAGCCTGATCTCTGTTTGAAGTGTTTTGTTCCAGTTGAGCCTTCTGAGCTTTCAAAAATATTTTCTTCATCTAAGCCTTCAACTTG
>JAVLVB010000001.1:10071862-10105227 GCA_032876305.1 Orestias chungarensis | reverse complement strand
TATATCAGAGATCTGATTACTCCTTATGTCCCTAACAGAGCACTTCGCTCTCAGACTGCAGGTATACTGGTGGTTCCTAGAATCTCTAAAAGCACAATGGGAGGCAGATCTTTCAGTTATCAGGCTCCTCTCCTGTGGAACCAGCTTCCAGCTTTAGTCTGTGAGGCAGACACCCTGTCTAGTTTCAAATCTAGGCTTAAAACCTTCTTGTTTGATAAAGTTTATAGTTAAGAAGAGGTAGAGAAGACAGCCTAATCTGGTTGGGGATGAACTCAGTCTTGAGAGACGGTTCTCCTTTGCTCTACCTTCTTCATGTCTCACTCTATAGGGTTAAGTTATTTAAGTTTTTCTATAGGTATGCTGCTATAGGCTTAGACTGCTGGAGGACAATCTGACCACTTCTCTCTCTCCTACTTTCTTCCTTTGTCCAATCTACTTAGTTACCGTTATTTCAACCTTGTTAACCTTTTGTTTTCTCTTAGTGTTCTTCTCTCCATAGTAACCACACCTGGGCTGGCTTTCTGTTAGTTGAGACAGCTTCTTGGATGAGAACATGGGCTGAGATGCTTCCAGTGACACTCTAGAACTGCTGTTATAAACTCTATTATTTCAGTGTCCTGTGCTTCTAATTTAGCTTTCTGTCTTTTCAAACCCCCAGTCGGTTGTGGCAGATGGCTGCTTGTACTGAGCCTGGTTCTGCTGGAGGTTTCTTCCTGTTAAAGGGGAGTTTTCCTCTCCACTGTCGCTAAATGCATGCTCAGTATGAGGGATTGCTGTAAAGTCAACGACAACACAAGCCATTGTTTTGGTCTGCTGATTCAAGAGGAGTGAATGCTGCAAGTCAATGACTCGATGCAATCTGCTGGGGTTCCTTAGATTGGAAACTTTTTCAAATTGATTTGTTATGATGTATCTTTGATTTTAATTGATTTTCTGTGAAGTGCCTTGAGACACCTGTTGTAAATTGACGCTATATAAATAAACTGATTCTTGATTCTTGATTCTTTTTAGGTGAAGGACAGATCCCAAGAAATTACTGATGTTAGCATAAGCTGAGGGAAAGGATGAACTAAGCACCTGTAGCAACAGAGGAAACAACGGTGGTGAAACTTGCTGACACCATGAGCTGTGTGGAAAAGCGATACATAAACCATCGGAAAGGAAGCATGCTACACCATCGGTTCCCCAACGGCTTCACTGACCTGTTTATGGACGAGACAGATCGAGAGGTCAGCACCCTGACCGACAGGGCTTTCCGTAGTCTATGTGTCGGGGACGATGCAGTGTACAACGACGACTTTTTGTATGGATACTCGCCATATAATTGTCTTAAGCCTTTAGCAGGGGAGCCCTTTAAAAAGAACCCACATAAGGAATTTAAAAAGGCAGCACAACAGAAACACAACAAAAGCGATTCTCAATTGTGGAAACAACAGCAACAGGACAACATATCCCACATGTCTTCCTTTCTAACGGTACTTAGTGTCACAGAGGAAAGAAATGGTGGTATAAAAGACTCTAATAGTGAATCATGGGATAAATCAGCACTTCGTAGCATAGAAAGGGAGCTTTCAGAATTCTCCTCTAATTACCACACTAGTCTCACGAATAGACATTATGAGAAAAAGCAGCACCATGGTGGTACTTTTAATAAAAAATGCAAGGATATGAGCCTTCCATCTGGGAAAGTGACAAAGATTAAAAATGGTAAATCCACAGTAAAGCTTAGAAAACTCAACATCAAAAACTTTTTCCTCCACAGTGAGTTTAGTCCTTTCCAAACATGGACAGATTTGAACCGATACCCTTTTGGTCAAGACAACACAGTTAGCAATATTCTCTCTGCTGACAATGTTTCTAAATGGTACGACTTGTCGTTTTACAAGGAGCTGACTGAGGCACAGAGAACAGAAATTTTGCATGCAGAAGATCTACAGTCATGCCAAAAAGTAGCAGTTGAATCCTCTCCCACAAAAGTTCCTGAAAACACCCCAGTCCCTCCTCCACCAAAAGTCCTACCAAAGCCTGCTGCTCCTCTGGCTGAGAAGAGGTGCTCTTCAGATGGAGGAGATAAGCCAGCTGCCCCCTGGAGGCGCAGTGGCCCCAGGGCAAAAAGTGCCATTCAAGTAAATCAACTTGGAAAACCACCTCAAGAAAGTAATTCAAAACTGTTGGATGAAAATGTTTTGTGTGCCACAAAGCACATAGAGTCTGTGGAAGTCAAGGCAATTCAGGAATCAAGCTCTACAGCGTCTACACCGTTTAGCATCTGTCAGTTGATGACTCCCGTTATTCCCTCGAGACAGCCAACAGAAACATCCGAAATCCTCCAGTCAGTTCTCTCACCTACTGTTTTTGATCTTCTGAGCAGGCCTCACTCTGAGGCCAAAATAACCCCTGAACCAACGGTCAAGCGAGAAACCTACAAATCACTTGCATCAAGCATCCTTTTCAACTTGAAAGACAACAGAAAGAGGGTAAAGAGTCGATATAGCCCACATAAATTTAAAACTTTTGATCTTTGTGAAGGTGACATCCGATCTCCTCCCTCAGATAATATAAATCCTCCTCATTCCGACGGCAGTGGTTCTGGCTTTAGTACACCTGCCAAAGATGGGCTGGCAGTTAGTGGTCCTGTTTTGGAACCTATTGTATCCCCATCAAATGGTGATCTCCCATCACATTGCAGTGATAATCCTCTATCAGATGATTATTTGCTCGCAAATTTATTACTGACTAAACGGCATGCTGGCAATAGAAATTCCAGTGAGGAGAACTCTATTTCACCATTTGTACCCTTAAAGAAGAACAACAGTCCAATGGCAAAAAAACAAAACTATACATCTCTTAATTTGTACAAGAAAGATAATTCTATTGATTGTGATCTGAAATATCATCAGGTACCTTCAAGCAACAACACATCTGCTCAAATTGATCTGACCACTAATGAAAAAAACAGAGAGCTTTCTCCAAGTGCACTGCCAACAAACACAGGGCTTTCACCAAGTACTTTAAATGTCATCAAAGATTATTCACCCATAATTTCACCCCACACTTTGGAGAGAGAGGGGCAATCATCGGAGGGGAAAGTACAGCCAAATGTCCCAGAGAAAACTGAATGGTCTATAAAAGACACAAAGGACTTTGCAGTTCAGCTGGCTCTCCGCGAAGATGAGACAGGTGGCCAAATCATTAGTACAACAAATGTAATCAGAGCAGCAAAGGAAGCAATTAATGCAGCCAAAAATAAAGCTCGATCAGCAAGTCATTCAGACAGCGACAACAAACAGATACCAGATGCAGAGATAATGAGGCAAAAAGAAATGGATCAGAGAGTTTCAAAAGAACCTTTTGAAAGCAGAAAGGATAGTTTGGTAACAGAAAACAGCTGCGGTTTATTGCAAAATGAGCCATCTAGTGCAACACTGGTTGGTAAAAATAGCAATGTAAACAAAGAACCTCCACCAGTACCAAAAAGGAATTTTGCTAAATCAGATATACTTTGTTTGTCTTTTGAAAAGCAGCAAAGACGTCGCCTTCACAAACCCTCTAATGGGGATTTGGTGGATGCAAAACCAGATTTACCAAATAAAGAACATGCCCCCGTCCAGAAACAAAGCAAACCTAAACATGTATTCTCATCCAGACAGAACAATTTTATCAAAAATCAGAGATGCACACTGACAAACAAAGAGCAGACAAAGAAGTACAAGGAAAGCAACATGAAGGTGAAAGTAGAAATAGAATCAGATATCGAAATGAAGTCAATTGGAGATATAAGAGATAGCGAGCATATTTTTAATGATTTACAGGCTTTGAAAGAACTCCAGAGAGTGCGACTTGGTGATCGCATGCTTGAGAATCAAATGAGCAAATTGGAGGTTTTCAACATTGATGAAGAGGCAAAAGCTAAAAACAGCTTAATCTCTAGAGAACTTCGCAATATAAAGAGAGGTATGCTTTCGATGAGAGGAAACACATCCACAAAGAGAAACATATTTGTAGAGAGGGAGCAGAGCCAGCAGGACGTTTTTAAAAAGGTAGACAGTAGCATCATTTTAAACAAAGCGCTTCTTAACGATAATTATGATAAAGCTAAAATGGCTCTTGAGGAGATCATTTCAGAGCGGGAGAGGAGAAGAAGTAAATTCAAAGAGAGGGAGGCCTGCCTACAACCTGAGGAAAACATTTTAGATGAAAGTTGTGAAACATGGACACTAGAGGGAAAAAACGGTAATAAACGTAGTATAATTAAACAGAAAGAAGAAGAAAATGAGAAGACTTATCCAATTAGAGAGAAAACCCTTAAACAAAGATTAAAGGATTCAATGGTAGTGGAAACTCAACCTAGACCTGCAGAGAATCACGGGTTTGGCAGTAGAGTAGCTCTACCTGGCCTGGACAAAGTGGGCAATGAGCAAAATTTACTCCTAAAAGCTAAAGGTAAAGATGTTAGAGAAAAGTTAGATGATAATCATACTTTTGGTGTTGATATCAGTTTGCCAGAAACAGAAGGACAGGTGTGTGAGAAAAGTGAAGAATACCTATTCAGTGGAAGGGAAGACAAAAGTTTAGATGCTCCACCTGTTCCACCAAGGAGCAAAAAAGGAATTAGTAAAAGAGATGGGAACACAACCATTGACAAAGATCCAGTTGATGATAACAGTAAAGAAAATCTAAATTTTGAAAGTATTACTGAGCAATTATGTGACATCAGGAAAATCCCTAAAATATATATAAGTGCAGATACTGAAGTTGCTCCACCCATTCAACGAGATACTTATTTTGAAGAGAGACTGGATGAAGTAAACAACATTGAAACCGTGGGATTTACATATGGTTTGGTCAACAACTTCACAATAAATAATCTAAAAGGAGAAGCCAACACTGAAAGTCATACTAACACTCAGGAAAATTTTAAAGTGAAACAAAAATCCCCCTTTAAACCAGACCATTTAATTGAGGAAAATGAAGGTATGTTTGAGAGCTTCAAACCAGATGAAGAAAGTTCCAAAATAATTACTGAGGATATAAAAAAAGATGCAGAAGGATTTGCGGAAATCCCCAGAAATGTTGTGTCACCCTTGCTGCTTATAAAAGGTGGTAATTCTGCACAAAGTCCACCTGATCAAGCTAGCTTGTCTTCAAAGTCCTCCTACTTCTCTGTAGAAAGTACACTGCACAGAACCACAGAGACTGAGTCAACTGTTTTTCACTCTTTAGGGAACTCACCAGCGGAGGTGGAGCAGGTTAATGAAGCAGGACAGATTGTTTCACAAAGTGATACTAAAGAAAGTGGGGTGATATACTGTTGTTTACGTGATAATGAAAGCAAGCTGGAGGTAGAATCTACCCCAAATCAACCAGAATTGCAATACATGTACAGCACAGATAAAAATAATGTGAGTAATGAAGAAACCAATTCAACATCATCTTCTAGTACTTTTTCCCCAAGTTTTGGAATCCCAGCCTTGTTTAAAGTGAAAGACAACAGTTTCAGCAGTAAGATGAAGAAGCCTGCTGTACTTTGGTCTCCGAAAGGTTGTCTCAATGGATCAGATAAAACCGATACAGACTTAAATCAGGAAAAGGGAAGTCCTGTGCTCAAGCTGGCAAATTACAGTTCTACCAACAATGGTGCCATAACAATGACAGAATGTTATAAACCTGATGAGATTTCAGCACCAGAAACACTACCGTTCGTGACCTCAAATATTAAAAACAAAAACCCTCAAAAATCCATGTGTGAAAATTCTCTATTAGTCCCACATCAGGAAGAAAGGTTTTCAAGGGAGACACCATCATCTGAAGGCATGGAGAGCTTACCAACTAGTACAGCAGACCCAACTGATGATGCAACAACAAATTCTGAAGTTATTTTAGAGAGTGAAATGACAAAGGATGTCACTGATGAATCAGGTTTAATTTCTAATGTTAATGACAGTGAAGCTGGGCTGCCCAAGCCTCCCGCGGTGTTACCTAAATCGGAAAAAGCAGTTCAAAAAGCTATTAAACTAGCAAACAGAAGGATGAAGAAGGAAGTGTCCAAAAAGACATCTCAAAGCAACGGTAAACACAGAGCAGAAAAAATGAGGAGTGATAAATCAGAACAGAAAACAATTGACAGTGCTCAAACCAACAAAAATGGTGAGAAAAAACATAGAAATGACAGTCGTCAAAATCCAAATCACCACGGCAATGACAGCAATCCCCAGCATGACGAAGTAAAAACAAGACATGGGAGTCGGAGGCAGAGTCAGGATTCAGTGGAACACAATAGCCAAAGAACAGATAGACGACCTACTCTAGCATCAGAAAGACAAGGTCGCAGCACTAACAGACACTCTCGAGAGAAGCCGGAACAGAGAGATTATAGCAGTGACAGCATTATCAGTAATGTGCCAGTTTACAAAGCTCATGTCAGTGAGAGCCCCATGTCAGACAGGCCTTTCAATCGATCTCAGAGCATTGATAGGTACCTAGAAGGTAAAGCAGAGCGTAGGCTTAGTGCTGATCTGCCAGTTAGCGAAAAGCTTGAACCCAGGACTCAGCGCTTTGAGAAATCCATCATGCACGAACTTCAACAAAGGGGCAGACCAACAGACAAACCGAGCAGTGGTCGTCTCCTGAGAAGAAGTCAAAGTATTGATGCTTATAGCACCAAGATATCACCCCTGTCCCGCCAGTCGAGCTACACTGGCCAGTTTTCTTGTCAGTCTAGTGTGGAGCACGCTGTTCTTACACAGTCCATCCCAATGACTCAACGAAAGCTTCTCCAGGATCCGGACTCAGGACAATACTACTTTGTTGACTTGCCAGTAACAGTGAAAACAAAAACCTTCTTTGATCCTGGCACAGGAAGCTATGTGCAGTTGCCAGTTCAGCCACCAGATGGTGGTGTTCCTCAAGCGCCCCACATGGAGGTCCTTACCTCACCACTGGTTGTTTACCACAGTTTTGTGCCTGTCCCTTTGTCCCCCATGATTCCAAAAGCTTCTATCCAAGCACCTCATGTGAAATCTAATGTCTCAGAGCAGAAAAACCAGGAAAGAGGAAGGCAATTGTATTTGAAAGAGGGTCGTCCATACTTAGACCCTGCTTACAATCAACAGGATCAAATGTTAGGAGAATTCTTGGGCACAGAGGAGCTAGACTGTCCTTGCTGACGGGCCCTTTGTTTCACTACATTGTGGTGTGTGCTGTATTGTAGAAGTTATTTTTGTGAAGATCTGTCTCAGTTTAGCCTTTTTCAACTAATGTTAACTCCTTTTTAGGGGCGGGTTTATGGGGATTCAAAGGTTTCCAGATGAAAGCAAAGTAAAAACATTCTCATTTATTCTTCCCTGTTATTGAATCCCCAATTGTTTAAACTTCCAGTTATAAACAGGATTAAAAAGGATTTAACTAAAATCAGTACAAAAACATGCCTACAAAGGCTAAGCACATCCCAATGTTGTGTTACAATGCCAATTATTTCCCCCTGAATGTTCTTAAACCTTTTTCTGCTCCTGCATTTCATCTTTTGTTTTAGTTGATAAGGATTTTTGCTAATACAACACAGAATGTGTCCTCACATTTTGACTGGGCTTTAGTCTCAGTAGCAATTATATAGAGTAGTGAAGTACATAACTAAAATAAAATGCTGTAAAATATATAAATTGAATTTGAATGAGCAACATTTGAGAAGGCAAAAAGGATTGATGTAAATAATATATTTCAATTTAAACATTAAACATAAAAATATGTCAATGTGAAAGGTTTATTTTTTTTACATGCAGTTTGTTGTATACCACAGCAATACTAATACACTTTTTAGGTATTGTGGATTTTGTTACCTGGTAATTTTGTAGCCTTTCCATTTTCACCTGATAAGTTAAAATCTTTTACCGATAACGCATACTTGAATCTATTCAACACTTAAAAGCAATAAAAATGTGTATTTTGTTGATTTTCACTGTTAATACCCACACAAAAAACATTTAAAGAAATTTTGCATGTGTTTGTTTAGCTGTCTGCTGAATGTGTTTCAAACATCACAAATTCCAGTGATCGGAAGAGTTTGAACTTTGCAGTCAGGGGTTGTTCTTCAGATGTGAAGAAGAATTGGTGCAAGTTTTTGTGCATTTGTATTTTTATCAGCTAGAGTCAACCAGGGCTATCTTGTGTCTTTGGTCCATTCCAATGTAATAAACAACTGTTTTCAACAGAGTTAAGCTGGACTCGTTATTTTACTCTTAAATACTTTACTCTTCATTGACTTAGTAAAGTTGACCTAAAAGTGTCATTTAAGTAAATCAACATTGTTGCTTCTTTTTCTTAACGGCATAGTAATGGTAATGGCATAATAATCAATTAAAAATTAGAAAGTAACTTAACTTAACAAGTGCAGTACAATGTCTCTTTTAACATAAACTGAATCATGGGATTGTCTTTTCTTTCCTTTCAGGGATAATAACACACAGGTTGTTTGACTCTAACCTGTCACCTACTGTCCAAAATGTGTGCAGAATCCAACTATTACGTTTTCTTTTATTAACTCACCTGCTCTGCTAAAATACACCAAAATACAAACTACTACTATCTAAAAATGTTGCAGTAATAAACGTCTTTCCCTGCAACATTGAAACCAAAACCAGCAACAATTAAAAGGATGAACAATAAATTACCTTTGATCGTCGACGATAGTCGAGTTAAAAAAGTACACAAAAAAGCCACTTCTTTCAGTTTATTAAGACACATCCCTCCTTATCAATAATTTAGGGGGAATAGATTAATAAACAATGGTTAAGTGCATAACATGATAAAGATGAAGCTATTGCTTAGAATTGCTTAATTTATATAAAACATGACTACAGTAGACCTGTCCACAGTGTGCTGTAAACGATCATGGTAAAAGGTGGATTAAACATTATAATACAGTGCATTGTAAAAGTATTAATGTCTTCTGAACAGTTTTATTGTTCACCACAGCATGATGCGGCCATCACCATGTGTCACTGGTGGGATGGTGCATTCAGGGTTTAATCACTAAACCAGTTCCCTTGTGGGTCAAAAGGGTCCCTTTATTGTCGTCTGCCCGGAGCTCCCTTTTCCACATATATTCTATGCCTCTCGTACAGAGGAAAATATAAACAGATTCTCACACAAATTGTGTTTGCCAATCATAAATAATATCAGTAAAAATATGCCAAAACATTTGAGTTTGCAACACTTTACGCTTCTCGGCTGCAAAACTGTAATTCCAACTAGATATAAGAGGGGTATTACTGTTATTTCAGTGCGGTTTAAAAAAACCTTTCTATCCTATAATTTTAGTTGAGTGGAATCTCAGGCTCTGTGGATCGATTAACTTAGGCACTCCACAGATTTCTATTTTCCACATAAAAACATGTTGAGGTTAATAGTTAAAGAATCTTTTTTTTTTTTTTTTTATAAACCAATATTTAGACATATACACAAAATTTCTAACCATATCTAATCATCAGTTCTAATCATATCTCAGTCTGTAAGAGCCCAAAAGCCAAGCGGAATCAGTGACAGCCGCAGCTTAATGCCACCATGTCGTCATACTGCTTCAAAACCACATTCTCCTCATCGTCGAAGTACAGCAGGCTGATGGACTGCAGTCTGTCGGGCACGCAGCAGGGAGCTCCCACGTCCTCTCCGGACAGCTTAAGGGCGTGCATGATGGAGCGAACCGTGGCGTGGTTGGTAGCCCTGAGGCCCACCCCCAGCGGAAACGGACAGGAACCCCTGCAGTGGTAGGCGTTGTAGCCGCGGGGAGAGATGATCCAGCCTGACCAGCCAATCTCCTCGAAGTCGACGAAGAGGGGTACCCGCCGGCAGGACTGGGGGCGACCGCGGGGAGGGAAATCGGAGGACGCACGTCTCCTCCTGCTGAGATGCTCCTGAGGCTCAGAGACGGCCGCTGCAGACTGTCCTATAGGAATATGGAGATGGTTAACATAACAAAGCGGTAGGTTTCAGGTTGATTTTATTCACGTATTTCACTGCACATCAGTTTACCCCCGTGTGACGTGTTTGCCTCACTCCTCCCGTCATCTGAGAATATGACCAGGTAAGCACTTGTATCTGTCAACTGGAGCTGAGTAGATCCAGACTTTATCCAGCCACCAGAGGGAAAGGTCGTCACCACGAGGATGCCGTTGTTTTCCCGACTATTCTGGATCCATTTAGATACCTGAGATTCATAGCAAGGATGATTCCTAATCAGTCTAGATCTATAATTAATCATCATTTTCTGAATGAACTGAAAGTCTTAAAGGTGCAAATAGTTTCTCTTACCATCTCAGTCACATTGAACACTTCCCATCCCTGTGTATAGAGGGGTACCAGTCTGGAGGTGATGAGGTTTCCTCTCTGTGGTTTTACTTTGCTGTCCAGCACTTCATATACATCCACCTGGACAAGAGAACGGAGCAATGTTGGCTGACAAACTAAGGAATCTTCAGTCAACTGGGAGGAGTGGAACTGCAATGTTAACCTCAGTCAATTACCAAAACATAAAAAAAGATATTTCCACAGCTAAAGCTCATATTTTAGTTATGGAAATGACCAATGATTTACTCAACACTCAGTGACTTAACTTCAGCATATTTTTCTGATTTTGATCATTTTAGCACATAGCACAGGTTTCTTAATAGTTATATATATAAGGTTACTGAAAAGTACCTCCAAAAAGTATAAATGCACCCAGTACATTTTCAAGGCTCTTTTGGCATAAATTGGCTCTAATGTCTCACGATTTCTTAGCACAGTTAAGACTCTTCTGACACCGTTTCCGGTTCCGTATGTCTGAACGCTGTGGCTCCTAAACAATTGTAAATTGCAATGTAAATGCAAATGTAAATCTTTCCATAACACTTACATGGATTTTGACTTACAATTCACTCTAGAATGTATATATTCTTTTTTGGGCTGCACAGCATATCAGCAATGTTTACAGTGTGGCCAATAGCTAGTTGCTTATATATTCACAGAATTTTAAGGTTGTATTTTTCATGCTGATTTAATATTTAGGCATTGGGACAAGGCAGCAAAAGCTGATACTGGACACAAATAACATTGCCAAAAATGCTTATGTTCCAATAGAACAGGAAGCACAGATTAGAAAGAGGGGAAAAAAGAAATCAGACATTTTTTTGCAAGGGATCAAATATAATCAGCAAGATATTCTAATATTGTGTAGACCTAATGTTGATTGTGATCATTTTTCTTCCACTTAACTGTCCATATATATACTTACATATGATGCTAGGATTTCATGCTTTAACTATGTTGCTGTCTGTATCACATCAGACCAGAGGTTGACTTTTTAAATCGCATTTTAAATAATTACGATTAAATTAATATTAATAATAATAATATAAAAAAAACATTAACTGACCTAAAATAACAGAACAAAAAACAAATGTTATCGGTACAGAGGGGGGTTACCTTATAGAAATGAGGGGTGTTAGACTTCCCAAGATAGAACTTTTGTTTCTTTCGAAACCAGCGGAATTCAGCTTTGATCATTTTCTCCTCTCTGCCAAAGGACGACAAGTTGAAAAAGTGGATCCTCTGTCCAGAGTTACCTAAAGACCACAAAACAAAGAATAGACACGTTAAGAAAAACTTTGCGCAAGACAGGTAAGTCAAATGTCCGTGCGTAAATGCGCCTTTTACCGAACATTTACGCACGGACATTTACGCGCCTTTCAGTGCAAAAACTGCTTTAAATGAAATAAAAAATCCTCTATGGTTTTCCATAAAATCCTTCAAACACAGTGTTAATCTGATAAAGATGCTTCTGCTCACCTTTATCCTGAAAACTGCGCACCGTGTTCCCATCCAGGATCTCCTTCTGGCTTCTGTGCGCGCCGTCGGCCTCCAACACGGTGTCGAACAGATCCAGCATGAACTGCGGTGCCTTCTTGTGCGGAGAGAACGTGGGAGGCCAGGGCAAATCCCCCGGCTCGAGAGGATCTGGTGCCAGGGCATCAGCCGGAGCGCACTTCAGCTGAAGGGTGGCGAGGAGGACGCAGAGGCGCAGAGTTGCTGCTGGCATTTTCACTTAGCGCGGTGTGAGCTGGGCACCTGCAAGCAGCACGGGTGATAAGAGGTAGTGGTGGTGAGGGGGGCTGTCCCTGTTTCAGCCAACACACTGGACTGATGATTAAGTCCTGATTGATGATGGAATAGAAAAGACAAAGAGAAGGTGAAACGAGCCGAGACTCGACTAAGATAAAAATAAAACAAAACAACAAATACATTAACAAATGACTAATTTCCCTTCATCTTTATGCAGTTTGGAGGCCCTTTGCAGCTTGGACACAATAATATATTTTTTTAGAGAATAAAATACAAGGGATTTGACAGATTTAAACATAAGTCAAGTTTATTCATTTATTAAGATTATGGTAAATAATGAGTAATAAATTTGCTAACATGTATGCAGTTTTATGTAGTCACGCTATAAAATACATTTTGGTAGAGTTTCGGTAAAATTCATTTAAAATATTTACAAAATACAATGGGCTTCTTGGAAAAATATTTTTGAACATTATAGAAAAATAAATACATAATTTAAAACTTTGTTTCAATCCAGCATATTGAGTAAGTGCATTGCTCAGCAATAACTACTCACATACACTGATGGACAGATGGATGTATGGACGGACAGATGGATTGGTGCGGATGGATGGATGGTTAGGTGGACGGACAGATGTATAGATGGATGGATGTATGGACAGATGATTTGGTGGGTGGATGGATGGATGGTTAGGTGGAACGGCAGATGGATAGACAAATAGATAGATGGACAGATGGATAGACAGATGAATGGATGGGTGGGTGGACCGATGGATGGTTGGACGAATGTATAGACGGTTGGATGGATGGATAGATAGAGGGCGTGCCTATGTTCTGCTGTCATTGGGCAGGAAGCAGCAGGAAGCATGGGCAGGCGCTGTAATATAATAACTTCAATAATAACTCATTTATCTTTTTATGTTGTTTGGAGGCTATTGTGAAACCGTTATTTCACTCAGCCATTAGCAGAGGATGCTGTGTTGTTTTTTCAATCATTACGTCAATGCTTTAAAACTCAAAACCTGTTTGGTTGACAGAGATCCTGTTAGTATTTATTCAGCTTTAGCTAGAAGCAAAAGGGCTAATGCTATCGCTAAAGTCAAATCTGCAGCAAGCTGAACGTCATAACCCTGAAGCAGCTGTTGCTAATGAACGCATAGAAGTTGCCGTTTTCAGGGGAACGTGTTGTTATGGAAATCTAAATCAGAAATTGTCATAAAACTCATGTTTTAAATCCACATTAAGGAATTTCTTGGTTTAGCTAATCTTGCTACTAATCAGCTAAGAGTATAGTAGATTTCTTTTAGGTCCATTTGATCAATAAATATGAACTGACAAATTTTACGTCTCAAGTTTGAGATAATATAGAATATTAATTAGGCCTGAAATAATATTACACAATTTATACCCTGATTAATATATTTCAAAATAAACAGTTTATATTTTGTAAAACAAACTCGATTTGTTTACTTATTATACAAATCGATCCGAGTTAAAGATGTATAATGTTCTGCAGACTTTAAGTCTTTGAAGGAGAGAATTCTAAAAAATACTTGGACTTTCTGTAAATCTTTGCATCAACACATTTTAGATGACTTGTCACGTTTCGGTTTAACCACACTTATGACTTTGACATAGCAGCCTAATTGCATAAACTTGTCCTGTTCTGATGTTTTGTTGCAGATCCTCCTCATCGTGTGTTTCTCTCGCCAGTTTTCTGTTATCAGTACAAAGCCAGTCGCAAGAGAGCAAACGAACGACAGAGCAGTGACGCACATGAGGCGCGTTTTCAAAAGCCACTTGTTAATGCTCACTTTTCTACAAAACGCAAGCCACGGTCAACACGGTCGCCCCTACTCACTCCCTGTTACTATTTGAACAGGGACTCTGACTTGATAGCTGCATCAGAATGACGTGTTTATTCAGCCTGTTAAGTTGATCCCCAGATTATCTCTGATCAATCAGCTCAAACAAAAGCGAACAAATTCCCAAGATCGTCAAGCTGATCAATAGCTCAGTCTTCATCAAATCATCAAATCTATGATGATCCCCTCATTTAGGGGCCGTTACTCATGTTTGAGGTCCCTTCCTGATCCCTTTTTTATCACCTCAGTTGCAACTGCATGTCAGATAGCTGCGCTCTAGGATAGATTATGCTCATAAAATCCGCAAACAGGGACGCCAGCAGGAGGCCATGTGATGATTGGATTCGCTTTAACAAAAGCTTTGCTCTCTCAACATTTTGTCCAGCATAAGAGTCATTGTTATGTAAATTAGAGGTTGAATTGCATACATAAACTTTTTCTACAGCAACGTATTTTATTGAGGATTTTATGGGAAGGCATATTTCTGGAAAATATATCTTTGGTGGTGATCTAATATTGCAAGTCACCCTGAATAAAGAATCCCACTGCGAAACAGGGTGTTGTCCATCTGATGCTATGGTTTTTTTTTCATCAGGAATAGGCTCCAAAATGCTTGAAATTGGGCAGACTTACAAAAACTCTAATCATATAGCTGGAAGTACAATTAAATGTGTTATATATTAAGGATAAAGAATATTCAAGTCATAGAATGGCCCATTTAAAGTCCAGATGCTAGTTATCTAATCTAAATGACCTAGAGCTATTTATGTATGTGTCATTTTCCTTTCAGTTCAGAACTGTTCATTACATTGTATTGATTTATGGAACTTTCTTACTGTTATGTCGGAAATCATGATAAGTTAATGACAATGTCTGCAGTTTACCATGGAATATGTCACAGCCTCTAACAGCACCAAAAACAGCAAGGAGAAGATGATTTTAAATTTTTTATTTTATTTTTTTATCTTGAATCCTGTCATTGTCTGGGATTGCTTTGAACACTTGCAATCAAATTGCCAGAAAAAAAAGCCCCATGTGTCAACTATGTACCACATGTGACGCTATGTGAGTACATAAGTTATATTAATAGTTGCTAAAAGCTTTAAGTTTCGACAGAGACTTTTTAAACCAAGAAACCTGAACACAGTCTATCTAGTTAACAATAAAGAGCAAAATAAAATAGGTAATTTCAGGTCAAGGGGAGAGACCTGTTGTTATTTAAACACTTTGTGATCTTAGGCCGTTACTCTCACTTAAATACCCATGTACTCCTATCTTTTTGAAGGCATATGGTCAATAAAATGTTTGTCCTTGTATCCCACTTTAGAAATTATCATTGCAAACAAGAGTTATGTATTCCCAAGATGTGCTTCCACTAAACTCTGCAGTTTCTTCTTGAACACATGGCAGAGACGAGCTACTGTAAGAAGGGTAACTGCACCTCAGGGTTATCCCATCTATCAAATGTGTAAAAACTGATCACTTTTACTAGCAGCGTTTTATTTACAATATCAGCTTATTTTGTTTTGTTAAAACCATCAAAGAACTAAATGTTAATGAAATTATATTTTTCACAAAAGAAATAAATCTCAAAGAATCTCAAAAGCTCAAATGGAAACTTATTTATAAAGCCCAAATCCAAAAGGAGTTAAAAAGGAGGATTTGTGGATAAAGAGAAGTCAAATCATACCGCAGATCTTTTGCCATGAAGATACTTTGCATACTATAAATTACAATAACATTTAACTTCCCTTTGGTGAAAATTAGGTTTTTTTATATATGTTTATATATGTTATATATGTTATATATGTTTATATATATCTTTTTCAATGGTTTCTCATCAGATTTTTTCAGATTCATTCCAACTTTCAAAAATGTAAAGAGCAAAAATTAATGTGGCTGAAAAAAAGCTCTAAGCTTTAACATAGCTTAGGTAAGACTCACACTTTATAGAATTAGTTAAAACAAGATTTCATTTTGTACCTGGATTAGAAAAGAAACACCAAAAAAACTGAGTTGTATTTCGTACTGTGGTACTGTAAATGTTCCTGTTGTCAAAAGAGATTCTTCTAGACCATGTTCATCTAGAAATTTGTTTGAAATGGTTCAGGTGAGTAATGAATCAGAAGGATGATGGATCTAAATGCTTCTAAATACACCTTTATGCAATTTGTTTTTTGGGTCTTTAACATATATAGAACTATGACCTTCAAAACCTGGGCAAAGTTCTAATAAAATCCCTCCCTATGTTATTTTATATTGTTATTCTGCAGTTACAAATATGTAGCAATGATTTATTTCAAAATCAACTTTTTAGTAAAGTCTTTAAGATCCCCTGAAATTTACCATTTCAGTTACCAGGGCCGGACTGGGAGATTTTTTCAGGCCAGGAGCCACCCTGGGCTTGCCACGCATGCATGTTCCCACACATACATGTTCACACCCTCACCTAAATGCATGGGCACAAGCAAAACGCATTTGTGCACGTGCGCACACACACACTTATAGCAAATTCCAAATAAAAGGCCACATATTAGACCTACTGTAATCTCTGAGGTTGTAATATACAGCAACTTTACTGCTGTTAATGTAATACTACTAAGATAATAAAGATTTTACACAATAATTAGTGTCTAAGTTAGAGCTTTACATAGTCAAATCATGTATAAAATCAACTGCCTCAGTGGCAAATTATCAGGGAATACTAATGAACCCCAACCTACAGTTAACCCAAGGTTGGAATACACAAATGTTCATGTTTGATCTGGGATACATAACAGCAAATCAGTAGCAGACAGAAATATTCAAGAACATAATCACTTAATGGAAAAACAATATAACGCCAATCAAGCTATTATTACAGTTGAGAGCCACTTATGTCTATGCTAGCGTCTGGTAGTGTTCATGCGTTGTTGCTCTACAGTATAAATGGTTTTGTAACTTCTCCAAAATGCTCTACTTCTCCTGAAGTACCAGCAGGACTGGTGTCATAACCATCACCACCTTTGAATACCAAAAAAATATATGCTCATAGTTTTTCCATCCATCCATCCATCCATTTATTGTACACCCTTGTCCCTATTGGGGTCGGGTGGGTCTGCTGGCGCCTATCTCCAGCTTACAACGGGTGAGAGGCAGGGGTACACCCTGGACAGGTCGCCAGTCCATCGCAGGGCAACACAGAGACATACAGGACAAACAACCACTCATACACACACTCACACCAAAGGACAATTTAGAGTGCCCAATCAGCCTAACAGTCTTTGGACTGTGGGAGGAAGCCGGAGTACCCGGAGATGCATGCAGATGCATCTTCGGTGCACCCAGAGATGCATGTTCTCCCTTTGCATGCATTCAGAGGGAGAACATGCAAACTCCTCATAGTTTTTCCATAAACTGTATTTCATACAGTAAGATCATTTAGCCTGTGTCTCACTGATTTGGCCTTGTACTCATATACATGATAATGGTAAGATTATATCCCATTTTCTGGAAAATAAATCATTTATAAAGTAAATAATAATAACAATAATAATAATAAAGTGGCTTGTAAATCAGTGATTTTAACATCCATGTCCTTACCTTAATTTCAAGGCTAAACCCATATAGGCTCCATATTCACACTGTAGACTGAATGTGTGCAGTCTCAAGTTCCTTTAGGGGTCTCTGTTTAAACTTCAAACACAAATATATTATCAAACTTTAAAAACATATTTACTATTAAAATAATATTTGTACCAACATTTTGTGTGTGCGTTGTATTTTTGTTTTTATTTCTATAACTTTCTTGCACCTTTATTTGAATTGCTAAATAAATAACCTTTCTGCATTTGCCCAGCAGAGGGAGCCACTTACTTAGTTATTAACATCCAAAAGTGTCTTTATTTCCATAAATAACGATGCACATTTATCCGTTTATAACTTGTCATGGTGTGTCATATGCTATTTATATACTTATATATTATTTATAACTGCAGGTGTCTTTCTTAAATTTAATTTGTATCCTTCCCTCTGAGGGGTTTACATGTGAAAAAAGTCATTGTGTTCAGGTAAGAACAGAAACAGTAGTTTCTCACAAGCTTAAGTCATATGTCAGAGTAGATTGCATGAAGTTTCTGCTTCTCCCCCCACGTACACACATTTGGTTCCACATGTGACGGCGGTGCCCATGTGCTAATGACTTCACCTTGTGTTCAACACCTCCACAGATGTAATGAGACACACATGGATTTCATTATCTGCTTGTTCCGGAAGGTACTGCATTGCTGCCCCGATGAAGAATGAAGAGGTTTAAGGGACATCCAAAGTGGAAACACATGAATCTGAAGTAACTAACAATGCAATGTCATCCATGTTATTCCTTAGGCTTACCTTTTGCCTCTAGCACAGTGATTGTAATGTCTCAGTATCTAAAATGTTCTGTTTCACACGTATTTTCCGTATTGCATTGATTTGATTTTACTGGAACTAAATTAATAAATATACACCCTGCCTGTCTGTAGGCATTGACTGGTTACTCATAGCATTCCAAAGATTAAAGTTAGTATAATAAAATATCAGGCTACACGCTATCAAGAGTTTTCAGTCAGCTGACTGAAAACTGAGGTCATAAGTTTACCTTAAAATTCATACAATATTAAACTGTCGAAAATTAATAAGGTTTTAAGTTAATCATATTTGTGAGTAATCCTGAGCACGTGTATTGCTTCAATCTTTGCATCCCACAATAGTCATTTTCCATCCAATTCTCATGCAAATGTTTAGTAAAAAAAAGAAATGGAAAAAAAAAAGACAGCAGTTAATTAGAAATGTTTCCATCTGCTGGTTTGAAAGGAATCGCCCAGGCAACGCAAAGCATAATCTTGTTAGATGTCATTCGTCTCTGTGAGGAGCAGGAAAAATGTGTTTCAGTCTCCATATAGTTACAGTTTTACACAGAAAAGCCATGAAGTAACAACTCAACTAAGCATTACAGTTTTACTTATTTTTGGGAAACTGCGGAAGTTATTTTGAATTTTGCAGTTTCCATTAACCTTTTGTAATTTGATAGTTCAAAATGCTCAAAACGTCTATGGAAACAGTGACATTTTTCACCAGAGAAGCCTCACAACTTGTAATAAAACTTTTCAGAAGTTGTTTGGCACCGAGTCTCTCTCTGTCACTCTCTCTCTCTCTCTCTCTCTCTCTATATATATATATATATATATATATATATATATATACTAACTGAGCATTATTGCATGACTCCTTTAGATGGATATCAGGAAATTCTTCACACAGAGCAGAGACAGGGAAGCAGTACGAAAAGATTAGAGAGAGGGAGGTATGTTCTGGTGATAATTTAGCTACTTAAGATAGCCAGCTAAGTTAGTAACGTTACACTGCCCGTTTGAAAAAAGTTCATGTTGAAATAAATATGTTCTTATACGCAATCATATCTCAATCAGTGTCAATAGAAGGTAGGAATGTAAAAAGACCAGCAAACATCAGACAGCTTTGTGTGTGTGTGCTGTGTAAAAGGGAAGAATAACAAGGGCAAATATAACCTCAGGGTTAGAGGTTATAATCAACTTAAAATTATTCACACCATTAATTGATTTAAATTTATAGGCAGAACTGAACATGTGTCTTATGATTGGAAGGGGTAATAAAAGTTTGGACTGACCAAACTAGGGAGCTGACTTGAATCTGATTGTTGAGGAAATAAAAAATTAGGATGAGGTTAGGCAGGTCTTCCAACTTTAAAGAAGCTAATTAATAATGAAAATTAAAAATATCAGTGGAAAAAGTGGCGCTGTACGAAAAGTTAGTTTTGTCAGCTCTAATGCGATTAGAGCCTTACACTGATTGTTCAAAAGTTTCGGGAAGAAAATAATTTTTATTTGTTGAACGGTTGTATTGCATTGTGTTTGGTCTGTCCAACTTTAGGAACAGTGCATTTTAATGCATCTCTGCCAGGGGTATGATTGATTTTAGATTTACACAACACAAGAACATAATTTTCATTGTTATTTAGCATAACAAGAAAAACAGTCTCAAACTACAGCCTCAATAGCAAAATAAAATATAGCTGGTTTATAGTTTCAGTTTGTACTTAAAACATTTTTTGTATGGATTACAGACTAAATAATGAACTCTTAAGAACCTTTTACTTTTGAATAGCCAAGGTTTGACACATTGTCAATCTGTTGTGTTTATAAAATGTTTTGAAGTGGTATTGGTATTATAGTGTTCTCACTCACAGCAGATTGGACTGATCCTGGAAAATTTGTTTTGTTTTTCTAGGTTTCTTCAAAATATCCTTGATTTACAGTAATAAAAGAGAAACTTGTTCTTTGACTCCTGGTTGTAGGAAGTAGAACAAAGGACATTTTCATATTTTAAAGGCCAGAATCGCGTCATTATACCCAGTCAAATAAGCCCTGTACTGACACTGGATAAATAAGTACTACTAAACTAAAATCACTACACCAAAAGAAATATGAAATTGCAAGATTACATTTTGCTAATGAACACAAATTAAAAAAAAGAAACATATTTCGAGAGATGTCCTCCTATCTGATGAAATGGAGGTGCAACTGGTTGGTCATAATGAAAATCGCCAAATGTATAAAATCGGAACGAACCAGAATTCCATTGTGAAACTATTGTGAGGACATTGTAGAAGGAAAACCAAAATGTCCCAACTAGTTCAATAACAATGTTTCAAAATACTCAGAAAATGTCTCAATTTGAAGACACGGATAAACAAATCTTTGACATATTCTTGCTCTCATTGTTGTAGCATTTGTCAATAATCTAACTTTAGACGATAAGAAAAAATATGCGTCATAAGTATATGCTTGTTTTTATTGAGTATATTTAAACTTTCTTATTACATTAACGTACATATTTTTATAACTAATTTACTATTGAAATACTTTTTTTTGTTCACAGCAAAATTGTGTGACGGAGAGAGTAAACCCTCTGGACCTTTTTTCAGTTTTCTCAATTTTCTCAGACGTTATAAGCTTCCACTTTACTTTCTCTTTCTAAGATTTATGTGTAAAATTATGTAGGGGGATTGAAGCACTCTTGTGCCTAGGCCCCCTAAAAAGCTAATAAATAGTTTTAAAATTTTTTAAATTGCCAATATTTTAATTATTTTTACGATTTTACAGAAGAGGGAGTTAATTAGCTACATTTTGCTCGTCAATCAGTCGTTCGTCTTAGGTGGAGGTTTCTCGGCCATGATAATTTCACTGTTGGAGCTTCAAAATAAAAGTTCTGTTCACCTTGTAGTACGATTCTACGGTTGTGAATGTAAAACCAAAGATTTATACGCTATTATAAGAGTCTACATGAATATAATTGCAACAATATGCATATTATGCATAAAGATATGCACCAACATTTGGCACACTTCTTGACTATCTGCTAAAACAGGCTTCTGATAGTGATGCTATTTATACGATTTATTAAAACAGAAACACATCAAACTCATCCGCCATATTGGATGTGGCAGACATGCCCCTAAATTAAGAAAAGCAAATGGACTGAACTACATCTAGCGCCTTACTACAGGGAGCTTTAAGATAGTTTGAACTGGCTTTGTTCTTAGACATATTCTGTATTTTATAAATAAGCAATGTTCATATTATGTACTTTTCCACACTGTTCATACTACTATATTGAAAAAATGGTCCAAGAATCTAAGTTGGCATAACAGGACAAAATAACTGCGTCTGCTATGGTGCTATGTTATGTCATGTTTGCTGCTAACTACAGAATAGGTGAAACAATATGTGAGAAAAACATGTTTTTTCTCTTTACATTTTTAAACAACAATTCCCAGGTTTTTCACAATTTTGCGCTTTTCCGCAAATTTTCCCACAGGATCAAATGCCGCAAAATCCACCGCAGAATCAAGGGGGGGGGACTGATGTCATTAGTATTCCCCTTACTGATGTTGTGATGTAAATTAGACTCACTGTTTGAATCCAAAGCAGGAAGGTCAAAGGTCTCTTGGGTAGTAAAAAATACCATTGTGTAAAACGGTTTGCCTACAACCCAACTACATACATTGCTTATCAAAACTCATGGAAACTACACAGAAAATGATTAGTGATACACACGCACGCACGCACGCACACACACACACACACACACACACACACACATTCGAACACTTAACCTAAAGTCTAAGGTGTGGAATGTACTGTAGATCCCACAATTATATCAAGCATTCCTCATATTATTTATGGAAATATATTTACCAAAAGCTGTGTGAAATTTTCATTTCAATTCAGTTTATTTATTTTGCAACAATTTAGAATACAAGTTGTAAGAAACTTCACTAGAACAGTATTAATAATTTTTATTCGTTTTTTGGTTTCATTACAATCATCCCTACATTCATGCATGTCAAACATCAGTTTAAAATCTTTACAAACCTAACAAAAAATAGTACATTGCATTGTGGCATTGACTTGCAGCATTCACATGACGATTTCTTTCCTGGTCCTCTCTATGGAATCAAATAAGGGTCAGAAAGAATTTGTACTTTAAAAACAATTGTACTTGTAAAAAAAGATTTGTTCTTCTAAAAAAGATTTTTACTTGTAGGAAAAAGGTTTGTACTTTAAAAAAAAACTGATTCTTTTTACAAGTTCAAAACTTTGTTACACATGCTCAAATTCTTTTATATGTACAAATAGTTTTTAGTACAATCTTTTTTACAAGTACAAATTTTTTGTACAAGTTCAAATTATTTCTGACCTCTATTTGATTCCATACACTCCTGCTCAGCTAGTATAATCTTGTGCCATGCGGACCCAGGAACAGTCCCAAACTCCCAGACTTGTACAACTTTGCCCACTGATTAATTCGTTTTAAATGATGGTTTATACATTTGTTTTTTTGTCAAATCAAAATTAAAACACACTTTACAGTGACAAAAAAAACAACAACTAACCAAAGGTAACTACTGAGAACAAGAGTTAAGGAACTTAGAACTTTTCACAGCAAAAGGTTCCAAACTGCTAGACTAAATAACATCGGCAATTAAATGTCCATAATAATCAATTTTTACTCAAATAACAAAAATAAATAAATGAAATTATATATCATCACTGCATGTTAAAAATAAATTAGACAACATGACATATATATTTAATTCTTGATCATAGATGCAGTTAAAGATTGCTTTTTATATTTGCCCAAACTGAGCTCACATTTGTACCCTGGAAAGGTTCTGAATGTAATCAGTCATTTCTGCTCTAAAACAGTACACCTTTATCATATTTAGAGTGTTTTAATGTAGGCAGATATTCCCGCAGTGCGCGCCACTCTATGCTCTACATCACTCTATGCTCTACATTCCAAAAAACACAGCAAATTGTCCAGTCATGGTTCAGAATCTTTAAGTTCATTTGTCTAACTTGGCAAATTCCTCGGTGATCCTTTGACAATGACTAGCAAATTGCTCTAAAACAAACTTTGCTTCATCCCATCGAGTCAATTCATCTATTTTCTGCAAAAATCTCTGTATTTCTGAAGGAGTTTTACGTGCCTGATGTCCAGGATGCAGTTGATGTGTCATCATCCACAATCTTTATCTCTTTCAGTGCATTGATTTGTGGCTCATTTATATTCTTGAGTTTGAAAAAAACGGATTTGCAGAATTTTCATCCTTTACGTTAGCCTGATTTTGTGAACCAATCTTTTTGCTGTACGACAGCCACCAAAAATTAAGACACCTGATGTCACAGCATTGTTGGAAGTCCAAGTATTAGTTTCTCTTTTAGTTCAAAACCTGAATATAATAAAGTATCAAGAGTAACTATTCCAAACCCTATGCCAAAAGAAATAGCTGTTTTTGTCAACATCACTTCAAAATAGTTGGGCCTCACCCCTCCTACCAGTTCTATAAACTCTTCTGCGTGGTCTGGTTCATCTCCTAGACTGTTAAGGGCTTCCTGAATTTTATTTAAAGAAATGATTCTATCCATGGAACTTCTTCTAGGTAGAGCTGGCTCGTTTTCCATTATGACAGCTGGTTGTCTGAATTAGAAGTTGTTCTTTGGATTTTACTGGAATGAGGACACCGTGCTTCATTTGGTAGAGAATTGGCTACATGGAGGGTCTGAAAACATTATGATCTTAAATGTATTATTTTTTACATCAAAATCTTTTTAATAAAAGAAAAAGATACCTTAATTTTCTTAGTATGGTATTTCCTGGTAAAAAACATAATTGAGTGGAATTGATGGATGTCTGTCAGCATAACAGAAATAGTTAAAGTTTAATGATGAATTCATATATTCATTTAGCTAAATCTGAATAAAAAGTATGATTAGAAGTTTTTCCTACACATATACTGTAACAACAACCCTACTCAACTACAACAAGTTTGAAAGTTTTCAAATAAATATTTTGTCAGTACCTGACATAACGTGTAACTGAAGCAAATTTACCTTATGTCTGCAAAGCTAGGCTGGCCAGCAGCATATCAGGTGAATCTAGCCTAGCTATGTACAAACATAAAATCTTTGTTGCATGATCTGTTTGGTTAACTGGTTTACTGTTGTTTTCCAAACTGAAGGAGAAATAAATCAAACCCGGGGTTTGCAACGGTTCAGAAGGTTTAGCTTTTTAAACTAAAACTAAAATGGCTGCCTTAGAATCATTTTAAATTTTACCTTCTATAAACTGGTTCACTGTAGCTATGATTCCTGCATTTGCCTCAAATTGCGGTACATTTGTTAAGTATCTTAATCCAAAAATGCATAATATTGAGGGTTGTCACACAACCACAAAATATTCCAACTCGGACTATAAACAAGAATAAATGTAATAGCAGTTTATACTAACCCGTGAGGAATGTATCTTTTACTGGAGTTTATCACACCCACACATAAAATACTGCAACGCAGCAATGCCAGAACATGATCATTATAAGGAAGGCTAGAAACCACACCCACTGAAAACCTCCCTTTCAAACCAGTTGTCATTCAAACTAAATAGCAGTACCTTAAAATTATTATTATTGTTTTACAACATGAACATATTACTGGCACAAATTGGTGAATGGGGGCTTCTGTGTTGTAGTTGATAGAATCTAAACCCAATGCCTAATGACAAGCACAGCAAATCTTTGTTGTGAGAAACAAAAGCATTGTGTAACCGTAAAAAAGTTTTATTCAGTGTAAACCATCATGGATCATGTTTAACCCCAACCCCTACTTTATTTAAAAAATAGAAGATATTATTTAATTTCATAATTTAAAAGCTTGTATGGTAAAATTTAAGGAGACATACATATATTTATTTCAAAATAAAACTTATTTACATTTAATTTTGTCCCTTTCGGCCCTCCATACACCTCAGAAATCCAATACCAATGATTCTAAATATCCTTTTACAACCGAGCTCATCTTTAGGAATGCCTGGTATCACAGAATACGGCATGAGTTTTCTATGCATGTGTGTGAGAATTTGTGTTTTAGAAGCGCTGTCACTAATGTTTGTTGTGTAAGCCTATCTGTCTTCGTGCTTACTTAGTTCTGCTCGGGTTGGAGCAAGACTGTCTGAGAGACAGCTGGAGTTTTTATTTTTTTCATTTAGTCTATTAGAAAATAAAAGTTGCTCGTACGTTCCCTTCTTTCTTGCCTTACATAATTACAGCTTTGATATTTTTGGGTGGGCAACATTATTGTTTAAACTGGTAGAAGTATGTAAGAGGTGAAAGTTGTGGTGAAAGCTTGGCCGGACTAATTATATCTGAATATTAAGAATTTCCAGCAGCATTATATTACAGCCAGTCATTAGAGGATCAAATCCTATACTTTTACCCTGGGAGAAATGATTAATATTCACCAACAAGGTCTCCACGTTTATAAAAAATGGTATAGCTGTTCTGGATGAGGGGCACAATAACGGAAACATAGTCACGTTGTAGTAATATAAAATCAAAATAGTTGGAGCAAAGAGCAACAATGCATAGAGATGAATTTTATGACAAAATATTTATGAACATTGCTGTGTTTACTCCTTTAAAGATCATAACAAATTTTAATACTGGTTAGTGTAACAAGCCGAAACATGATGAATAGAATAGAATACAATGCCTTTTTTTTGTCATTATACACCTTGTACAAGGAGATTGGAGGACCACTCCTTACAGTGTCGTGCAAAAAAATATCTCTAAAAAATATATAAAGAAATAAACAATGTGAATGATCTGCAGAAAAATAAACAATGTATAAAAATATGAAGTATATGCAGATAATAACACTATCTAGGTAATTAGACAGTGGCTGTGATATTGCACTTGTAAATAAATATAATATAAATATAAAATATTGCAGAGATATTGGTATAATGACATTGTAATGTACAGGGATGAGGGTATTGCACAGTTAGAGTCCAGTTGAGTTCGGGGTGGTGACTGCTTTGGAAACAAAGCTGTTTTTGAGTCTGTTTGTCCTAGTGTTGATGCACCTTCGATGCCTGCCATAGGGCAGCCAGTCAAACAGTTCAAAGCCAGGGTGTTAGCTGTCCTTGATGATGTTTCTGGCTCTACTGATGCAGCGGGAAATGTAGATGTCCTTTATCCAGGAACATGTGAGAACGGGTAGGCCCAGGGTGTGCAGTTTGGAAAACAGTATGGTAGGATGATTGTGTTAAACGCTGAGCTGACCTGAAATTTAAGCTAGACAGACAAAACAAAATCAACAAATCTTCATCACAGTAGATCATCCAACAGTAGGATATGAATAGGTCAACAAACCTAAAGACTAGGTAGAACACAGTGATCAATACTGTGAACAGGGTTAGTAACAGATCTGCGGGTTAAGTGAGAATACACAGTCAAAGTACTTGAAGGAATATTTTGGTAGATTGACACAAGGGAGAGGTGACAGACTAGACACAAGAGAAAGAGCCAGGCTCGGCATCCACAAAACCACAAAACAACGAGATAGTCCAGCAAAGACAAGGGAACACTGGAATTACAGAGGCCGATATTATAATGTAATCACAGAAGTGAACAAGGAAGAGAAAATCTACTCCAGCCTGTCTGCCAGAGCGCTGCATAATGAATATTAGTAAGCTGGCTGTAGAAAATCCAGCTTCCTTTTTCAAAGCTTGTGACTTATCTAACTTCAAACCTCACTTGCTACAAGGTAAATTTAACACCGGTCTACCTGAAAATGATCCAATTCATGGTTTCCTAACTCGACTAAAATAATAACCAAATTTGGAATAAAACAAATTGTAATCATATATTAGTTTCAGCAAAATGTATTTTTTCCCCACAAAGATAAGAGATGCTAACACTAAATGAAAATCTGGAATCAAGTCATCATTCTGAATAACTGGGCCGATGAAAAACTAGGATTCCCCCGAAAACTGACATTCACGGGAATGGACGTGTTTACGGTACATTTTAGAGGGAGCCGGATTCCTGCTCTTCGGTTTTTCCCTTTTCAATATCCTGTAGCTCCTGCTGCTTCACTGATGTAGATTAAGGTGGACGTTCCAAATAGACTTAGGTACCCCAGTTGTTGTAGCCATGGCTCCAGCAGCTCCGGGGAGTCAGGCATGTCGAGCAGCAAAGAGGAATGTTTGTTTGTTAATGCCACATGTGTTTTACGTAGTGCTTTTCTGAATACATGTGACTAAATATTAAATGCAGGTATGAAGTGTGTTTGAGTAAGCTTAGTTGGGCTGGGTGAGTTGTTTCTGCTTGTATCGAGTTTCCAGATGAAGTGAGGGTTTATGCTATTTAAATTGGCTCATACATCATGCTACCAGGCTGTTATTACTAAGGTCGGCTATCTGAGCAGCACATCTCTCACTCAAATTGTTTTCGTGTTATTTTATTTGCATAAACTGGTCACCAGGTACAAGAATGTTGATCATAAGCAGTGCGAGGAAAAACTGGACCTAGTTTTTTTGTTCCACAGAGCCACACTGTCAGAGGAAACACACAGGGGAAAAAAAGCTCCTCTGTCTACTTAAAAACGGACCAAAACAACAATGGAATAAATCCCCCCTGACAGATTCTCACTTGTAATAAAGATTGAGGGAAATTTCTTTCTTTTTTGTTAGAATAGCTGCCATTGCTTTTAAGAGAATGTCTTTGAATAGCCAAACTGCATTTTTAAACTTAGAAGTAAAACCTAAAACATAACTCACATGCAGATGACGCAAAAGAAGTAAGTGGAGTCAAGGCATCCATTTTCCGCTAGACAGGTAAAGAAACCGTAACTTGACCAGGGATTGGACACTATTCTGATACAGAACCAGAAGGCTCTAACAAACTGAGATGTGTCAGGAATTTAAAAAGTGTCCCAAAAACGACGAGAGGAGCGACACCAACTCACCTTCACTACACTACACTATCTTAGTTACACTGATCAGAAGGGATCCCTTAGGATTGGTCATCTTTTAAGTAGCTCGCAAGCTCGAAAAGTGTGGGCATCCCTGGTTTAGAAGGTTTAACCTTAGCTAAAAGGTTTCTGATACAACTGAAACCAAATGCATTTACTAATGTTTACATGCAAAAAATGCTGTGATGAGTAATCCCAATGTATGGCTTGTAATCCAAATATATACAGTAGAATAGAGTAGAATAGCAGCACTGACATTCAGTATTGAAAATGTTTCTTTGCAATACTTTCCAAAAATAAGTTGCTTTTTCGGTTGTGCTAAACATAAAAACATATTCTGTGTATTCTGAAGATGTAATAACAGTTTAGATTTTACTGCAGTCCCAGAATCTTTGGAATAGACACGTAACACAAGTTGAATAGGTCAGCTTGCGTGAGTTCGCATCTAGCAACTAAATGCGGGAAAACATCACGTCCACATTGACTGCGCATGAGCATTTGGGTTGGTTTACCAGAGTTAAGAACCAAATGATCCAAACAAGTGTTTACAAGCAGTGGTTGAGGGGACTATTTCACTTTTGGTAAATGCGAAGAGTGCATTCAAATCAGAGGTGAAGACGCCTCACTGGTTAAAGACACTAGGAAGGGAACCCTTTAACATTCCAAACATCTTTATTTTTCACTTGTTGCTTTATATCAGCACTGGATTAACAAAGGAGACACCCTTAAATGCATGCAGGTTTAAACAGAGTAATAAAGTCCCGCAGGTGGAAGCAATTTGCGCCTGTTTTTGCTTCAGTGTGAAGTACTCTCTTCATCCATAAACTCAACCGGTGCAATTATTCTAATTAACAACAAACTCCAGGGTCATGACCTGATAAAGCTTTTTTATAGAGCTTTCAGGGCAACATCTGACTGGAGGAGTTAAAAAGTGGCTTCTAAATCACTATCCTGCAGTGACTGAGAATATATCCAGGTACAATTAAAACATTTATTTAGAATACATCTAACTTTATTCTAAAAGTTTTAAATGGGGAAAATAAGGTCTTGATATAATATTGCAGTGTGATGACTGGGGTTCTCTCCCTCTTACCCCAAACATTGAATTAACCTGTGTTTGTGAAAGTACCTCAATGTTACAAGACTGATGTTAAATAAATAAAAAAAGTTTTTTTAAATATAGATATCTTTAAAAATACAAAAATACAATCCTAACAAATTTTACTCTGTGTATTTTTTTGTAAATCCAGCTGGACAGAATGTTACTGTTTTCTATTTTTATTTTCTTGTCAAAATTATGAACAGCTTTCAGCACTCTGTATTTTTGTCTTGTTCAGGCTGAGCAGTGCAAAGAGATTTGCTCCCAAGTAGATCTTCTTCTTCAGTGGAAAAACGAAGATGAACTAATTACAAGCATCACGGAACCCTTTGAGCTGTGAACTCCAGCACAAAGCTGAGATATTTATGTTGTCAACAGGTCTAAATGCAATTAACAGTGTTTTGTTGCCTAACATTTTCTGATAGATTAAGTTTATTTTAACTTAGATTAAATTAAACCATCGCTCTAACAGCTGTTTCTAAACTTGAGTGAAAAGAGAGTGAACCGAAACCAAAAAAAGTTTTACTGGAGGATTTCAGGAATACTTGTTGAGTTTAGGTTCTTTGAGATGTCAATTACTTGTTACCTTCATTATAAAACTTGGAAAAGTTTGTTATATCATGATAGATAAAAAAACAAAAAAAAAACAGCTCCACTTAAAAATAAAAATATTTCTTTCATGTGTCGCCAAGGAGGGTTCTAATGTTTCATGGTTGGAAATAGATTAATCTATGACTAATATAACATATAACACTGGGTAGTACTGAGCCTTGATGATAAACATTAAGGTGAGACTGTGAAATAGCTCAGAGTCAAAGCAGGCAACGCTCAAATTGTTCTTAAGCTAAATACTGCCACATCATAATGCTCTTTGTATGTACAAAAATACATAAAAGCCTGTTGGAAGCGGATAAAGAAACTCTAGCTTGTACATTTGCGGTCAGACTCCCTGCTTTCTTACCGATTGGTCCAGCTGTGGGATTTGAGATGAGGAACACGATCCGGGCCTGTTGCTCTTGTCGGCAAGGAAAGCGGCTCATGGAACACATCCAGCATATACATCCATTTGTCATCATTGCCCCCCTCTTCTTTCTCCATTGTAGTACTGAGCTTTTAATGGGACTCTGGTGGGACATTTATGAGCCAGATCCTCTGAATCTTCTCCCCCATACCTCCCCTGCATCAGCTACCTCTGGCTTCTACACTGTCTTTAATCCGAACAAAAATAAAAACAGGATTCCAGTTCGCTGAAATTGTCTTTTGCTATCAATACAGCACTGGACAGAGGAGTCCCATCCTGGAGAAGCAGTAGAATATGTCATCAACTTGTGCATATAAAACATTTTAGCAGTGTCAAAGTGTAAGGCAGAAGTTCGATGAAGTGCATCAGTTTAAATGTTTAACCCCCCCCCTCGATCCAAAATGCCTTCATCCCAAGCCAAAGCTCTTTAGCTCTCGCCTCCCGCTTTCAGGCAGATTGTGGTTTTGTTGCACAGCTTCCATGGACAATCACAGTCCGGGCCTCGTTTATAAATAATTGCTTGGAGCTTGAAGATTTTTTGGTGTTCGTATGAGTTGTTCACAAGTGATTGGATCTCTAAAGTGTTTATATATAGTGTGAGAGGGGCAGATAGAGCCAAACGAAGGACTAGGAGCTTGAGTTTCAACCAAAATTAGTGTTTTAGGAGACGCTGATAACATTTTGGTTTGACTGTAATTTTGTTTCATTATTCGAGTTGAAAACTTTTTGACTTTGCACGGCTTTCATTTATCAAAAAGAAGAAAAAAATAACACATGTACAAAGACAAAAGAATATGAGAGCGAAGTGTAAAGCTTTACCTAAAAACTGCAACTGGAATATAATTTCTCAATGAGATAATTGCTCTGTAGGTATATACATCACCATTTAGATTTCCTGAGTAAAAAATGTTAAAGATTAATTATGTGCAATTTATTCAGGCTTAAATTTGGATATACCCCATAATTTTGGTATGTAAACAATGTTTCCTTCATTATTTTTGTTAATAGGATAAAATCAAGATGGCTCCTCCTATTCTGAATTTTTGACTACCCGTAGTTCCAAAATCATCTTCTCTTCGATAATAATCCACATCAGAACATTGTCATCAGAAATACAGCACTTGTAAGGAGCATATAAAAAAAAAAACTTACTTTACTATACTATTATATGTAATTTCTAATGCACCTTTGAAAATACAAAATTATTTTGAAGAACAGTTTAAATGCATTCCTGATGCAGTGCTGTCACACAGCTGTTACATCGGCGAACACTCACAAATCAAAAACAGCAGAGGGTTCACAGAAGTCGTCAGTGGGTTGCCATTGTGGGTCCAAGACAAACAGAAGAGTCTGGCACCCTGCAGTGTGGCCATCACATAACAACACAGCGGCCATGTTATTTTAAAGTCTGTTTCACCTCAGTTTATGAGAATACCTTAGTGTCTATGGTTTGAGGCTCTGAATACTCCATCCGCGTGTCTAGTGCTCAATTGATGTTGCTTGTTTTATTTTTTCCATAAATGTGGCTTGAAACATTTGCTTGTATATTACAAATTTTAACCTTTCAAGTTATAACAGGGTGTGGTGTTCTTTTTTTATTTACAAGGCAGCCAACAATCTGTAGGTCAGTAATAATCTGAAGGAAGCCAAGAGTTTCACATTAAGGCTCAATCAACTTCTGAAACTGAATCCAAGGAGAATCAGCGGCCGATTTGTTAAACCACCATTTGTCCTGCTCAGAGTTTCCAGCACAGACACTCCAGCCCTAAATTTCTTTTTTAGAAGCACAAAAAGAATTTCATTATCCAAACTTGAAAAACACATAAAAACATGCCAACAATGATTTTTTGCTGTAAATTTTGTTCATAATTTTTGTCCCTTATTTGTTATATCAATGTTTGATTCACACACACACAAAAAAAATGCTTTTTTCACCTCTGATCTATTGAAAGGTTCTCAAATGTATTTTCTTCCAATATTATGATTCAATTTTCTCTATATGTCATTGCAATTTTGCAAGGAATACATCAATAATTTGGTATGACAGTTAATATTATAGGTTTTCATTCACCAGAAAAAAGCTACACTCCACATTAAGGAAGTACGTTTTTCCCTGATGCGGTCTCCAATCAAATACTTAGTATGCTTATATTCCAAACATACCTTAAATTTTATATCCACAATATGATGTGATCAGTGTAAATTAAACACTAAAACCACAAAGACAAAAGAAAACAGTCAAATCTATTAGCAGATATAACCAGCTGGTTTTGTTTTTCTTCCTGCAAACTGGGAAAAGAAAGATAAATTGTATTTGTTTAAATCTAAAGAAGAAGCGGGTTCCCTCCAACAGCTTTGATTTATTTCCAAATGTTTAAAGTGCCGCAATTTTCTCCAGATCATAACCCTTTTCTCTGTTTTTCTTTGAACCTTGCAGCTTGGCTGGATGTTCACAGGAGCTGCACATTGCTTGTTTTTGATTTGGTAAAACGTGCCAAGAGAAATATAAATACTCTATATGTGCCTCTCAAACTGACTTTTAGGCTCCAGCGTCGCGTTGAGCAGTTAAGGAGTTCTCCTACTGAACACTGAGACCACATCTACATGACAAACTATTGAATCATGTAAATATCCAGCATATTATTTTAGCTCTTCTTTCCTTTGGCATCAATTTCCACAACTCAAAGCAGAACAGAAACTTGTTGAAAAACTAGTTTTTAGTCCTTCCAACAAATGTCTGGTTTTACTTTTCTTTAAAAAAATATTGTTCCCTTTGTGAAAATACAAATGAGAATTAAAATAGTCTCTTTGTATAATATAAAGAATTATACTATATATATATATATATATATATATATATATATATATATATATATATATATATATATATATATATATATATATATATATATATA
>JAVLVB010000001.1:10035025-10071762 GCA_032876305.1 Orestias chungarensis | reverse complement strand
TCAAATGACCTAACGTCTGAGACTTATGACATTAAAAAGCTAAAAGACTCTGACAAACTGACATCCCTGCACAATGGTCTTGCATCTTTTTCAGTTTTTCTTTGGATTTTTTACATTGATAGACCCAAACCTGCCCGTTTTCAATACTTATCAATCAGAGAGTAAGAAATCACACCAGCCAAAAAAACAAAGAAAGCAGGACCAAATGAGTAACTGTCATATTATTTAGCGACCTGACCCACATTAACGGAGGACTCTCAGGAGATCAGGTAAACAAGTTTTATTGAACAGGTGAGGGTGTTAACAGGAGCTGGAACGGCAGGAGACAACGAGGGACAACGGGAGCTTTTGTTGGGTGGAGATCTGGTATGAGCGATTGACAGGGAACTGAGAATAATATTGATTAGAGTCCTTCTTACTTGAGATGATGATGTTTACGCCAGGGAGAGAGTTCACAGGGAGGAGGAGTACTTGCTGTTGTCCAGAGGTTAAGTTGTCCAGGGGAATCTTTGGAGGCGGGATAATCGGAGCTGGAGCGGACAGTCTGAGCTGAATCCGAGGAGGGTGGAACCAGAACGAAGAACTGAGGCGGGGTTCAGAAAATGTAGGAGCACAGATGGAATCTTGGACTTGATCTGAGAAGGAGCACAGAGAAGTTGAGCACGGGGAAAAAGGTGAAGATCCAAAGGTCAACGAGGGAAAAAAAACACAAAGAGAGGAAACTAGAAATACTTAAGTCTTCACTAGACTAAATCGGCTCTGAGGAGGTAAACATTACCAGTAGTAACAAGCACTCAGGCGAAGTGTAGCTGGTCCACCACTCCTCTTATACTGCTCAAGGTCCAGATTAGATGGAGAACACCTGTGCAGGTGCACTGGCATTTAGTCGCACTCCCGCCAGGATGGAAATGTGGCGACCCACTGTGGACAACCTGCAGGAACAGAAAAAAACCTCCACCACCCTGACAGTTACTGATGACTTTAATGAAACTAACACCAAATTTGACAGAACAGTTTCTTTAACACCTCTTCGACTGTGGGGTCAGTCTCAAGTCGGAAATACTTTATACTTGACTACATTTTTTATCTTTGGAGTTGAGGTCACTCATCTACTGGCCTACAAGGGATGTACTGAAACTATATGTGAAACATGATTGATAAAAAACTTGTAAAGCAGTCTGGAATTTTTGAAAAGTTTAAAGCACGGTATACCCTACTGGCTGACAGAGGCTTAATATTCAAGAACTTCTTCAAAGATCAGTAAAAATTGGAATCCCACCATTCTTGCATTAAAGGAATCATTTATCACAAGAATTAGCCAAATCTACAAAGCAAGTTGACAATGTAAGAAGCCATATGGAGAGAGTTATTGGAAGGTTGAAAGACTTGCCAATGAGAGGGATATCTGAGCTGCCGCTTGATATGTTAGACCTGTTAGATCATATTGTTATTATTGTTGACGTTCTTGTAAATTTACAATGTCCAATCATTCCACTATATTCAAAGTAATCTTTTTATGTACATGAGAACAAATGGTGCTTATATAGCAGTTGTCAGGAATTTGGCACTATGGTATTACTGCATTGTCCAAGATCTAAGCAAATGTTTCCAATAGCCTATAATGCCAGTAGTTTCCTCCAAATATTCTATTGTGAGTTACTTACCATTACATGAAGTTGTCTTTAAAATCTGGGGCCAAAAATATTTGTATTATTAAAATTTCTATTATTTGTATGGTAGAACATATTGTTAATAACTACAGTATTTAAGTACAAAAGTCATTGTGCTATATAATACAAGCTACTCACTTAATATATTACCCGGAGAAGTGTCAGACTCAAGATGATATATCTTCCACAATAAACAGTTTTTAAATTTATTATTATTTCTTTATTATTGACTTTTACCCTACTTCTTACTCTTTACAGCACCAGTAGGACTTGCCTAAATCATTATTTTCCTTTTTAAGAATAGCTCATGTCTGCTGATTTCTGTGGCTCATCTAAACATTCATTACGGCAGACTTCACATTCGAACTGAACAATCTGTCGAGACGGCAGCTGGTGGAGATGACGACAAAAGAGTACTGGCTTCTTCCAGCTTCATTTTTAGATGTCCATGTAAAAGTTCAAGCATAATAAAAGCTTCAAAAACTTGTCTAGCCTTGGCAATCAAATCTTCCAGAAACAATGGATCAAGGTATATTTCTTCACAGTGGAAGTTGTTGTACATGGCTGCAGTTTTCACTGAAAAGTAACCTTTATCTGCATGCGTTGCCAAAATCTGAGTTTGAAACCGATAGTAATATGGATGCTCAGATTTCAGCTTCATTTTCCCAGAAGATGTCAGATAATGGCATGAATCTGGTTGTTCTGTAAATTTGTTAATGCTCAGTCCATGATGTTTGTATGGGATTTAGACTTCAATTGGACATGTGCCACAGCAGCCACATTCTACCAGACTGTCAGGAGATGCTGCAAGTAAGGGGATGATATCACAAAGAAGGACTACACACTGCTTAAGGACCATATGTTTGTGCTTGTGCCAATTCAACTTGAAGAACTTCTGGATGGCAAAGGGTTCAGTCATACTTGCCCAAATGGATAGCTGGTAAATATGCAGCACATTGAATATGAGTAGCAAATTACATCCTTAATTACAGAGTCATTTCTTTGGGTCATTTCACTAGTCACTGGATTTACCTTCTTCACAACTGTGTACAACTTGCTGCCAGTGATTCTGCCAGTGCGATATTGGAATCACTTCTCTGACTCAGCACGGTCTTTGGTAGCAGCGGAGATGGCATCAACGTCTTCTTGACTCAATGGTTTCGGCATTTTCTGTAGAAACATGCATTCATCATCTTGACAATCTTTTGCAAGCTCTGGCAGTATGGATGGCAAGTCTGGTTAAGGCTATGTTTCCATAGCAACTACTTCATCAGTCACACTCGCATCATCCATCCTTGGCACTTGGTAGTCAGGATGAGGGGCAACAGGTAGGTAACACAAAAGCTGTACCATCTGTTGCATGTCTCAAACCCCTCACGTCCTTGTCATTAAGCGATCGCTGATATCTGTCATCTGGAGCACGTGGGTTGTACTTGAAGCGCTTCTTTGTTGTGTCATCTTCAATTGCCTGGAACATGGTTAGTCGCATTAGTAAAAGAGAACAATTACATGTAACACCAATTTTGAGGAGTCTTCACTGGGTGCCATTAGTGCTCAGATGTTTATACGATGACACAGCACTCAATTACCTAATATTTGAATGGCCTCTAACAGGTAGTAAAGATCCACTGTATATTACTTTAGGGTTCTAGGCACTGGTACCTTGTAGTTTCTTTATGTGGATTCTGCTCAGAAAATCAGATGGATGCACAGTAAACTCCGGACACCCAAATTAACACTGTAGGAGTTGATCTTAACACTTTCAAAGTGTCTATATGGGTCCACACCATATAGAGTTAATTTAACACTTTTCTGAGTGTTGGCAACTTTACACTAAGTTAGTGTAAGTTTGACTCTTTTTGGAGTTAAAATTTAACACTGCATAAAACCAACCAAAGTTAGTTTTTTTAACGCCTCAATGTATTGTTAGTAGTTGACTCTCTGAGAGGACTTTTCTTAAGTATACAAGTGTTACTGCCATAACACTTAATAAAGTGTCAATATAACAATTGGTATTTTAAAAACATCTATTTTCAAACGTGCACCACAAAAATAAAAACATACCATAATAAGGCACAATGTATGTCCTTACACTTTGATTAGAGTGTTGCGGGCCTAAAATATGTCAGCTGGTCAAGGCAAATCAGACTTCGTCATTATTTTGCTCTTCAATACAGTATGCATGAAATGTTAATCGAAATACAGTTTGCTAACAGCAGAGTCTATTATGAAAGGACGTTGTCCAGTCCAGATTAATCAAGAAAACGAGGGAAGACATCCCACAAGGAAGCTGTTGCATCCTGGTCAGGAACCAGCTTCTATCTGTCGTCAAAGGTGGCTCTCATCTTGTCTTTAACCACAAATTTGTCCGTTGAGTCTCTCATAATGGAGAGAGCCTCCTTGCACTCCTCACCATGGAGCTGATCAAAAGTCCAGTTAAAAGAGACTCTAGATGCGTTGTTAGGCTTGGAACACTCACAGAGGACATCATGTTGCGTTGTACTGTCTTGAGTCTCCATGCAAGATAGCCAGTATTGGTCTGGGGATCATGCACGCAAATCCATGCACACACTTCAAATTTAAAGTATTAGTGATTGCGTATACTGATTCTGACAATGTTGGCATTTAGTGACCTAATTTCAGATAATAATAAGTCTTTACTGTATCATGATGACCCAATTGGAGATACAACACATAAGGCACATGAGAAAATATTTGTTATTTTTATTAAGGGAACCACAAGTATCTCCCAAGATTAACCATATGACACTTAGAAATGTAACTCCCCTTCAAAATAACAAATTTCCGTGTGAGGCAGTAAGACATCATTGTCATTGTCTGTGTTGTTTTGGTTGCTGGTTAGTTTGCTGTAGTTGTGTGGTTTACTTTGTTATGAAGTTATTGTTTCCCTTATGTTATTTACTTTTCTGGTGAGTCTTCTTAAATGTTGTTTTATGGTTATTCTTCCTTCTGTGTGTTGCCCTGCTCTCTCTACTCCTCAATTTATTTTCCCCCTTTAACCATGCACACCTGTTTTCACTCTGTTATCTAATTAATCTCTGGTCCCACCTTTCATCCTTCTAGCATTTAAGCCCGGCTTTTCTCTCCACTCACTGCTTGATCATCAACGTTAGGTTCCTCCCTGCTCCGTGTACTTGTTGTCATCCTCGTCATCTCCAGTGTTTCTTCTGAGTGCCTCGTTGTCTCCATTCTGCCGTTCTCTGTTCTGCTGCACCTCCATAGTCCACGCCAGCATTCAATCTCTGTTTTCCGTTGCTGTTCTGGGTTCCTGTATTGATTATCCAAAACCTGCAATAAAATCCTGATCTCATTTAACACCGTCTCCATCTTCTGCATCTGGGTCCACATCAACACAGCGTTTCATGAGAATCATGTTGTTGGCCATTGTCTATGAAAGCAGTCTATTGAAAACTGCAATTTCATGTTCAATATGTTTTACTGAAAAAACTTATATTATACTTTAAGAAAAGGTGTGTTATTTTCACAACTGAAAAAAGCTGATTTTGTTTTAGACAAAAGCTTGGTAGAGTAAAGCTGTAACATTTAATAAATATTAAAATGCAAACAACAATTCAAACAATGAAATGGAGATAGGAATGCTTGGAATAACAAATATAAAATAAATAAATTTTAAATTAGCAACAGTAGTAAAAACATACTTTTGTCTAAGTATTTTTTGTACTGAGATTTGTAGGAGGCTTGGTATGCTGGATGTGCTGTCTTCCAATCCAGAAGACAGGTTTGGAGGGTCTGGAAGTAAATCATGCCGCCATGTAACACCAACGTCCTGGTGAAAATTTCCGTTATCTGTCTTTCTTGTTCCACTAGCTTTGGGGCTAAGCCTGTAATTATACAAGTATATTCATCAACCTGAGTTCAATCATTTTATTAAGTAACCTGTAAGCCATATTCAGTGTACCATATTTTCCGCACTATAAGGCGCACCACATTATAAGGCGCACCTTCAATGAACGGCCTATTTTAAAACTTTTTTTCATATAAAAGGTGCCCTGCATTATAAGGCGCATAAAATAGATGCTACAGTACTATGCCGTGATTTGTGTGCCACCAGGTTTGTGCGCACAGAACTATATGAAGGAATCTCAGGCGCACGCTCATAGGTGCTCTGACAAGCGCTCAACTCTGACAAACTGCTCGCTCAGCTCACTCTGCTCGCGGTCAGCTCTGTTTCTGCGCTCGCAACTCTGCTGAAATGTTAGTGAGTCTGAGACTTGCCTGTCTCTCAGAAACTGCTGCAGTGCTGTGGAAGACCAATGTTCAAACGTTTCCTGAGTCGCCTTCCTAACCGTGGCAGGTGGCCTGAGCATAGAGAACGCAGGTGGGGTGACCGCAGGCGAAGAGTTCATACACCTTCAAAATTAAATTAATTTCTTTTCAACACCTAAAGTTACTCTGAGAAATTTGTGTGCCGTATCATTTCTAATTATACATGGGAAGGTATAGAATGTTGGGTGACCAGTGAAAGTGTCACAGCACAGCCACCAAGTTGGGCGACTGAAGTGTGCTGACTGCATAAACATATGTATATGTGACTCTACCTGATAATTGTCATTGATATATATATATATATATATATATATATATATATATATATATATATATATATATATATATATATATATATATATATATATATATAGTATAATATATATTATGTTAAATATAACTTGTCGTCTCCAAAAATACAAATCTGTTCTTTCAGAAGAAATTGCTGGGATATTTATCTCCTTTTTTATCAACCAAATATAGTGTCAGCTTGATTTGGGCGTATTGTTAAATATCTAATTTAACATAGAAATGATCTTTTAAAATTATTAAAAATCTCACCTTGAAGTGTGAAAACTCACACACTATAGATTCCATATAATTGGATATTAAACATAATTTCAAATGGAAGTATATGTATATTAGATGCTAGGTACACCCTAAAATCACAATTTATTTATAAAATATACAAAACAATAGAATTTAAGAGGTTGTATAAGGTGACAGCATGTACAATATTTCCTAAGCTGTATAATAATTGTAGTCACCACCTTCTTAATCAGAAGACATATTAGAAAACCATTGCAGGTAGCAACGGTTTAACAGGTCAATAAAATCACAACAGTAGCTGTTAGGAAAGTGCAGATTTAACGAAACAAGGCCAGGCCCGGAGTGCTGTTGATGAATAACCCCATCAACTCCTCAATGGTTTGCTGTTGTTTCAAGGTTGCGAGAAGCTCCTCATCCTTTGGGTTTATTTTTCTGGGAATCCAAGTTTAGAAAAAAAAGGAGAATATTCATGTATCCAGATGATCGCTAAAATAAAATATTTCCCCCAGCCACCAATATGTTTTTTCCCCATTTGTCTGTCTCCTGTGCGGTGGGACGAGCTAGAAAGGGAGCTGATATATAAAATGGGTGTCATGGGCTGAGAGTCTGTAATCTGTCAGTGAGTCCAGCTGGCTCGCTGCAGAGGAGAGGAGAGATAATGCCTTTTCCATCCCAGAAGCGAACATGAATGTCTCTCCTCTCTGTATCAACAATAAATCTTAATGTCAGTAGACGGACAATGCCTTGCAAAACTATTCATACACCTTTTGTCACATTTTAAACTCAATCTTCTTCGTTTTGTTAGGATTAATATGCAAAAGGACAAACCAACAAAGCTTTTGGATTTAATTTTTTTTAATGAATAGATGGTTGTGCTTGATGCTAAATTCAAAGCAATAATGGAATTCCAGCTGTTATTAGCCGTTTCGTAAATTACATAAAGAGAACTCTGCATTATGTTTAGATATTTAGACAACAAACATAATTTTAAGGCAGGGAAAAATGTACATGCAAGAGACAAAGAAAGGACAAAAATTGAACAGTTACTATAAAACAGAAACAGTGTGTCAGTACAGAACATCACAAATAGTCAAACTATGATAATATATAGATATGTTATTGTACATTTGAGTAAAACATGTTGTCTCCAGCTTCAGGTTGGTTAATCGGAAATTGATTTTTACATGGTTTAAAAGTAGAGTAGACAAGACAGATGCACTTATTTTCCTCTCTGCATGCAGTACCCAACCTGACCCCATGAGGGTTGTAAAGCACCATGTTCAAACAGTCGACAGGATATTTGCCCTTAGCACATATTTTATTTGAACAAGGTAATTAGAAGCAGTAAATGATAAAAACCAGAGTTTTAACACCATGTGCTCTCTTTTTCTGTTCTTAACAACCTCGACCGAGGCTTGAGCAACAACTACTACTGAGATTCCTCATGTTCTAGGAAAAATGGCCCAGGAGGGACATTAGATCAGCTGCTTCAGATGTTGCTGTAACTTCTTACCTCTATCAACACTCAAAGTTGCGAAACTCACAGGATGCTCACAAATATTTCTAATTTGACCTTAAGTTGTTAAAAAAGCTTTGAAGGAGAGATGATGTTAGATTCAGCCAGTAAGATAAGTAGCCCCAAAAAAAAAACAACAACACATGGCACATTTCCCATTTGGGCTTAAAGCCTGTTTTTAATTGCCTTTTTACATTTTAACATCTTGTGTCACCGCATATTTTCCGTGACAGGCCCAAACAAACTAAAGCGTAATTTTGAAGTAGGAGAAAAGTTCTATTAACATTGTTTTATTCATTGCTCTAAAATATGACATTTTTAGTACCTACTTTTGTGCATTTAAAATTACAAGCTGTTCTGGATATTTCTCTACCAGTGTTGTATATGTACAGGCCAGGACTGGGACAAAAATCCGGCCCTGGACTTTTTGGTTCAAACTGGACCACCACACGCAGATACTGTGCCAAGTCGGTCCATTAATTTACTATATGTATATAACCACAGTAGCGCTTAGTAACAATACTATACTAAATAATTAACCTTTATATTCTGGAGCATTGAAAAGAATAAAAAAGTGAATACACCATATGTAGCTCAGTTGCTCTTAAGGATACTGGAGGAATGCTTTAAGATTTAAAAGTGTTCATATATACAAATACTCTATCTGTATAAAAATACAGAGACAGAGACAGAAATAAAAGATGTTATTAATACCAATTCAAGTTGTCACTAAAACAAATAAAAAGCCAAGAAAAGAGTGCCATGCTCTTATAAGGAGGATACTGCTAAACAACTTCAGGACAGTTGAAGACACTGAAGACTGTTGGTCCCTCACAAAGGACACACTGGAACCAATATAAAGCTCTCCTCAGCCCAGTGAAACACACACATTGATTTGTGATTTGTACTGATTATCATTAGTAAATTACCAAACCCAGGACATAATATACCTGGGACAGGTGAAATAATCAATAGGTGGGCTGGGGGTCTCTGGTGAGAGAGATGATGCATTGGACACAAACCCGCACATGAAAAGTAGAGAAATGGTACTAACTTAGTTTGAACACCCTTAATATGTGTGTAGTTGTTTATTTGTAACAGTACTTAATCACTTTCATGAGTTTTAGTTGTATAATATGAAATGGGTCATTGTCTGCTTGTCTCTTATTTGATGTAATTTAATATGAAAATTTCCTTAGATAAGTGTTTAAAAAAATAAAAATAAAAATAAAAAGGAAAGGAAATCATAGGACCACTGGGCCTCTTATGCTGCAATCACGGCGAAGCCTCTGGAGCGTCAAGAGCGTCCAGTTTACATGCTAAGTCTATGCAGACACGCATCTAGGAGTGTTGAAAAGTCTCGCAGCGCATTACGAACGTCCAGAGCAGTGCGTTTGGAGCGTTATCCAGCATTATGCATCTTTACATTCCAAAGCAAACAAAAAAAATAAAAAATGAAAAAATAAAAATAAAATATAACCAAAGGTTACTGACCGGCCCACAGGGAAATCTCCTGGTACTCCCTATGGCCCTATGACCCTGTATCTCTACTATCTGAAATTGTTGCATATTCTTTGCAAAATTAATCAGTTAAATCCGATTGGATTACCTTCAGCCATTTTACCACTTGCTCTCATCAGATTATCTGCATGTGTTGAAAATGCTACATAGTAAAAATTATGAGGGAAGATATTTAGGTGCTAGGGTAGTTTTTTTCCACTTACAAATGGCATTTTGCATGTAGGCCAAAACGTTTATTTTAGTCTGACTAGAGCGAACGACCATGTTAGGCATGCTTGCTGTGTCAGATTCGGCCATCAGAATTGCAGATTTCTCCAGCTTCTCCAGAGTTAACATTAAATGTTTGTTCTTCTTAGTTCAGGTTTGGCTTCTAAAAAAACCCCTCTTGCCTTTAGAGAGCAAGTGGGTTTGTACTGAGTTTTATATAAATTCAGTCTAATAAGGCAACAACTAAAATTAAATAATGTGGTTAGTTTTATAAAAGGATGCATTTCAGTTATGCACCGCTTCATGTTGGGGTATCACATTAAATAAACAATATAATACATTGATGTGACACAGTTTATAAAGATAAATGGGTGTGAGTAATTTCAGGAGTTAAGTTCTGCTAAGGTGTAAAGAGAAAATAAGTCACATGTTCCTCCACAACCTAACCCCCGTAATAGTGAGACACCAGCAAGAAGATTAAAGGAGAAAAAGTTAAAAGTCTGCTCAATATGTAGAAAACAGATGTGGGACACTCAATAAAAAAACTCCCTATCAGGATGACATAAACTCAAAATATCATGAGCTTGTTCTTCTAAAAGGTTATGCAAACTGTCTTCTTGTCATCACTTTGGGTAATATGCAGGTAAAAACCTCTTTAGAAGATCACTACTTTGCGTGATATGTTTGTACTTGCTAAACTAATAGATAACTAGCAGATATCTCATAAGTGTATTACTTGTTAAAGCTGTATGAAACCTCTAAAACAGTCTCCTCCACTGCCTTTCTCTCGCCACTTTTGTCCCACCCCCACGTCCAACATCAGGATCTTCTCTTGTCAGTTCCTGCAGATGACCTCAGGGATTATCAGAAACCTGTGCTTGTTAATGATGTCATCGTTAGGTCCCTGCGGGAATGTTGAGGTTGGCCGAGGAATGATAAGGGGCCTCGAGATAAACACCAGAATCTTGTTTTTAACCCTCACATTGGCAATCCAAACAAGATTACTGTCTTTGGAGGAAGTCAGTCGACTGAAACTTTGGCTGTCTTGTTGCGAGCTGTTCCAGCAGTCTGGCTTTCCGTGGGCGGGAAGACAAAGATGGAAGTTAAAGGGGAGGAAAAACATGTCTGAGGAAAGAGAAGCAGGCAAAATGTAATCATTTAGGCATGGACAGAGCATAAATTGAGTCAAAAACAAAGAGGTTATCTTTACTTTCATACAGACATATGACATTTGTCATTTAATTAACAACTAAAGTGACAAATTTGTGCACTTTTTCAGCATAATACCATCATTTTTGTTTTCTTTCACATGGTGACAAAATGTTGATCTATGCAAGATGAACATGCTAATGAATCCAACATTAGCATTAGCAATCTTAACTAACCAAATACAGTCTGATTTTATAAGAATACACAACATTTTTGTGTCCTACATGTAACATTTGATGTAATCCCTAAAAAGCGGAATCAAGGGTATTTTGCATTCAAAATGACCCGAGAGTATGGGACAAATCCTAGTCTGTATTAAAATGTGTAATTTAATCATCAAGTAAAACTTCCATTTTTTTTAATCTAGGCTGGTAACCCTAATAGCTGAGCTAAGTCTAAAATGTTTGAAAGTACAGAAGACTTTTAAACACTTTTAACCTATTTATGTATATACAGAACAAACCCTGTACCCTGATTAAGGTTGAATTGTTTTGAAAGCAGGGCAGTGGCATGGTCGATATCACTGTTGCCTTTCAGCACTATGTTCCTATCAAAGTATTTTTGTACATTACACAACGATGAGTATGGCCATCTGTTCTGAGTAAATAAAAGTGGGAAACCCCTGGCTAAAATAACAGCTACCGATGATCAGCTGTTTTTTCCTGAGTCAGCATCACAGCACCTTCCTCCTGACACTCCACATCCCACACCAACACCCTCCAGCCTCCCAGGTGTTTGTGGATGGAGAAGAATCAAGAAGACCGTCCCATCTGCAGTTTTGCAGCATTTGGGAAGACATCTCTAATTAGTCCTGTGTTCCCTGTCATCACACGCTTTAGTCAATCCTCAAACATTTGACTCACACAAAGCCAAAGAGGGTACTCCCATCTAACACAGGTGTGCTAGCTAGCAAATAAAATAATGACAAAGAATACTTGTTGGGAAATAGGAGAAGACATCCATAAGACATCAAGCACTATAGGAAAAAAATCTGTATGCAAAAATATGACAAAAAAGTTTATTTCTTCAATCTCATGGGAGTAATAACTCTTTTTAAGAGCACACATTTTCTAGAGAGATGTCTAAAGCATAACGATCTTTTCTCGTGATACCACTTTATTTAAACCACTCCCAAGACACGCAGTTGTTTTTCTATTGTTTTTGGAACATGAATGGCTTTTCCAGATCCTAAGTATTGATTAGTGTGGTCTCACCCAAGGGTCGAGGTCATCGTTTTATTTTTGTACTGGGGAGTCCAAAGTGGTCGGGCTATTTTGGTCTTTAAATTGAGATTGTTTTTAGGGTTTTACTGAAGACAATTTGTTAAATAGACACACAAATATATGTGTGTATATGTCTAATATTCAAAGTAAAGCTAATTGATGGGGCTACAGACAGGTTTGCAGTACTAAAGTGTAATTTTAGTTCTAAAATAAATTGTAAGCTGCCCTGTCAGCTAATATTTAACTGAAACGCCATCAAACACCAACTTCGCCCACTTGCTTTTCTCCATGTCTCAACTACTCGGCATGTCTGGCGCGTCCGTCCCAACAGGGACTGCAAAAACAGCATTAGCATACGTGGGAGGGGAGTTTTAGATTTCTTTTTTTTACCACTATGAGAATCAGATAGCGGCCCATGACATAATGTTGTTTACAATGGCTTGGTACTGAATGCTGTACAGATGTCATGTAGTTCTATGTGGATATCTGCGTTTCTGGATGCACAGCTGGAAGACAGAGGGTGTGGATACTGAGTCTGAATAGAAACTGGGACACTGCTGGTCATACTGCAGTATTTTTCTTTCCATTTTAGCTTAGCACTTTGATTGAGTAAGCTACCTACTTGGAGACATCTAAAATAAGCTTAATGCCAAACTTTATTACGTGTTTTAACGTCAATGTCAGAAACGACATATAAAATTTGGCTGAATTTAAATCTATCCCTCTGTTTTTTTAGTTTGTTAATCAAACTGTATATCAGTCAATCATCTGTTTGTTAACCCGTCCATAAATTCCTCTATTTGCCAGTTAATCGGTCATCAATTCAACTGCCTGCCCATCACTCCATCTTTCAATTAATCTGCCAATCATCCATCCTTCAATCCATTAATCTAGCCAAGTGTTAACAAAACCAAGCATTCGTCATTCAGTTTGTTTTCACGCTCATTTATCCTTGACCCTTTTCCAGCTTATTCTGGATAGGCTAGGCATATTCAGATGTTCTGTTGGGTCCACGTGAAAATTTTATTTTTGTATGTCTTCATGGATGTTGTTTCAGGCACTGGTATCCTGTCGGTTTGGGAAAGGAAGGGAAAACATGAAGAGCAAAGGGTTGTTTGAAATGTCTTTGTTACTGAAGAAAAATAACACAAAAAAATAATCCCTTTTTGAAATTTAAGTGTGGAAAAGTGCAGAATTTTTGCTTTTTGCTGAGCTTGTGGAAAATTGAATGACAATTACCTTCTGTTACATTTGACTATCCTTTGTGGATATTTACCTTCCCGTATCGGTCCAGCTTCATGTAGGCCAGCTGAATCCTGGGCAGCCTAGAAGTCTGATAGGATCATTCAAAATAAGGGTCAAGAGCTGGTCCAGGCTGCTCACGTAACGCCATAACAAGGCCCATTTAGACCAGCCGAATGAACTAAATTCTCAAAGGTCATTTTGTATTTATGTGTAATTAAACTAATTTCTTTATATGCCCTAATGGGTTTACGGGTTTGAGTCAAATTTTTGAATTTCCACATACTCCCTGTAGCTGAATGGGACACATACAGCTAGATTACAGATAAAAGAGTCATGGGACATACTGCAAAAATAAACTGTATACTGCATTTATATTCAGTTTATATATACTGAAAGTTTGAAGATAGGTAACAATCCCATCACCCTCTATGGATGGATGGGTGGATGTTAGAAACTAACATCAAGGCATCATGCAAGATCAAAAGAGCCAATGGGTCAATGCCTAAAGGGAATCAGAAATCACCGCCATGTCTGGCATTACTGCCTAAACATGTTTTCACTGGACAGAGAGAGAGAGAGCAATCTGCAGCTAGAGTAAATGTAGCATAACTGCCTAAAAAAATCTACGGAAGTTCATCTAAACTGCAGTGTTAGCAGGGAAAGCTTACCACATCTACATCCAAGCTCCATGAATAATATTCAAAAGAAGAACGAGACGAGTGTCGATTTCCGTCCTAATATTTTATTGTACTAGTATGGACACGTTCAATACAGGAAGTTCAAAGAACAAAATTTCTCTGAATGTGTAAATGTCCAAATGTGTGTGTATGTGGTGTAATAAATAGGTATTTTCAAAAGAAGGAGTCCTTACTCTTATGGACCCCTTGTCTCAGGCGCCGGCTATTACAGGTCACACTGGACACATGTTGGATAAAGCAGTTCAAGATGGATGTTACAGGGACACTTCTTAATTTCACAGCGTTGTCAACACTGCAAAAGAAGTGATGGAAGCAGAGTGGGAATATCACAAAATTTGGAATCTTTCTAAATTGTCTTTTGTAATTATCAAACAACAAACGTTAATGTATTTTATTGGTGCTTCATGGGGTAGACAAAAGCACACATAACTGATAAAGATGCAACGTTTTTAAAATTATTTTACAAATTATCTGAATTTCAAACAGAAGTAATTCTTGGATGCATTTATTGTCATGATTCGTGTTTTTGGTTTGGTTCAGTTCATTATAATTTTGTTGTTATCTTTATTTATATTTAGTTATTATTTTGTTTGGGTTGTTTTCTAGTTTGGTTAAGTTTTGTTAGTGTTCTCTATTTAGTGCCTTCGCTCTCTGCTCTCTTTTTTTCCCTGTGTGTGTTTATGTGTGTGTGTTTCCCTCATCTGTTTTCTATCATCATTCACATCTGTTCTAAATTAGCTAATCATCTTCTCCACCAATCCAACCCCGGTTCCTCTATACTTAAGCCGCATTCATTCATTCACTCACCGCTGGATCGTCTGCTGATTTCCCTCCTCGTCCCTCTGCGTCATCTCTAGCTGTTTACCTCCCGTGTCTCAGCTGCATCTCCTGACGTCTCCCCACTGTGTCCTCGTAAGCCTTTTCCCCTCTTGCTCGCTGGTTCTCTGTGCTACTTCTCTCTCTCTCCTCCATCATCCTCCTACATTCCCATTTTAGTTAATTCCTTTATTGTTTTATTTCCCTGTAGTCTCTGGTTTCCCTTGCGTACTTCTTTGTTGTTTGTAGTTTATTTCCTCAGTAGTTTAGCTCCTTGTTGCCTCTGGTTCCCCTCGTTGTTTTTATTAGTTTGTTTGTTTATTTATATTGTTTAATTCTTTCTCTCTCCATAGTTCCTGTGTTCAGCTTTTCAGCTTTATGTTCCATTTCCGCTTTGCCTTTGTTCTGGTTCATGTTCCGTTTATGTTCATTATTCTTCCCCAAAAATAAATTATTTATTCCCGCAATTTCACCTCTGCTCGAGTCATTGCTCACAACCTGACATTTATATTCATTTAATATTTTATTTAACCATCTGCGTTTACATCTGAAGGTTTTCAGGTTATGCCTCAACCAGCTTTGTGCATCTAAAAACTTCATCACTTTTTGCACAACAGCTCCAGCTTTGATGAAGAGTATCTGTGAACATCGATTTTCAATACTGACAACTGATAGTCAATCAAAGACTTATACTTTGACAAGGACAAGATCTAAACCATTCAATTATATCATAGAATAATTGAATGTATGAATGAAAAAATGCCTTTATTGTCATTGTAGAGAGCACAGCAAACTTTGTTTTGGAGCAACCAACCCAACAAAACAACATGGACACAAAACAAACACATACAGGGGGGAACAGGTGCCTGAGGCTGCTGCCAATGGAAGGCGCTGCCCTTATGATTAAAGTGGCAGTCCTACTGGAAGGCAAATCAAGCAAATCAAGCCGTTTGTCATACGCTTTCTTCCAGTACTTCTCCACATTTAGCTTAATTAATGTACCCATATTAGCTTTCCTATCAACATATACACAGCACATGGTGGCAGTATGAAGTTTACACACAGATGCAGACTTTATTTTTCTGTCCAAACATAGAAAATGGTTTTATACTCATTTGACCAGACAGATGCCTATTGCTTCTTGTAAATGGCCTATGGTAAACAGCTCCTTTTACTATTTTCTTTAAACAGTAATATTCGTCCAGAGATAGCTTGGTCATTCGCTTTTTATACAAATCTTATATTTTCCATTATTCCATCCGGAATGTTTAAGAAATCTTTAAAATATTTTATTGCTGGCAGAGATACTGCGGTTGGGGAATCTTTTTGGGAAGCTTCATCGATCTGACACATTACATACATGGTCAAATATTAGCAATCCAATTACATAAAACTTCAACAGAGTTAAGTAATGCGTGGAGCATGGGGCTGGTTTTTGCCATGCTAATCAAGGCCCAACCATTAATTATGAGAGGAACTAGTCATGTACTTAAAGGAGAAACACAAGAAAATAGAGATTTAGATTAGATTAGATTATACTTTAATTATTATATCTCTTGTCTCCTCATCAATGCAAATGGCGAAACAATTCATTTTATTGTTTCCCACCTTAACATGCTGTCCTATTCAGTAAACTGCAAGTGGGGAAATACCCCAATCTTTTTGGAACTATGACAGCAATGGATTGTGCTGTACAGGATAATCAACACCTTCTAGAGTGGAGCCTAACCTGTAATTGGAAATGAAATTAGTAATAGGCAGCAATTTGGGTCTCCATATAGCATGAGCTTTGACAGTGGGCAGTTCATTTATATGTTTTTTTTAAAATAGTCAGTGAACAACAGAAAAAAAAATTGGCAAGGATGTGCAAACCTAACAGTTCCCATTTATTATACTGGAGCTGTTATTTGTATTGTAGTCATCATACACATTTTGATGTTCATGTGAAATATAATCTAGTTCACACTGCGATTGCACAGACAGACTAACATTGCAGAACTATTCCTGCATCCCTTTCACTTGCCAATAAAGTACGTAAAGCATGTTCCGTAAAAATGTGCATGGTGACTTCTGGAACAAAGCAGCTTAATTGCCCTTGTTGCATCAAGCATTGTACTCTGACGCTCACAGTGTTAAAGACATTCCGTCTCCTGAGTCGATTGCCCAGAACTGAGATAGTTCCAGCACATTGTGAGTCTCCCAACAGGTTGTTTTTTTTAACACAGTGTTGCTGAATCACAAACATCTGCCAAGGTCATTAAACTACAAGGTTGGCCACTAATGTTAACCCAACTGACTGTTTGCCCACCGCCTGCTACTGCTGCAAACTTTTTGGTTTCTTAGATGAAGACAATGTTTGCACCAACCCAGAATAATGTGATGGTGCACAGTAAGTCCAAAAATGAGTATATACATTTGAACTGATTCTAGATTTTTTCCAGAGTACACAGCGTCAAAATTGAATTTATAGGCAGAAATAACCTTTATTGGCAAATGTGTTTACTCAACTAAACATTGCAGGAGTGTTAAACTCCATCACTGTCTTTGACAACATTATTGGATGAGCTTTTCCTGCAACTGACTTTATGTAATTTTTTTTTTTTCTACAGATTAAAAAAAAACAGACTTAAAGAAAATGTAGGAGAAATTATAAGATGCCGTTTTTATGAACGTTTTTAGAGAAAATCTCGGATATTGAGCAATTTTTTGTATTTGTCAGCCAGGGTCCACAGAATCCTTAAAAAAATAACAATCAAAATGAATTTTAAAAACTTGTTATTCCAGTTAAAATTCATTTTCATGATGAACAGATGTAGCTGCAGACCATGGATCACATTGATTTCTAGAAACATCAACAATAGTTCTGTCCTTTTTATTTACTACATTTTTTGGAGATCCCTTTACGAACAATGGGCCCACAAATCGAATCTGATCAATTGATCTTATTTGAAGTTTGCTTTTACACCATTATAAACCACATGTTTTACTTTATTAGAAAATTTCGCAAACTATGTGTTAAAAGAGATTAGGCGAAGGCTACAGATAACATTGCTTTCTATGAGTTCTTTTCTTATTTTTACCACTCTTACTTAACTCCTTAATTTTTAAGAGGAAAAAGGAGTAGATTAGATGAAAGAAACTAAATTGCATTTCAATATGAAAAATAACCCTGTCTAACGGTCGAAGAGTGGTGTGGGGGTGTTCTCCTCTGAGACCAGGACTAATAAAAAAGATCATACGAGGACAGGAAAAAGGCAGAGTGCAGAAGCTGGTGATGCAACGTAATCTTTGTTTTTTAAAGCCTTAAGTCAGAGATTTGTCTGCAGCTGTTTTCTGTTAAAAATTGCAAGGTACCACAGGACATCTAGGCTATTTCAAAGTCTGAGCAAATAAGCCCACAAGACAATAATGCTTGTTATCCAGCTCCAGATTTGGGGAAAAAGGACTCAAAATTAAACCATTCTTGGCTCACTGAAGAAGAGCCGGATTTGGAACACACCAGATTCATTCAGATATATAGCAACTGCTAATGTATAAAGAAGAGAAAGATATCAAAATTAGCAGTTCAGGCGCATTTACATGTAATGTGGACTCAGTGAAGTAGGATTACATTTATTTCACATTATTCCAAAGCTTCAGCACTGCATTTGAAAAATGTAGTCATAAGAATAAAAAAAAATAATTATCGTAAACTGCTGGAAATTTAATTACCTAAGGTATGAACTGCCTTGTCTGTAGCTTATTCAGACTCCTGACTGAAGCAGATGATATTATCATTTTAAACATTTCAGCTTGAACCTCTTATGAAACAAGGTTGAATTTGGAATTGTATGCATTTTTTGAAGTTTTAATTTAGTTTATATCTCATTTAATAATTAAAGGATACCAGTATGGGAGCTACAGACTGTAGCTGCTGTGGTTGTTTTTAGTGTGATTTAATGTACACCTCGGTGATGTTATTAAGGGTATGTTAATGGCTCATGTAAAACTGTTTACGTTAGCTGTAGCGTCCTAATATTAACACGATAATGCCATTCATTTTCTGTAATAAATGTTGGCTCAGTTATGGATACAAACAAATTGTACCTTACCTCTGACATTGTTAAGTTAGCTGCAACAGTACAACAACTAATAATATAAATACTTCCTGCTAATCATTTAGCCTGAATTCTGTGGAAACGTAAAACCTTTATCTACCATAACTAGAAAGCCTTTTTAGAAGCTTCCTTTTCTAAATGCAAAGCCACACAGTGGCCCTTTATACATGAGTTGTTCTTGTCAACTGTCAGGCTGGCTGGATGATAGGTTGACGGGAGGAGAATGTGAGTGTGTCTGTTCTCCTTTAAAAACAAAACAAAAAACAAACTCAGAATTGACATTCAGCGGATTAAATGAAACTGGTAAAAAAAATCATAAAATAAAAACAAAAACCCAAGTTAGGAGGCTGTGAAAAAAAGAAGAAGTGCTGTTCTCTGTTTATGTGCCCTCTGACTCTCAAATTTATGATCTCAAGAGATCCATAATCCCTAATGAGTCCACAGTGATGTAAATTAGAGTTCCTTGTGAACGAAAAGAAACAATTCATTCCACCCCTCAAGCACCAGGGCTGCATGGATCTAATTAATTCTTAGCACAAGGATTGGATTAGCATTTCCCTAAAGCTGAATCTGGTTTTGAGTTTTACATGTTTGTAACTAACAAGAAAGAAACACCACCCCACCCCATCCCCACAACCAACTGCAGAGTTTGTGCTTGTCGTTAAAGGAGGTGTGCGTCTGTGTGTGTCCCTGTAAATGCCCTGGATAATGAAAACTTGGTGTTGTAGAAGAACCTTGACGGGACCCACACAGAAGTGCATGTCCCCAAGGAGCGGACTTGGCAGCTATCCAGCGCACTTATAGAACACCACTGGGGTTTGACAGATGAGCGAGCAGGAACACGTAGCCTGTGTTCTGGTGACTCACAAGGAAACACAACTGTATAGAGACTAACAAGGTAGTTGAACTTATGTAGCTCCCAAATCCTTATTACCCTTACTATCTAGTACTGTTGAAAACCTTCTTAATGTAGGTCTAGAAAGCTTTTGAAGTTTGTGTTGCTTATAATCCACCTGGACTACTGCTTTTATGTAGCGTGTACGTAGGTGGATAAAGAATTGTAGCCAGTCCGCATCAGGACCAGCTACAATACTTCTCCTGGAAGACCAAAAGACATGATCTTATATTATTCCAATTTTAAAGATCTTATTACCATTAAGAGTTTAAATTCTAGGTTTGCTCCTAATCGATCTAATACATATTATTTATACCTTCACCGATGTCTGCATAGCATAGCATGAGATTAAGTAAAACGTTTATAAAATACTTTAAAAATCTTGATCACATAGCATTGCTGAATTTTCATTGTATGCAACAAATGGCCACTTTACTGGGTACCTACAAAGGCATCTGGTTTGCTTACAGAAATTGTGAATCAGCCAATTGCATGTCAGCAACTAAAAACAGCCATTTAACCAGCAAGAAGTGAAGAAGACAACTTACTAAAGTTTAAAGCGGAGGTCTGTAACAGGGGGTCCACAACCCCTAGGGGGTCCGCGGAAGTACTGCATGGGGTCGCGATAGTTTTGGTTGATTAGACTCTCTAAACTCACTGGTAACATTTAATCTAATACAGTACTGCATCCGAAAATCGTAGTGGCTGTCACTCTCGTCTGTTATAAATTGAGCTGACAATTAACATAGGTTTAACAAGATCCCACAATAACTGTTTGAAATGACATCACATTCTGTGGTACCCGAGTGGTCAATTTAATAAATAAAACTGCAAAGATTGTGAACAGAATCTTAGGACTGGCTGATAAAAATTGACACCAATTTATAAAAAAAAAATAATAATTAAAAAGGAGTTGTAGGCAGTCCCACGCTGCTTAATTAGATGCAGAGCACCTGTGCCGCTGCAGTGGGGCGTCTCCGGGTGTAAGTGGCACGCAACCTCAAAACAACCAAACAGAAACATGCAACACAACAACCCAAACATTAACCCATGCTAAATCCAAGAAAAGTAAATAACTTCAAAATATAAAAGAAATGTAAATAACTTCAAAATATAAATCCAAGAAAGGTGAATAACTTCAAAATATAACCAAACAATGTAAGAACACAAACTTCACTCATAAAAAGGAAAATCGGCCACATTGCCACACTTTGCATGGTGTGTCCTTGATTTTAGAAGCGACATTCATATAGTACAGTATAAACAAGATGAAAACATGAATCCATCTTGCCCGGTACAAAAGTTCAGGCTAGTTATTGTGCTGTAACAGGGAGGGGATATTTTCTTTGCACTTCTTGGGCCTTGCAGATACGAGATCTGAATTCGGCCTTCATCACTAAATGTTTACAATCTTCCCCATTCACAATTTTCTAACCACATTATGTCCTTGGCGCCTTCAGTTTCATGATTGTAAGGAAACAATTGCTTACTCATGTACTTAATTATGGTGCATCATTAAAAATTCTGTTATTTTGATGAATAGTTGACATTAGAATCCTTATATATCCTGGTTAATTTAAAACTTTAGGCTACACTGTGAGTTGACAAATCTGAAATATAATATATTTTAAGACCAAATTAAAATAACTCTAAGAAACTTCCTGCTGAAATATACTTTTTATTTAACTCCCATAACCGTACAATCTAATGAGACAATATAATGCATATGAAACATCCAAAAGTTAGACAATTTCTTTAAGTTCCCTAGAAAGTCAACTACAAAATTATTAAAATTCCATCCCATGATACTGAGAAGAACAACAAAAAACTTCACTGGTTGAATTATATATATGTAATGTTGGAAAACATTATCAGTACAATCACATAATGTAATGGTTTAAGGCTCCAAATCAGGCGTATTCCTTGTGTGACAAGTAGGTTATTAAGCAAGATTAAATAAATAAGTAGTGCTTGGTTAGAAAAAAACTGCTGGATATTTTTCTTCCCATTTTTCTCACTTTGAAGTCTGTTGGAAAACTGGAGAAAGTACCTGTGACTGAAATTTTAGTTATCATTGTCAAGAAAGTTTTAAGCGCTGGGAATATTTTTTCTCAGTCTCTCCCTGTTCTCTCTAGAGAATAGTAATGTTGTAAGTCAAAAGTGCCTTGGTCTAGTGAACCGAAGATTTCATCCTACAGATCACTCTGCTGGGGAATGATACTAAATAAAGAGCAATGGAAATAACTTGAGATTTACTTTATGAGTGTGGTGTAAATCATCCAGAACTTTTGCTCGTTTCAAAATGTTCTGAGAAAGCTTTCAAAAGTTTCCCAATTTATTCTCTGTTTACAAGATGTTCCGAAGAAATTTTACTTTGCCATAAAATGAGAAACCACAGTTTTTTATTTGACATTTTGGAGCTACATTTATTGAGATGTGAGAGCATAACAATGCCAAGATGACAACTTCCCCCATGGTAAATTGGATGGCATTATTTTCTACTCTGGCAGACGTATGAATATTTTAAACAGTACATCTCTGCTGGCATCTTTCTTTAGAGCAGATCACAAAGCAAATTTGTAACAGTAAATTGGAAATCCTTTAATAAAGAATAGGCAGTTTAATACAATAATTGTGTATTATGGTGTTTCAAATCTTTACTAACTAGGACTGTATTTATACAGCAAATATTACTTTACCTGTTAGACTGTTCAGTATGTTGCTAATTTTGTAGAATGCCACCATTTCTTGACTTATTATTGACTTTGACCTGTTGTTCTTCTATTCTAAAGTTGGCTACTGCTGCAGGTACTACTGCTGTAAACTGTGAGGGTGAAACAAAACCTTCAGGACAAAACAATGTGCTAAAAGATTATGAAAATATGCTTTCTATAGCAGAGGTGGATTGTAACTTTTACACTTCCATCTATCCATCCATTGTATTCAGCTTATCTGCGGTTTGTACACGGGGCAGCAGCCTAAGCAGAAAAAGCGAGACTTTACTCTCCTTAGCCACTCAAGCCAGCTTGTCCAGAGCTCTTCTCAATGTGGAGAAGCAATTGCTGTGCTTTGAGTCCGCAGGCTCCACTTCCCTAGTGGAAGGAGGATTGGGACTCACAATGTCCCAAGTTAATAGCAACAACACATTCCCACTATAAACTGGGGGAACTATTGTGTTAGTGGTGTGCACCCCCTGCTTCCACTGGAGCCAACTGACCAGCAGATAAGATGATACAACAATGAAGTAGATCATCCTAACCCAAACGTAGAAGCGCCAAGATGTATGCCTAGCCTAGCTTTACCATAGGCAACTCCAGGGTGGAAAAGTAACTCACCCCTCTCAAGGAGAAAATGGGAAAAGCCCTCCATCAAAGTGGGCCCCACTATTTATAGCCAGAAAATCTTTACCTTGAACATCAACTTAGGGGTGTTCCCCACCAGAAAGTTAACATATTATGTCCTAAGTGCATCTTCTGCAGCCAAGGGTAATACTGAAAATGTCTCCACCTTCTGCCAACACCCGCTCTTCAGAGCTGTTGTGGATATCTGCGACAGAAGTTTTTGTCATGTTGTTTAAGCTTCTGACCCACATAAACCGAGAACTCTCAGGAGAACAGTTATATTGAATTTTATTGAAGGGGAAGGAAAGGGATCCGGCAACGGGAGACAGTGGGTGATGGCGATGTTCGGCAGGTCTGGAGGAACAATGGGACAGGGGGAACAGCAGGAGACTCAGAGCGTACGACGACGTGGGAGACCGGAGACCAATTGTGGTAGATAGGATGTTGACGCCAGGGGGGAGGTGAGAGGTGAGTTCCTTTCAGCAGTGAGAGAGTGGAGAAGTTGTCCAGGGGGGCGTGCACGGCAGATGGAGTAATGCTGGAGCGGGCAGATTGAGCCGAGCCAAGAGGATCGGGGAGACCAGATGGATGCTGTGAACCAGAGAGAGATCTTGCGTGGATTGGAGCACTGGAGATGACGGGTACCAGGAGTAACAAACACTCAGGCATCGAGTAGCTGATCCACCACTCCTCTTATACTGGCTCAGCTCGTCAACGCCAACCGGGCGCACCTGAAGTGGCAAACACTCCAGCAGAGGAAGAGAACGGGTGACCCCCTGTGGACAACTGGCGAAGTGCTGAAAAAGAACTCACTCTAACGGTTTTGGATATTGACACTACTGAAAGTTTTGTTTCGCAACTTATCTTAAAAAGCATCCGATTGAAGACACTGTTGTGATATGAAAGTCTCATCACTATCCTAAAAGACTATCAAGACATCCTAACAGCTCAGTTTCCAGGCAGCAGAAACAATATTCCAAAATAGCATGTCCTGAATGATATAATCAGTTGTTGACAAACTCTGGTAATCCACATAATTTGCTTTTGCAGCTCCTCTGTAATCTCTATCTGGTACAAAGAAAGAGACGCCTTGGAGTAAGGATCTTTGTCCATTATAACCAATGGAAAAGTTGTTTGAACTTTCTCCCTTTTCTTGTTTTATTTAGCTTTTGAAACTTAGTTATAGTTCAGATATATATTTGATCGAATCGAGTACTCCTGGTTGTGGAAAACCCCTTGTTACCACGGTTATGCATCAAAACAATTGTCCAAAAGGTAAAAAGTGAGACCAAATATCCTTTCAGCTGCACGGAAAACAAAACCAGAGGGAATAATTGTCTAGACATGGAACACCTGAGCCAAAGACATGATGTATAAAAGTCTAGAAAAAGACAAAAAATAAATCAGAACTAACGTAACATTTTGCTACTATTGGTTGTAGAGATTTAATTCTATAATTATTTGCAAATATACTGGATTTACAAATAAATAAAATGAATAGGTTAGAAATATACCACCACACAATAGACAACATCCACATAATTGAATTACAAGTCCAGGTATATGTTACTTTCTAAGTGAAGTAGCACCACAAACAGTGTCTGTTTCGAAACAAAGTAAAAAATCATGATCCATCTTTAACTCTGTTTACCCAACAGTTAAAATGTGTTCGCCGACGCAAATATAATTGTGTTTGAATGTGTATTTTTCTGTGTGTACAATTTTTGCCCCTGGAGAGCTTGCTTGCTGTTCAGAAACTCCCAGGGGCCGAATCAGTGCTCTTGTATGGAGTGTAGTGCGTGTTACATCACATTTACACAACTCATCATACTCCGAGGAGGCCGGGAAGAGGACCAAAGAGTGGGCTCACACAAAAGTCTGCTGCAGTAATTTCTGTGACAGAGCTTCAGCAGAAAGTAAAAACAAGCAAACCAGGTAAAGAAAAAGACTGAATGCAAAGCTTTGCAAAATTCTAACCACTTGATGTTTGTCCCACTTTGTTAAAAATGCAAATTTTAAACCATATTTAGTCCTCGCTTTGAACAGTAGTAATATAAATGGTTTTCAATGTCTTTTATAAGGAACATTATCAAACTGACCCCACCCAATTTTTTTAACCTCTTTATTTTAATACTTACCTTTTCTTATTTTTTTTATTTTTAATAAGGTTATTAAAACATGCACCACAACATGGTTCCTGGCCTGGATGCACTTAAAAGACACTATACACACCTAATTACATCAAGATGGCCATCAAACAAGATTCATTAGGCAGTGTGACATTCAAATAAATTAAGGGTTATTTAAATCACATAATAAGTTCTTCAGCAAATTTTCAGTTAAATATTTTAGATAAGACAGTACAGCAACCTTTCTATACTAATGGTATCTGTTAGCTCAGACCTAGTTAAAGATCCTCCCGCTCAGACATCACCATGAATGAAGTAATTCTATACTCTCAACAATTCTTATATTTGCTCTGTAAGGAAACGTTCTTAAACTATATGTTCCTCTAAGGCTTGATGTATACTTGAGATAAGACATTTGCAGGAGGTTCCAGTGTAAGCCAACGTTTCATTAGTATCAGAGCTAATTTTATGTTTAGAGCTTTAGTATTTTAGCTAACTTTTAAACCTTTAGCACACAATTTTTCAGGATAATTTTTAAGTTCCAATTTACTTAGGGTTTTACTTAAATTTCAATCAATAAAATTCGACAACTGTGTTGAATTTTTGGTTACAGACTGAAGCACTTTTATATTGATGCTCTAATTTTGAAGTGGGTAAAAGGAGTATTTAAGAAACAGTTCTGTTTCTTTTTGGCTCCCTCTCTGCTGTTTTATCTCAACTAACTATTGAGTCAGTGATAATTATACAACTAATAAAAGTGAGGAATGTAGATAATCAAACACATATTAGCAAAAATTATCTTATAGTTTTAAAAGCATCAAGAAGGATGACGATATCAATATGACTGAATTTAGCAGTTCAGAATTAGCTTCCTCTAAATACCAAATTAGTATAGTATTTTAGCACAAGTTGAACTACTCTTTATGTGTAGTTCTTTAGGGTTTGTGTAACTAACTTAAAGGAAAAGGGTTCCCACCACTGACAAGTTCTATAAACCCATTTTATCATTAGCAACATGCATGCTTGAACTGGACACAATTTGGATTATATTTGACGTTTTATGTGTCACATATGGCACTTTGTGAATTCAAACTAATAGATCAGTGGCAGAATAAAGAGTTTTCTCTGTCATTTATATTTTACATATAAAGAGATCTATATATGCTAATCTGCAAAATGGGGAAAAAACGGAACAGTAAATAATCTTGGGATTTTAGATTGAGTTAAAGATTTTTTTAAAAAAGTGCATGACGTACAAGTCTGAAACTACACAAAAAACAGTGAAACATATCATGCTGGGAGATTAGCCACTTTAAGTATAGCGACAGTCGCAGAGAAGCAAACCCATTTAGGCTCATTTGTCACCATAGTTGCTCCCTAAAGGCCCTACATTGTTGCTAGACGTGTCGAGGCCACGTAAAGTTTGAATTAGACCAGGCGCCCGATCAAAACCACTGGGGTAAAATTAGGCATGAGGCCTGCCTTTCTCTCACAGCCTGTTTTTTTAGGGGATTAGACGACTTTTAAAGTTATTGGAGGGCTAATACGCATGATTAACACAGCTGATTATCGTGAAAATGGAGGTGCGTTTTATTGGCCTTACCCTAAGGGTCTGGGCTGTTGCTTGGGGGGAAGGGTGTTCAGTAGTTTACTTTAACAAGCCCCCTCAAGGTCCAGTGAGGAATCATAATGCCTTATTTAATGCATGCCGTGCAGATAGCATGCAGTGAACTGTGGCTGAACTATAAGAGCTTCATACCTATAAGTTAAGAGATATAAAAGCTGTTTGGAATATGGTATTTGGTGGGAGCTTTGTTTTTACCAGTGAAGGAATTTTAATAGACAAGAGAGATGTCTCAGAGATGCTCAATGAAATGCAGAATTAATGTGAAGGAAATAATTCATTCAGAGGCTTAATGTCATTTTTCCTCATTTATTAAATCTTTCCATCCTTTGCTTTACATTACTAAATAGTCCCTGTCAATATGGTTATTGAAATTTCCATACGTACATTTGTTATGTCCAAATTGCAGTACATATTTGCACAATCAAGTTTATGGGGTTCTCAGAATCTCACTTAAATGAGTAAACACAAAAAAAAAAGACTTTACTGCAAACTATTTAAATAAAAAGAAGCTTCAAATGTGATAACTAGAAGAAAACAGATCTTTTTATTCTCAATTGTTATTCTTCATATTTGTTAAGATGAAGAAAAATGTTAAAAAGAAAATCCTTAGAAAAACCCTGTAGTTGCTGAAACCAGGTAGGAAACTTAGGTGATTTGTGTTCTGTTGGCCTTAAAAGGAAAAACAGGTTAGAAAAAACCCCTCAGTAAATTAAAAACAAGTTGTCTGAAAACACTTGTGTTGACTAATTGGACCAGTAGCTGTGGTAATGGAGTGACATCATGCCATCATAAGCAGGTGACCCATCCGGTTAGTTGTTCATGGGAAGGTTTTAATTGAATGTCCCCACCCATCCCTGCCTGCAGTTTAGTTTCTAGTTGAGAGCTGTTGTCAATGTTTACGATGTGCTGGAGGTACCAGAGGCAGGCCTGTTGTTACCCGTCTGCGTCAATGCCAGAGGTCATGGAGGGGTAGGAGGAGGTAGAGAGGCCTGCCCAGACCAGAACCGAGTAACTTAAAGGAAATGCTGGCAGCCATTATATCTGCTGTGAGAGTGCGTTACGTTCACTGCAAAGGTTGTGTTTCAAATCCTGATTGTCTGGCAAATTTCAGGACTGTCTGGATTTGACATAATTTATTATAGAATTGATGGAACCAGATTAGCTTGGCATCTTTGGGACCCAGGTTTACCAAAATATCAACTGTTTTCCATGTCTTAGTTCAATGTCCTGTGGCACTGCTTTTCTAAAATGTCTTAAGATGCAAAAACCATATATTTTTTGCTGAGGTTGATGCTTAGCACAACCTTTTATGCATGTGTTGTAAGATCAAACAACATAAAACAGGAACATCACACAAAAGCTAAGAAAATATCTTAAATGAAAATCATACAAGTTTAGACAAAAGACTCTAGAGGCAACTCGAAAGTACAAAGCATTAACAACCTTGCAGAACACCTGAAGAGAATAAATGCTCCATCCAGAAAGACGCTGGCTAAAATTTAAACCCAGCAACTTCCCACTGCGAGGCAATAGTACCACCAACCCTGTTACTATGCAGCCATTTTGAACATTGAAGCACTAATACGCAGAACCAATATTACACTTCAATTTTCTATTGCACATTGATCCTGTCAGATCCCTTTTGCTTTTGACAAACCAAAGCAATAAAATAAGAGCTTTTCTGCTCACTCTATGATTAGAAGAATGCAGACACATGCTGTTCCAGCACTGTGATGTATGGCATATTTGGAACGCATGTTTACTAAGCATTTGCAATAATTGCTAATTCAAGGCAGAAAGAGAGGAAGAAGACTGTCACCAGAGCTGTCACCTAGTGTTATATAAAACACTGAAGATATCACTATGGATTTAACATCTTTGTATCTCATCAGTTTTGGTCTGTTTTATGTATCTGTGCAGTGGTTTTGCATGCCGCATGTTATACCAGCCTTGGACATTGATTCGGCGCTCAAGTTTTATGGAGATAGATACATTTTATTGATGCGGGCCATACAGTTCTCTATCCAGCCAAGGGAACACAGAAGATTCCCCACTCATCAAAAGGACTAACATTTCTATCTGCTGCTTGTTCATATGAACTGCAGCAGCGGTGGTAAGATCGGCCAACATTCCACAGCAGTTCAGAAAAAGATGGAGTTGGAGGAGAGAGCTTTCTCCGAGGGGTCCCATTTATCAGTGCTGGGAGTTCGGGGTTGAGAAAGCATTTATTATGGGCCACATCCTACTTCGATGTATTATTTTCAAGAGTGATCTTAGAGACTGTAAAGCACTTGCTATCTCACAAAAACCAACAAACCAACTACACAGACAGACATTTCACGAAGAACTGTGTTTCACTGCTTCATAGTGTTTTGGTTTCCCAGTTTATGGTTGTAAACAGAGAAAAACGTTAACGCTAACTTTAAACTAAAGGATCATAACCAGGATTCTCTTGCTGTCTGACATTACCATAATTTGTTTGCTTTTATAGGTTTGTTAGAATTATCTAAAATATCTATACATGCTAGATGCTGGAATAATGATTTCTTTCCCCCTTGGGAATGGATGGTGCTGTCTGCACAGAAGTTGCATAATCAGTTACAAACTAACTCATAGCAATTGTGGTCTATCCATTTGGCTGCCACAGAGAATTCCAGTCTGTGGTTTAATAATAACCCTCTTGGTTTTCTCCACCTTTATTTGACCACTTTCTCACATCCTCCGGACTGGTTGCTTCTAAATAATGACATTGCATTTCAAGATGATAAAAATAAGAATCCTACACATTTACATAAAACAAATCCAATATCTTGTTTTCCGTGGTAAGTAGCCTGTTGAAAAATTGGAAGCTCAGCAAAGAGTGAGTAATGGTTAAAACCACAAGATATCGCCACAATAGGTAGGAATAGGTTGTCACGTCTAGCTTGGTAATAACTGAACTGATAACATCACATAGAAGCAACTAAAGATTGGATCCCAGTAGTTGCCAATATAACACTGATGAACTCTTGGTAAATAATGTGGCTGTAAATTCAGGGAGCTCAGTATCTGGGCTTTAAAAATGACACGTGTGCATGAAACGCTGGCAGAGAAATGTTGGAGCCCGGGACATTAACTTGCTGCAATGTCTCAGTAAAGCAAAGAATATTGCAATCCCAATGCTCTAACTAAGTTATTGTTAGTACTTAAAGTACATCCAAGTTGTTGGCTAGTGATTTCACATTGCCCAATTTCAAAAAAGATGGTTTAAACTTCCTGCTCCTCTCTCTCCTTCTTGCTCCTGCTCTGCATCCATGACCCCTCCTTTTCTACTCATCAGGGATTTGTGGCCTCAGCTGAGGTATTATTTCAGCTTTTGCGATGTTAATCAGTTGCTCCTGGTTGTAAACCAACTTGTTCCCATCGTTACACATCATAACAAAAGACCAAAAGAAAAAAAGTAATTCCTGCTGCACAGCATTCAAGAATACAGAGGACACTCATTCAAAAAAATCACATTTTATTTACTGTAACTGAAGGAATTAAAGTTCAAGTAACCGGGTTGCTAGAATTACCCTATTAAAAACAGAACTTTACATGTACTGAGATTTTGTGACTTTGCATTTGATTTAAAGAGAGAAAAAAGGTTGTGTATTTAACATTTACTAAAAAGACAACCTACTCTAGCTCTTTTACAGATATAACTATTTTGTTCCTTTGAGCTAAGGTTTTATCAACAGTCAAGAGGGACTGTAAGTGTACCTACCAACTTCCTTTCAAATACATTTCCCTACTATTTCTTGTTTCTGAAACAGCTGGAGGTCCACTAGTCTTTGTGTTTACAGCAGGCTTTTGTGTTTGCATTGACGCAGGTAGTCGCACTGGCCTGTTACCAGGTGTGAAATTAGGTTAACGGTAAGGCAGGGCGCCGCCGAGAGCCAACATGTGCCTCGAATCTGTGCTCTGAAAGTGAAGTCAAGAAATCCACAGAAACGTACGGGGAGGGTGATGATGTCATGTAGTTGGTTTGGGACATTTTATCACACATGGTTTCTATATCAGGTTTCAAATGAGGCATGTGCAGATAACTGCTGACCACCGGGGCCAACTCTGACTCTTACAAGTAACCCACCCCAAACAAACAGCGTTTTAATGATTTTCTGACCATATGTCTCACGTCCCACTGTTCATAATTACTTTTGCTGGGCAAAGGAGTACAGAAAATTTTACTATAAAAGCAGATTATCAAGTCCCACACTAATCCAGATTAGCTAGTTCATAATCTTGAAAAATGTGACAAGGGCTTGGAACGAAGTAGACTTCTGCACACTGACAGAAATTCCAGTCTCAAAAATTATAATTCAGAGCACATTTTAAAACAGAATTCTAAGCTTTATTATGAATAAAAATCTGATTATTTAAAGCAACAATAAATATTCGGTTTGGGTTGATTTTGAAAATAAGAAATGGGGGGGAAGTGACATATGCCATAAAGCAGTCAGCACATTTTTAGTTGTTTTGTGGGGCAGGGTTCCTGCCACCCTCCTGGACGTTGCTTCGTGCCCATTAAAGTGATAGGGAACCCCTCAGACGATGACAGAGGTGTCAGTCAACAAGCTCTATGTTGACGTATCATTACAAAAGTTATGAAAATATTTTATGAAGGTTGAAAAGCTGCTTAGTTTATCTTTAGGTAGGAAGTAGATTGGAATGAGTACATCAAAAGTGATGTTCCTACATTAAACACAAATAGAATTTTATTATAGAAACCTAAATTCTAGATTTCTGCTGCTCTAAATGTAAACATGTTGGAGTTGCTTCGTAATTTATGTTCAGATTATTTTTCCCTTTAAAAACTTGTTTCCTCTGTTTTTAGCAAATAGAAACAAATTATAATAATTCAGTTTTTCTCAGTCTCAGTTTTGGATGTTGTGCTGTATTTTTTTTTTTTTTTTTTAAACTTTTGTTTTTTTGTTATGATGTTTAACCATAGCAACAATAAAGTTTGAGACTGGGAGTGATTCATTAACATTGCAAAAGCTGAAACAATATCTCAACTAAAGCCACAAATCCCAGATGAGTTGACAAGAAAGGGGCATGGATGCAGAGCAGGAGCAAGGAGCAGAGAGAGAAGGCGCTTCAAACCATCTCTAGCATTAGTCTTAATGTGTGGCTTAATAACAACTTGGATGAACTCCAAGCAGTTTAAAGTATGGAGAGCAAACTGGATAGGAACAATAATACATATTTGTGGTCAGCGATGAAGAAAATCACAGGCTCGAAGAAAAAGGAGGATCAGATAAATGAAAGTCTGGACTGAGCAAAGGAACTGGACACATTCTTCAGTAGGTTGAGTTCTGGAAACTGACTCCAAACTGACATCCCACCCTCCCCACCGTTTTTTCGTTTTACCTCTCAGATGTTTTAGCTTTCACATGGATCACCGTGTTGTTCTGCTTCTACAAGAGATGCTACTGCTCCTTTTGCCTTCTGTTCACAAACCTGTTTGTCTTCAGATTCAGAAAGGCAAAACCAAAGGAAGACTGCAGGTCCAGACTGTGTCAGTCCCAGTCTCCTGTAGGCCTGCGCAGAGCAGCTCTCTGGGATTCTGCAGCACTTCTTCAACTAAGAAACCTAGAGAAATTTCTAATGTTGTGGAACACATCCTGCCTTATTCAATCTAATAAAGATTCCAATACTGCTCAGGTAGGGACACAATTTTTGTTTACAAAGGTTATAACTAGAGTCAGTGTTGGAATTATGTCCTATCTTTCCTGAAATCATATCATCTGAATAGTTTTTTAACACTCCACCGAGATGGGAGGAGACAGATTTAAGAGATGAATCAGAGCACTTTTCTCCCTCACTGGAGTTTCTGTTACTGTTCGGCCTGTTTTTGACATCATGCAGAGTCAATGCTTTGTGCAAAATACATATTTAGATGCACATATATAGCCTGAAAACAGAACCCTAGCAAGGGAATGGTAATCATCCCCACTGAAAGAAACGCTTAATCTGACGGCATTTGCAAAGTGTTATTAGCTGTGGCAACAGACAATACTGATGTTTTTTTTACTTGCACATATAGAACATGGCAAATTTAACCAGCCTAACTGAATTATTTTGTCTCATTAAAATTCACAGCACATTTTCAAAGCGTTGCCTGAAGCCATAATTACAACTTGCTCCTTCTAGCGCCGTCCGAAGAGAGGGGTCACTTTGGGTCGGTTAACCCCAAAAAACACAAAAAACATGACTCCAACAAACACATGGGTATGCATACAAATGTTTTTTTTCATCTATATTTCAAGAAACGGGTTAAATTTGTTCGAAAAGGTTCACTACAACCAGCTGACCCTCAGTTTCCCCAGCGACTTGTGTTTGCATTATTAACATGGCTTTATTCATATTAGGGGCAATCACTGGGACCACCACTAACCACATACTACTGAAAATATAAGGGATATCTGTTTATGGGTTATTATATTATAATGCTAAAGTGTTGTTAGGTCAAAATTAAAATACTTAGATGTTTCTGCCCCTAAAAACCTAGTTTGAGTTCTTTTAAAAGAAATGAAATGCAAAACCTTAACACATTCATGTTCTGCAGTTGTCGAAAGCAAAGCAAAAAAAACATGTGAAGTGATGTAACTTCACATGTGGTTGATGGATGTCACATGTACCTTTTTAAATATTAAATTGGTGGCAATTTCTGTTAAGCTAGACATTCTTTAGAAATGTTGCTAAACATCTTTAATCTTTCTTTCTCCATGATTTTTATTTATGTTTTTTGCTATTTCTTTGGACACTAGTAGCCTTTATTGAAAAAAAAAAATAAAATAAAAACTAAACAAAAGGAGAGAAGAAAGGGAAAGGACAAACATTAATTGACCCAGGACCAGGAATAGAACCAATGACCATAGCTTCTGCAGACAGTGTGTTCAACTAAGCCATACAGTCGCCTCCTCATTTATATATTTTTTCAAGATAGAATGATCTCGCTGAGTGAGGTGAGTGTTGGACCGTGTTGGTCTGCACAGCTAATGAGATTATTGCTTTTCACTTTTTATGACAAGCACATCTGTAACAATTCACTCCTAATAATTTTTATTGTACCAAATGTCAGGTTTTGAAGCATACTGACCTAATGAACTTAAGGTGGTTTGAGTGGTTGCCCACAACAGCTGAAATTGACAAATACTGGTAACCCCTGTAAGAAAACTAACTAATAACTTCTTATTTGAATATAAAAAATAAAAAAACATAACATAACGCCCCTTAATCAGAACATTAAAAACTGTCTAAGCACTACCGCAGGAGCTTGAATTTACAGTCTTCCCTATCTTGGGGGTAAGCTAATCAGCAGCAAGGAAAATAAATCTTACTTCGGAGTCACTGCTTTCTTAACACCATGTCAAGCCATTCCAACTCAGTGTTTTAACTTCCCAAAGCTGCATTTTCTTTTAAATATTTTAGTGACACATTACAAAACAAAAAACCAACAAAACAAAACATTTGAACTTTTCACCATCAATAGGCAAATCTGTAAAGACTTAATCATAAATAACGGAGGTCCACTGTACAGATTCAGCATTGGAGGGGTACGTTAGTGCGTGTACTGTCGTTAGCAAATTGTAATTGGACTGAATATGTTGGCCATTATCAGGTGCTCACTGAGTTCTATAGAACCCATGCAGGTTGGATCTAAGAATAATCCTTGGCGAGCGTGCTTGTGAATGAGACAGGATCAGATTGACCTTGCAGAGAAAGATCTAGGTGTGTACAGCTGACGCTCTAGCATTAGGCATTCAATAACAGATTAAGGACCAATTGATTGTTATGTAAGTCTCAATTAAGTCTTAAGTATTTATCCTCAATTCCCAAGTCAAGCATCAAGTCAAAACATTCAGATTTAACAAGACCTGATATAAAAGCACACAATTTAGAGCAAAACTGTGTTATCAATGTAGCCAAGAGAACTCTTGCTAATAACACAAAGTCAGAAATCAAAAAGCAAAATGATTGTACCACCTTATAATTCTTTATGCAAGTTCAAATTTCAGAGAAAGTTGTTCCATCTCTTTCTGTTTTACTCTTCTAGCAGGTTTTGTATGTTGCACTCAACTGCATTACTTTATACATAATAGGTGTTAGATTTTGGGTAAAATAAAAGTCTTTTCAAATAAGAAGGTTCAAATTAGATAAATCCGGTGATTGGCATAAAAGTCCAATTTAGATCATAGAAAATTTTTGAAAGTCAAGTCAAAAATCTTTTTAATGAGTTGAATCTGACTTGAGCACAAGTCATTTGACTTTAGTCCCCATCTCGGTTTATTAGTGCTCCTTTAAAGGCCTAAGAGTGGTTGAGTACCACACAAAGGCTCAGGTTAGGTTTTACTTGATGTTTTTTCAGACTAACGGCTGAACAAGCAAGGTAGACAGATGTTTTCAGAAAGCAAAGACGTGTCAGGCAGTAGGTGGAGGTGGATTGATGAATGAAGAGAGGGAAGAAAACTATCATACAAAGTTAAATGGAGAATACCAAAGAATGTGATCAATGGGCAGATCACCAATAGGAAAAGAGGATTCTGAAGATGCTCTGCAGACAATCACAGTCAGCCAAAGTTAAACCAGCAGATAAGAGCCGACGGAGACAAGTCCAACACACCTACACGGTCTGTTCTTTGAAATCTTTATTTCCCAGGGCTCTCCTTCTATTGCTCTGCACAGGCAGACTCAAACACACTCTTAGAAACACGGACTGGGCTGAACTTTCTCCCCCTGGTCAGGCAGCGAAGGAGGAACAAGGTGGCATCTATGTTCTACCATTCATATTTGTGTTGGAGGCGCCACGCGTCCTGAGCTCCATGTTGGCTGGAGGTAATTACACCTATACACCACCAATATCCCCTCCCATTACTGCACTCTAATGAGTGTTACTGCTCACACACACACACAATTTTGTCGAGGCAGTGGAGCCCAGTGACAAAATCAGTTAGCTTCATTCTGTCACATCAGCCCTGCTTGTGTTATTCTGTGGTCATGTTTTAATCCCCTCTCCAGGTTTCATTGCGTGACAGTTCAATTCTGGCAATAATGCTTTTTTTTTATTGTTTGGACATATTCATAAAACAAATATTTATGAGAGAAAACATAAAGGAAAGAAGAGCAGAGAGGAGAGGGGATAGCAGATTAAATTCTTTACAAACGGCTGTTTCTGTTCATAGCGTTGCTTCTACTTTGCAAGAGGAATTATCTAATATAGCTCCCTTAAAAGAGAAAAATAATTATCCATAGGAGGTTGACTTTCTGGTTAAGAGTTAGCAGAACGTCAGAAAACTGGAGCGTAAATTAAGTTTGCTTAGGAATTTCATGAAAACAGATTAGTGTCATAGAACGGTAAATCCGACTCGAGCAGAGGTGGATGTGTGAAAGGAATACTGATTTATGGCAAGATATGAATAATGAACTGAACATAAACAGAGACAAAGGGATACGGAACTAATCGGGGATTACGCGGAACAAAAACTAGAAAGTAAACAAACGGATGAAGTAAAGTTGAACACAGGAACTATGGAGCGTGAAAGAACTAAACAATATAAATAAACAAACCAACTAATAACAACAACGAGGGGAACCAGAGGCAACAAAGGAGCTAAACTACTGAGGAAATAAACTACAAACAACAAAGAAGTACGCGAGGGAAA
>JAVLVB010000001.1:9987576-10029152 GCA_032876305.1 Orestias chungarensis | reverse complement strand
CAGGCTCAGTACAAGCAGCCATCTGCCACGACCGACTGGGGGTTTGAAAAGACAGAAAGCTAAATTAGAAGCACAGGATACTGAAATAAAGGAGTTTATAGCAGCAGTTGTAGAACGTCACTGGAAGCATCTCAGCCCATGTTCTCATCCAAGAAGCTGTCTCAGCTAACAGAACGCCAGGCCAGGTGTGGTTACTATGAAGAGAAGAACACTAAGAGAAAACAAAAGGTTAACAAGGTTGAAATAACGGTAACTAAGTAGATTGGACAAAGGAAGAAAGTAGCAGAGAGAGAAGTGGTCAGATTGTCCTCCAGCAGTCTAAGCCTATAGCAGCATAACTATAGAAAAACTTAAATAACTTAACCCTATAGAGTGAGACATGAAGAAGGTAAAGCACACCGTTCAGTGTGCCTTATATTTATTATCTCCTTTTCTACCCAGGTATTTATTTTTTTCCTATTCCTCCCTATATTTTTGCATCCTCTTTAGTTTTTTCTCAGAGCAGTACTAGTCGCATCGCTACTCGAAGCTGCACGGCCCCCGAAAGCAGCGTTGGTATCCTCTCGCTATCTTATCCGTGAGTGACACTTGGCTTGACCAATGGGATGAGCGTATTCTGGATCGTCTCGTGTGATTAAATATGTTGTCAGCTCATTTGTCACAATGCAGGTCAAGGCCCACAAACAAGCTTACTGTAAATCTTCTATCTAACATGGCTCTTTATTGAGTTTCCATTAGCTTTTTACTGACTGTTTTCTGACTCGTATGGTTAAATGGGACAAATACAGGATCGGTGCTTTTATTTCAACATATCGGACGATTCCATTTTTCTTGGGACGGTTGGAAAACACTACCTTTATGACTGTTGAGAGAAAGATCAGTTATATAAGTTTGCCCCTAGTCCTTTGTCACTTTGCTTCAAAGCTGAAAATGTACAGAGGCTCTTGGTAGTCCCTTCAATGCTAACATGCACTTTTTCCAGGTTAAATTTGCTTGCTTATGCTAATATAAATGGATGTTCAATTGGCCTTTGACGTTAAAGAAGAAATTATGGTAGTCCCAGAGATGGAAAAACCCTCCTCAGCCAGTGTTGACACGTGGTAAACACCCGGAATGGATGAAACTGTTGTGGAACCAGTGTGGGGTAATGATGGATAATCACTGTGTTAACATGGTGGATTACATGATTCAGTCAGTGGAAGATGGCAATGAAACTCAAAACCAGGTGGAGAGGAGAAGCAGACACAGCAAATATATTTAAATATACATTGAAATGCACATAAGTGCAAGTTAAACCGTCACTTGTCTACCATAATGAATGGAACAAACTCACTGAATTTATTTGACCTTCAACCTATTCGCTCATTCAACTCTATGCTTTCAGTCCTTTTCCAGTAACCTCTTCGTTTTTTCTTCTCATAATGGCTACTCTCTGTATGCATGCTCTTTAGACCTCGGAATGAACCATGATGGAAACTGACACAGGAAAAAAGAAAGGGAGATGGAATGATTAGTCATGTATGAGCTGGAACAAAACATGACATGTCCACCGTTAGGATGCAATGGTTAGAAATGGTGAACATGCTGAATCCATTATCACCAAATACAGGAGATCTGATGATTTATTTCATCCTCCACTTTGTATTTATGCATAGAAAGCTAGTAAATGACCTTCAGATTTGTTGCTTGGGTGCAACTTAGCTGTCAAAAAAAAAGCTCCCCAATCATAGCATCTTTTTCCAGTCTGCTGCTGTATAAATTCTTGTGATCAGGCTGTGATGTGACCTCACCGGCTGGGTCATTAGCAAGCAGTGTGGCCATTGGCTGCTTGTCCCAGCGACGTAGGGTTATGGCTCCTGCTAAATCTCCAGGGAGGGCTTTAACAGTGCAAAACAACAATAGGGTCGGTGGAGTGTTTAGTCTGCGTCTGTGGGGGCTTACAGCAGATTGTGCACTTTGAAACAAGACCCTGATTTTTCACCAGAGACTTTAAGACTCTCTCACAACTCAGCTTATTACATCTCGCTTGACTTTTCATCTGTTTCCAAGACACACCAAACATGCAGTCATATCGTCACACTCAGACTCCACCAGGAGTAAAAGCTGATATTCACTGCTTCTCAATCAGTCCTGGCCATCAACTGCAGATGCTTCACATTTGTTTGGGACTGTAAAGAAAAAAGCAAAGTTTGAAGAATGAACTGAACCTCGTAACTTTAATCTGAAAACATAGATAGATTATCTAAGATTATTGATATTTTCTTTGTACCATTCTTGACTACAAACAGTCCAAACACCGTATATGAATCTCCATGGGCTCAAGTTTGCCACTAAAAGTTAACATATGTCTGAAGATCAATTGGTTTTAGCAAGATATTATATAAATTTAGTTTTGCCTTAAATTATCAATTGTTTGGCTTAAAAATGTTAGTTCTGAAACACAAGATATTTTATTTCCGTCTAAATCTTTTTCTAATATTGTGTTTGTATAGAGTTTGTTTATGATGTTTTGGTTTTACCCAAAGATAATGTAATATCAAATAGTTTAGTAAGATTTTACACAAAACTGGAAGTTTTTTTTAATGTGTTTTAATCCCACTTTTACTCCATTCAGAATATATAGAGGATGAAGGAGATTGGTAAGAGTTTCTGCTCATCTCTGTTGCAGTGTTTACAGTACGATAGAGTTTTCATGCACATTTTGAGGTATCGTATTTGGAAAAGGGGGACAGATGTGGCAAAATTTTACACTCCCTCAATTTGCAAGTATTGCACCCTTTTTAAGTGGCTTTTGGCTTTTTCTTTTCTTTGTAGAATCCAAAATACAATTATAAATAAAGCCATTTAAATCAAGTCAAGTAAAACAGCAACAAAGCTTTAACCAATTTTAGTGTTTTTGGCCAGGTTAAAAAACTATTTTTACTATTTAAATTTCTCTACACAACATTTTTCTAGTTTTTTTGAAGTTCAGCATTTATAAACCCCTGTTCAAACAACACTAAAATCATATGAAAATCTGTTTATAATTATACTGCTTCTAAAAGGAAAAAGACTAAATCACCTCAAAGTTTGATCAGTCTTTTTTTTTTTTTTTGTGACAGACGGAACTGAACGAACCTTTATTGATAAATGATCAAACTTCTTTGTCCTGCATGACCATGGCATGACATCTTCTGGTTTCTGTGGGTGTTTGAAAACCCTAAGTTTTATATGCAAATAAATATGGCCCCAGGTTAATGGCAATTCACAGCAACATACTCAGGGAGAATGAGTCTTGTCAATGATTAAATCCATCGGTTGCATGCATTGACTCTGGTTGACTCCTTCGCTTTCCCCTCTGCCCATTTACAAAACAATAGTGATGAGAATATTCAGGTATACAAGCTAGCTTATGTAATGTACTTATATTTTGTACATGCAAGGTCGAGACAAGGAGGAATTCGGGAGCTTCTTCAAACCGTGTTTTTATTTCCTCCTGCGTCAAGGCAACGACGGATAGCAGTAGGGACATTCAAAACGCGATTGCGTAATACACATGTTACATCCCCCTTTCTCAGTAATAAAACAAACTGACTAAGTTAAGTGCTATCTAATGTAGCTTTCTTTTATATATAACGTGCAATCATGAACTTCAAAAATAAACTTCTTTTTAACAGAGCAATAATGAATACACTCCTTTTATCAATATAGTGCACCAATGAGATTTACTTAAACTTTAGTGCAAACAACTTTTATGAACATCAGCTTTCTCTCTTCTATGTAAACATGTAAACCTCTTTTGTTTTTCAATATTATTATTATGTAAACATAACTGAACTAGGAAGGAGAGGTTACTAGCACATCACTTCCACTCAGGCAACTGTAACACGCCTGTCCCTGACAACAAAACTGCAAACGTAGTCAGTTCATAAGTTCAGTGTATCAGGTGCTTTCACCGTTCTGCCCCGCCTGGTTCTATACAGTTCATCTGGTTGGACTTGAGAGCGCTGTGGGCGCCACAGAAGGTGAAGATGGTGATTCTGAAGGGACAGCTCCATGTTCCTGCTGCTCAGCTGCTCTTGTTTTAGGTGGATCCTGCCAGGCCTCTTCATCTGATGTAGTGTGACGTGACTGGTTGGCAGTTGCGGTACTGCGGCGGAGATGTTGGCTTGTGCGACGATACAGCTTTCCTCCTTTGTCCACAATGTATGAGCGTGGAGCGCTGTGCGGGTCAACGACAACTGCAGGGGACCATTTTTTGTTACCAGGGTTACGGCTGCATCCTGACCTCATCGCCAGGTTGCAGATCAGGGCGAGTGTATGCTGCTCTCCTGTCGTGGTAAAGTTTCTGGGTGCACTTGGTGTTGTCGAGAAGTTGCTTTACTTTGAGTGAATCACAGCTAAGTGGTTTGAGAAGTGCATGTGCTGTTGGGAGTCTATTCAGAGTCCTCCTGCCCATAAGAAGTTGAGCGGGTGACAATCCAACTGATTCAAGTGGAGTTGTCCTGTAATCCAGTAGAGCAAGATGTTTATCTGGTGCCTTATTCCACAGCCTCTTAACAGTTTGCACTGCTCTTTCTGCTTCACCATTGGAGTGTGGTGTGTGTGGTGAAGATGTTTTGTGCTCGATGCCATAACTTGGACAGAACTCTTTGAACTCCTCTGATGAGTACTGTGGGCCATTGTCAGTCCTCAGAACAGCAGGGATGCCGTGTCTGCTAAACTGAGCTTTCAAAGCTTCAATGGTTGTGCTGCTACGTTGATCTTTCAGCCTGTCTGGTTCGATTAATTTATAAAAATAGTCCACTAGTACTATGTACTGCTTGCCCTCAAACTCAAACAAATCTGAGGCTACTACTTCAAATGGTAGCTCAGGTGTTTCGGTTGGTTTCAGAGGTTGCTTTGGGAGTCGGTTCAGAACTTCTGCACATTTAGCACGGTTTCTGATCATGTTCTCGATTTCAGCTCTCATGCCTGGCCATTACAAGAATTCACATGCTCGCTTTTTGCTTTTCACCGTGCCGAGGTGAGACTGATGTATGAGGCCTAGCATGTGTTTTTGCATGGAGGGTGGGAAAACAATACGCATACCTTTGTATACGATGCCATTATTTACTGTTTACTATTTATTGTTTTGTTGGACAGTTGTGCTCTGGACAGTGTGTCTGGAAGTTACATATCTTTCCCTATCCTATACTTTACTGTGATGTCGTACCACTGGAGTCGCAGACGCATTCTCTGGATACCCATTGGTGTAGACAGCAGCGGCTTTTTGTAAATGTCTTCAAGCAGCTTGTGGTCATTGAATATTACAACATGTTTCCCAAATATGTAGTGGTGAAACTTGGTGCAGACATGAACGATGGAGAGCATTTCCTTCTCGATCTGCGCGTAGCGCGTCTCAGAATCCGTCATTGATCTTGATGAGAAGGCCACTGTCTGGTCGTCCTGTGCCAGAACAGCTCCCAGTCCGGTGGTGCTCGCGTCACAGTATATTTCCACTGGTTTTGACACATCGTAAAATTTGAGTACAGGGTGATGTGCGCAAACATACTTGAGCTTATTGAATGCCTGTTGCTGCGCTGGCTGCCATGCGAACTCCAGATCACTTTTTGTGAGCTATCTCAGGGGTGCGTCAATCTCACTGAGGTTTGGAATGAACTTTGACAGCTAAGTAACAAACCCTAGGAAGCGCCGTACACCTTCCTTGTCAGTAGGTGGCGGCATACACCTAACAGCTTCAGTTTTAGCAGGGTCAGGTTTCAGTCCATCAGCTGTTATCAAATGTCCTACATAAGGCACTTCTGAGTGCCGGATGTGGCATTTGTTAAAGTTCAGTCTCAGGTTGTAGCTCGTGGCTCTCTCAACAATTTGTTTTAGTATTTGGTCATGTTCTGTCACAGTAGGTGCTGCGATGAGGATGCCATCCATAATGCCAGTAGCTCCTGTGATGCCTTCTAGCATTTGATCCATGATGCGCTGAAAGATTTTGGGTGCACATTTGATGCCAAACGGTAGTCTGACCCACCTGAATCTTCCTATTGGTGTTGAACGTTGTTAGGAAAGATGAAGCCTCATCCAACTCAATCTGAAGGAAGCCTGACTTTGCATCCAATACGGAAAACACCTTTGCGTTGGGCATGGTTGACACAACTTCCTCTATTGTGCGCATTGGGTAGTGCTCTCTTTTCATTGCATTATTCAAGTCACCTGGGTCTATGCAGATTCTTAGCTTGTCCTTATTTGTTTATACCATGGAACTGACCCATTCCGTTGGTTGGTTGACTTTAACTATGTAACCATCCTGCACCATCTCATTTAGGTTTTTGATGATCTTTGTTCTGAGTGCAACTGGTTGTCGCCGCACAAGATGTACCACAGGTTTTGCCTTGGGGTCTATCTTGATAGTGTATTTACCTGGTAGTGTCCCTGTAGTGCGTGTTAGCTCTGGGAAGCTCTCAAGACCAGCTGGTATATTTGGACTTGTGGGAGTTTTCTTCGCTTTTTTCACTACACCATTGTCCTGTAGAGAGTCAAGTCTTATAATCAGGCCTAGAGCCTCTGCAGTTGCGCCACTCAGAACATTTTCTTGAGTGATATCCACTATTTTGAACTCTGCTTTAGTTTTGCACTTCTTTTGCTTTAGTGTTAGGTCAACAGCAGCAACAGGCCTTATTTTGTGGTTTGAGTAGGTTTTGAGCACTCTTTTGGAGGTTTTCAGCTCACCTTTGTGCTTTAGGGACTTGTAGCAGCTCAGAGTTCATTGCACCTGTATCAATTCTAAACTGTACCTTCTGTGACAATATGTCGATGTCGCCCAACTACTTATCTTCTGCCAGAGTTGCAACTGGAATAACATCTGTGGTCAGGTTAATGTCCAGTATTTCCTCCTCACTTGTGTTATCTGCAGATTCCACATCCACTGCTTGTACCGATTTATTTCGACAAACTGATGCCCAGTGGTTTGGTTTATGACAGCAGTTGCAAATGGAGCCTTTTGCTGGGCATTTACCTCGATTCAACATGTGCTTGGGGTCTTTTCCACATTTTGGACAGTTTTTAGTCCTGCTCTGCATTGCTTGTTTATTCTATGGGGGCTTCTGCTGCACTTGACCGTATGCCTTTTCATACAGTGCTTTATACTTGGGTTTGATGGACATTGCACAGACCTGTGTATCCTCCTCTCTCCCAATTTTCATTTGCGTTTGTGACATTTCAAACTGTTGGGGGATCTCTATGGCTTTGGCCAGGGTCAGCTCCTCTCCTTTGTCAAGCAGCCTCTCTTGGGCACGTTTTTCTCTCAATCCCGCTATTATGGCGTCTATTAATATGTCGTCTGCATCAGCGTACTCACAGTCCAGCAATAACAGTCGCAAATCTTTCAAAAAGTTATCAAAAGTTTCAATGGCGCCCTGTTTTCTTTACTTGAAGCGGTGCCGTGCGATCCGCTTATTCTTCCGCGGTCTAATATAGCCAGCAAACTTCTCCAAAACGTTGTCAGGGTCAGCCTTCTGTCCTTCTGCCCACTCGAGCGTCTTATAGATTTCTCTCCCTTGCTCACCAATCCAATCGCCGATCCAGCCCGCTTCTGTCTGGCTTCCAGCGAAGACAAAGGACCCGCTAAGACAAAGCTAACAGGGATACGACACGGTTGAAACTCTTGGTACAAATCTGCCGCGTCCCAATCAATCTTCGGTTGATCAAACTGCATCATCATGGCTGCGCAGGTAACTTATTGGTCTTGACAGCTTTCTGACACCATGTAATGTACTTATATTTTGTACATGCAAGGTTGAGACAAGGAGGAATTCGGGAGCTTCTTCAACCGTGTTTTTATTTCCGCCTGCGTCACGGCAACTACGGATAGCAGTTGGGACATTCAAAACGCGATTGCGTAATACACAATATGTTACAACTTATAACCTATTATAGGTTTGTCTATTAGGACTAGTGATATAGTTGAGGAAGGGAAGGACCACATTTGTAGATTTTTAGCATATGTATAATACAATTTCTACTCTAGAAAAAACACATTAAGGTGCTACAGTGGTTGAAAGTACAATAAAGAAGTACGTTTTTTAAAATAATGATTTAATTCATTGAGGGGAAAAAATGTAATTGATTGTTGATTTATGGCTCGACATTCTTCTGCAGGTTTTTCTGGTAGAGAATACATTTGACTTGATGCTGATTTAGATCAGATGGTAAAGATGGTAAATGGCCTGTAGTTCCACATTGAATTAAGTCCAAAGGACCCCAAAGTGTTTACACTAAAATATATTTTTATTTTGGTCAAGAAAACATAATTGTGAAACACTGTTATATTGTTAAGTCTGCCCTTATCAGTCATAATGTTTTCAGTAATTTTGATAGAGTGATTCCTCCACCAAGGGGTCATCCATGCTGTATGGTTTACTCTAGTTGAAGACTATGACTTTCACTTTGGTTTACAAAAATATTAGAAAGATTTCCAGACTGGTAGATGTTAGTGACCTGCGATGGACTGGTGAGCTGTCCACGGTTTACCCCTGTCTCTCTTCAAAGATAGAACCAAGCAGACCCCGCGACCCCACAAGGATAATGGATGGATTGACTTTCTTTATGAGTTGTTACTATTTGAATTGTTGACAACAGCCATCAGAGAAGTTACGTTTACATAACTTGTTATATATCCAGGTTATACGTATATATCAACATCTTTTACAACTTTTGTAAATTGTAGTTTGAGATGTTACCCAGAACCTCTGGATAATAAATAATGGGTTTTTCTAAGAAAATAGGCTTCAAAGACAAAACGATTACAGTGAAAACACAGGTGGCCATAACCACATTTCAATTTTCAAGTTCCACAAACAAACAAGCCATTCACATCATTCAAAAACAAACATCCAAATTAATCCAAGTCTGGCAGAGCCTGACTTCCAGTCAGTCTAAATATCAGGGCTAATTTGAAAAACAAAGCCAGACCTGAGGTTGATACAAAGTAATGGAAAAACAATGAAAGAGTATAGAGTAATAAAAAAAACAGAAAGAAAGTTCAGTCAGAAATATAAAGCAAAAAAAAAAACCTGGGCATTACATTTTTCATAACCTAACCATAACCCTTTCACCTAAAATAGGAACATACAGTTTAAGTGCTAAGAATCATTTTTGTTTGTTTATGCATCGATGTAATCTGAATATGTGAATTAAATTACATTGAGTAGCTTGGGAACAACAGTCGTGGTTTGTTGTGCGAGTTTTTGTACACATGTTCCTAGTTTTTAGTGAACTCTGCTGGCAGCACAGCAGTCGGTCAAGAACTGGGGACAAAGCTAAACTTATTCTATATGAAGAAACACAGAAAAAAGGGGAGAAAATAACAGAGCATGTGGCTTGGTCAGAAAATCAGCAGGCAGTTTATCAAAAGTGTTCTTACTTTTCGGCGAGACAGGTCTCTTGACAGCATCAATTTTAAGCATACTTCGCTTTATTAAAGATCAGTGCTTTCATCTGCTCTGTTCTGGCGGGGGTTTTCTCCAGTTGTAACCTGCTAGTATCATGGCTTGTATCATTAATATGGAGGACTTTCTTTTCCAAGAATCATTGTCTGCACAGGGCTTTGTCTTTGTGCATCCAAAAAACGAAAAAAAAAAGATATTTCAAATGAATGAAATAAGTAATTGAAATAAAAAATTATAGGCACTAGACGTGACTCGTGCTCATGAACCGGGTTGATACCAAGAAGAATGAAGGGAAAAACAGATCCAAGTGTAAGACAAAGAGCTGGAGTCCAGAAACAGAAACACGGTCAATGTCCAAAATATCAGAGACAGCGGGGTATCCTGAGGAAAGGGCAAGATAGGAAAATCCAAGTAACCCAACTTGGTTGTGGACAAAAGTAATATACAGGGAGGGCTGGGCATTTAAATGCTAAACTTTTAATAATCTGGCAAAGAGGATTGGGGTGAGGAGCGTTTAAAACGACAGAGGAACAGGTGGGAGTGCTAATGGGAGTGGGTGTGGTCGACACCGGTGAAATAAATGAATAATCAGCCAGGGACTGAGACAAAAAAAAACAGACTCAAGAACACAAATATTTCAGAGGAAATAAGGATAAAAAAACGGAAAAATGCGGCGGAAGCAAGGAAACTGTGGAGGGCTCTGACTGAGGCAAAGAAACTGTGGAGGTCCGCAGTGGAAGCGATGAAGGAACCGTGGGGGACACTTATGTAGCTGCAGAAACTTAACAGGTGTGCAGTCGAAGCGTTTGCATAAAAAAGTATTCATGGAAACACGGCATGAGTATATGTCATGCTAATCCTTTTCTGCCTGTTCTTTATCTTATCTTGAGAAACGATGAGCATTTGTGCATCTTTTTATCAACTTTTGGAGCTTGATTGTTACATCAGTGGTTTCTGATTCAAAAGATCTGTTTTAGTTCATAAACAATTAGTCCAATACATGCTACATAATTCTTAACACACAACACCTTTCAGAAAGGGCAATATTAAGGCTAGATGAAATATACATATGTGACAGCTGTATAATATCTTTTGTGATATCAGGATGGAAAAACCGTTTATATACTGACAAAAATAAAGGTGACAGGCTTTGAGACAAGTTTGGAGAGAATGAGTGAAGGGGAAGACCATTAACCAGAAGAAAACCTCCAGTAAATGCTGTGACATCATTCTCCAAGGTAACACCTCTGGACCTGTTAAAGTTTCCACCCCACACACACATCTACATTCATGTTTGCTGAGCAGGTTCAGAGGTAAGTGTTGTTAAAAAGGAGGGCCAGACATGCAGAGAGACTGTTTGTGGAACTGGGTGGGTCTATGGGTGGTTACATGGGTGTGTGTGTGTGTGGGTGTGAACGTGAGTGTCCCGAAGGCGCTTTGCAACAGCCGACTGTGGATGAAAACAGAAGCATGTCACTGGTAGTCAAGCGTGATGGTGAAGTCATGGGTATTTTTCCAAAGTGTTCTGAATTTGTATGGATCTGTGTTTTTGGTTCGTATGAATCAGCAATGTCGCTCCTGTTTTCCCGTTTGGGTGCAAAACCTGGTGTCAACCTTTTTTTTTTTCTTTTGTGTTGTACAAATATGACGAGTTGATGAGCAGCCATATAAATTGCTTTATGTCCTTCATTTCGTCCACTCTGCTGGCCTCAGACAGCTATGACAATGAGATTACCTAAATAGAACTGTGTGTTGTGCTAACACTGAGCACAGAGGCACACAAGAAATAAATTTTAAAGCCAAATGCTGAAATCAAAGGTCACCAGACCTGTTTGTTTTCTTCAGAGGAAAACACACATTTACTAAAGCAATCTAAGAAATGTTCTAGCATGTGGAACAAACTTGTCCAACTTGTACTTATCAAAGTGAAACGAATATTTAGTCCTTTTGAATGTTGGTTTGAAAAACAGATTCTGTAAAAACATTCATTGCGCATATTGAGAAACTTGTTTTTCTGTATTCACACAAAGTGGGTTTATGCAATTCAATAATAGTCAGGTTGTTTTTACTGGAACTAGCATTGTGGGGAACATCTAGTGTAGAGATGAAGGAAATATCTGCATAGACATATGTATTGGCCAATGTTATGCAAGTTTTTTACCTGTAACAGTCCTATCTGTAAAACTTGGTTGATATTGATAAATATTTATTCGCATCTCTGTGTTTGTGTATGTATTTCATAAGGGAAGATAATAATGTACAGTCCATTGAATTTTAGTCTAACAAATACTACATACTCTTTTTTTTTTCCATCTTCCAATAACCATTCTTTGAATGATTCTGAGATTTGTTAGAGAGGATTAGTCTAAGAAACAGCATCGTGAAGAACAAGGAAATCAGCAGAATGGTCAGGAATGGTGTTGTAAAGAAGTTTAAAGTTGGATTAGGTAATTTAATTTCCACTGAGGATCAATAAAGTATTTTTTAGATTTGAATGTACTTTGAATTTGAAAACAATATCCCAAAGTATGAAACCCTCACATGTAAAGTTACCAGGGAATTGCTGTTCACCCACAGACAGGTAGAAGATCACTAATCAGAGAAGCAACCAAGAGATCCATGGTAATTTAAGAGTAGCTGGAAATATTCTAGGTTCAGCTGACAGACTCTCTTGTTAGGATGACAGGTGGTCCTGCACTCTGTAAATCTTGCCAGAGGACAAAAGAAAGCCCATAAAATTAAAACTATCTCAATTAAAATTTCCCCACAAGTAATTTGGGGGAAACAGCAAACATGTTGAGAGTGTTCTTTGACATGGCTTCGGATTTAGAACTTTAACCACATAGTGATAGCAGCATCATGCTGTGGGGATCATTTTTTTCAGCAAGGACATGGACGCAGGTCAGTTGACAGGAAGAAAATCCTGTGAAGAATAGACCTAAATCCAAAATGAAATTATTTTGCTGAGACTTGAAAACTGCTTCTTCTCTGAAAGTTTTTGCTTTGTTCCAATGCCTACTTGAGGAGGATATAACGCCACTCCTCTCACCAACATTAGTAAGCTCTTGTGTTATAAAAACATACAGAAAAAGCAACAGATGCTCTTACCTTGTTTTTTTTTCTATGCAGAAATACTTTGCAGATTTTTTCTCCTACAATTCATAATTTACTTGGTTTGGGATTCTCATACGCAACAAATGAAATTTTATTTTAGATGCTTTAAAGGGAGTAATTTTTCTCAGTTTTTCAGCAGATAAATTATTGATGTAATCTTGAGCCATGTTTGCTGCGATGTTTGCTTGAGGCTGTTAGCATCTGCAATGTTAGCTTTACATCTCTTTCACCAGGGGAGCGAACCAAACAACTGTCCTTGATGGTCTTATAATGGTATCCTTACCTTTCAACTTTTTTAACTAGAACAGAGTTTTGAGTTCTGACATCCGATGAAAATTGAACACACCATTTCGTCCTTTTTGACATACTTAAGGAGAGCTTCGTCAAGCCTTCGATAGGATTTACTGGTAGGTTTGATAAGTGATCCAGTACTTGGAGTTTTTACTTAAAGCACTCCAACCAAGTCACTATTTCACCTTGCAATTGTTTCTCACCACTAAAGTAGAAGTTTGCAACACCAGTCCTTCATTTTGTTTGAGTGCTAATAAAGTTGTAGGTTTTAGGCATTGTAGCTTTTGATTCCTGTTTGTTCTTGTCTAAATATTTAGTATCATTTGACTACATATGGACAGGATTTTCTTAGCCACATTTCATAAAAGTATATAATGCTAAGAATATTTAACACAAGTATTTCCTCACACTATTCTTAGTTGAAATAAACATCTGCAGTAGGAACATTTCACCACAACGCTGAACCTCTTATCAATTTCTTTTTTATAAAAACAATTATTTTTACATGCTTTATTTGCTTGGCCCAGTAGGGAAATGAGGAATGATGTTTATTGAGTCTTGGACGTGTGAGCCTCCAAGCTGCCACTGTGGGTGCAGGCCTCCCTTGTTGTGCTGGCATAGCACCTCCAGCAGGCTGCCTGTAAAGCTGTCATTAGAGACCACAGATCCCGGAGGAACGGACCAATCAACCTCACAAGACCAGGCGCACATCATCGTGCAAGGGTTGTTCTTCTAAAACTCATTCAGGGCTGTAGTGTACAGGTTATGCCGTTAATCCTATGACCTGTGCCCACCAACAAAAAACAGAAAACAAGCATTCCTGTCAGTTTATCAGGAACCATAGGATAACTCAGAGTTATGGGGTCATTACCTTTAGTTTCTATGATGCACTTTGGCAGGTCATATTTCTCTCAGCATATAATTGTACCGCCTGCAGCTAAATGTTTGCGTAAACCCAAACAGGCTACTGCTGCTGCGTTTTATAGGATGTATTAGCTGTTTCAAATGACGTCGAGCGCAGCAGGGAAATCGTAACGGATTGTAAAAAAAAAGGCTGACTCTTTGTGAGTGTTTGTGATTGTTTAGTGCCACACAAGCACTGGGACTCATAAAAATAAACTAATAATGTTTATCTGGATAACATCAAAATACTGTGTTAAATTTTAGGATAGATGTCAAAAACTAGATGTATCTAAACCTAAAACCATTTGTTACCTGATGGAACATCAATGGTGAACATGTTCTTGATATCCAGTTGAGTGTTTGAGTAAGCTCTCTCACCAACGGTGTTATTTCAAGTGATAAAATACATCACTTAAGAGTTTGGACTTGATCTTAACTTGAGCACCAGTGATTTGTTAATTTTTTCAGACATATGTGAGTCACAAAATCTATTTGATATACATCTCTCAGGTAATAACTTCCAAATTGATTCATATAGTGTAGGGAAGTGCCTAAATGGATGGGCCTAGGCCTAATGAAATCTGTTTCTGTAAGAAAAACAGATTCATTTGGGAGCGATTTCACTAAAAGTCTTCATAAAATAAAATTACCATAATAAAACTTTACTTAACAACTGCATGGTTTGGATGTTTTGCTTTACATCTCTTCCTCCAGGGGAGCAAACCAAACAACTGTCCTTCATGGTGTTATAATGATATCCTTGGAACAGAGTTTTGAGTTCTGACATCAGATGAAAATTGAACACACCATTTTGTCCTGTTGGACATACTTAACGAAACCTTCGTTAAGCCTTTGATAGGATCTACTGGTACGTTTGATGAGTGATCCAGTACTTGGAATTTTTTTCTTAAAGCACTCCAACCAAGTCACTATTTCACTGTGCAATTGTTTTTCACTATTAAAGTAGAGGTTTGCAACACCGGTCCTTCTTTTTGTTTGAGTGTTAATAAAATTGTAGGTTTTAGGCATTGTAGCTTTTGATTCCTGTTTGTTCTTGTCTAAATATTGAGTGTCATATGACTACATATGGACAGGATTTTCTTAGCTACATATGTCATAAAAGTATATAATCCTAAGAATATTTAACTCAAGTATTTCCTCACACTATTCATTGGTTTTCAGACTGTGGCTATGCTCCAGGGCAGTGTTGAAGTCAGATAGACAGTCAGCAGACCTGTGAGCAGAACCACCGCAGAGCAGCATACTTCTGCCAACCAGCCTCGGCCTGTGGCTCTGTCCTGGCATCAGCTGTGTTCAGGGCTAAAAGACCAGCGGCAGGTTCTTTTTATGTTGCTTTCACAGGCGTAGCTCATACTCTAAGGTAAGACATTAGCAGTCATTAGTTCTGTCCCACAGCCAGGCATGTCTTTTAGTTTTGCTTTTACGCTCTGTGTTTCAAACACCAGGCAAAATGTTTGTCACAAGCTTACATTTCCATTAAGGGTGACTTATTTGCACAGTCAACAACACCAGGTATTTCACCGAGTGTAAATATAAGAAACAAACCGCCAACTTCAAAGAAGTCCAGCTCATTTAAGGAATTTTACAGTTAATGCCGATTTGATTTGATTTTTACCTCTTACTATTGTGCAAACTGTGTTACGAGACACTGTTTGTTTTAAACATTTTCTACTTGGCAGCGCTAGTTTTGAAAGCCTCGTCTGTTATATCTTCCATGGCCTACTATGGAAATCACCATTTAGTAAATATTATGCAAGAGTCACACTCTTAGTAAACTCTGAGTCACACTTAACAGTAAATTGGACTATAATAACATCCTATGTTACGATATCTCACAATATTAAAACGCCACAATATTTTAGCTTGTAACTTCAAATGGTTAAGTGAATTATAATTATGAGTCCTGGATTTACAGGAAAGTGCTTTACGGATTACACCCTGCTCATCTATGTTTGTAGTAAAAACAGGAATTAGTTCTAGTTTTTTTTTTAACCTAAACTGGACACATTACATTTGAGGATATTCCGTTTTTTCCTCGACCACTTAAAAACAGTGGTGTGCTAATTTACAGATTCTCCACCAGAGGGCCTCTGAGGCTAATGCCAGGCTGGGTGCTCCTGCGGCATCTATGCTTTGGCACAGGTTTCGCTCATCATGTCATCAAATGACAAAGCATTGCAGCGTAAGAGGAGCGGGTTCCCAGTCATTCATCACCTCAGTGTTAGTTTATATGATAATAAATACCCTCAGCGCCAGCTGTCGTGTGTTTTATACAGTTTTCTCTTTGCTCCTCATGTGTCCCTAGTAATCTCTATCTTGTGTGTGGTCAACACAGGTTACACCCTTTTCTTGATCTACAGTGCTCCAGATCAACCTCCAAGCTAAATACCTCAGTGACGTATCGGGATTTCTCATTTCAACTTGTAACAACTCCTCCAAACAATGGACTTTTAAGTCTCTGTCTGTCCCAGCACTTCCGCAGCAGCCTAAAATCCCACTGTCTTGAGATATCCCCTGGATAACACCTCCCTTGGAACCCAGCAACTCCAGATCCATTTACCTCTCCCTGGCGGTCAGCTTCAACTTTCAAATAAGATCCACCCAGCTTCGCTGGATCCACGTTCAGATCATTACTCACATGCTCCACTTACGTTTCTGGTTCCCCACATTGGTGCTCCACTTCCAGCTTCCAGTGTGCTCTTGTATCTGTGTCACTCCACTTTGTGTAAATAAATCACCTTTATCTGATTTCTGTCTCCTGAGAGTTCATCCTCTTTGTGGGTTAGAAAGATGCAAAAACATGACAGAAGGGATTTCTCACAACGATGGTTATAAGTTTTGGTATTTTTATTTTTCTAAGATAAAGTACTTATACTGGGAAAGCACCAGTTCTCTCACATTGTTTCTTTAAAATAAGCTTCTGAAACGGGACTGTTCTGTCCCAGCTGAATTAATCCCACACCAGCTCAATTGGGAAATCACTTTAACAGAACCTCCCAAACAACATGAAGCAGGCCATATTCTTCTGCAAAACACTTTTTAAATGCAAAAGTCAAAGTCTCTGATTTTGTTTAGATTAGGTGCTTCAAAGAATGTGTTTGTAGTCATGAAACTTGTAACTTATCTAACTTATGACGGCATTTGATCAAACCAATAAATCAGTTCTGGGAAGTAACCTAGGGTGGTGTAGACACATAGTTGACATTAGAGATAGCAGTTGGATACCTATTCACCTTAATGATGACATTTTGGAAATGGTTCATTGTTTTACTCGTTACCTCCACTTAATGATGTGCCTGTGGTATCATAATCATATCTTTGGTTATCTGCTGTTCTTCAGCACAGTATCATGGTAGAATATCTAGTTTGTTTATTTACGATCCGTGCTCCAGTGTGGATTTAGTTTTAGGAACATTGTTGCACAAAAAGCACATGTACATTCTTTTCTGTCTAAAGGTAACGAAAAAGATTGACTCTGAGATTCTTTTCTTTGCAAAAAGTCTGGCTGCTGCTATCTGCTGCAACTTTTACGATTAATTTGAAACAGGTCTGGGAGCTAAGCAGATGACGTTTTCCGGATTAAATTGTGCATTTATTGGTAAGGGATTAGGTGATTCATGTAAATGTACACTGCAAATGAATAAGGAGTCAATATAAGACTTTGCATTCATTATGGAGCTATGTACACTGGAAAAGGTGTTCCTTGGCAAGACAGCGGGGTGAATGTGATGATGGATGGTAAGATGATTTCAACCAAGTCTTTTTGCCCTGGAGGACAGATAATCAGAACTCTTAGGAGTACTGTGAACTTGTAATTTTTGGGGAGATTGGGGCCAATGCTAACAGCCTCAAACATTTAATTTGACACAGCTAGGAAAGCCAGATTTAGAATAGATATATTATTTTAAAAGCCCTCTAAAATATATAAAAAAGTCAAATATAAAAATAAAAAAAAGTGAAAGTGTGAGAATTTTTCGTTTATCAGCATGCATTGCTGTAACTAACGCACAGTCAACATCTGTACTGAGATTTGCAGAATAGAATCACTGCCTTTGTCCGTCAGCCACCATGTTGAATTAATTTTATTCTACAGCTTTTTGGATCATGCAGTTTTGTCACTGGCACTCATATAAACAAAAAATACTTGAAACGTAGAAACTGCTAAGTTGCAAAATATGTGTAGAAAGATACAATGCTACAGAATGAGATGAACAAAATAAGAATATCATGTGATAAGGTGTCTGCATACACTCATCACTAATGTTTTACTTGTATGTTAAACGACTTTCACTGTTTGATTACATTTATACGGTACAGTATATAAAGTGCTTTATTTCACAGGAATTGCAGAATATCACCAAAACTATATCTGATCAAATGTATTGTGCCTAGCATGGCTGTGCTGAAGCCAAACTGTCAACCCGTGATTGTGGGTAGTTCCTGTTCACACACAACCTTCAAGGTCCACAAGGCACACCATCTCAAGCTCCCTCCCACTGCTTTACATGCCATGGTATTTTGTCATAGCATGGCATAGCAAGATGTGGTTCACATCACAGTGATCGTGGCAAAGAGGAACATCCAAAAAATCATTGACAATTTGAAAAAAAAAATCATTTTTTATTTTCAGCTATAGGATGCTAAAAACTAAAATAACAGAATCAAATAGGTCAGTGGGACGTTTTCTCGCGGCATTACATAGCATTGCAGCCCTCTGTGACAAGGATCCATCACTGATAGGCAACCTAATTAAGTAATCTTAGTCCATCACCCCACCGTAACACTTTGGAAAGGGGTCATCAAAGAGTAGGCAAGCATCTGACTTTCTCACTTGGAATTCAGTTCTTTCCATTTATCACATCGAAAATATCAGCTTTAAAGTAAAAGTAGACCACAAAAAGTACTTACTCTCACCAAACATTCAATACCAATATTTTAAAAAGAACATTGATTTTGTTTTTAGGGCTAAACACATTAAACAAAAAAATTGTGTTTTGTTCTACTGCTACTACTAAAAAATGAAAATAATGGCATACTATTGTAGCATATGGTATACAAATATTTAAAAAACATGAATGCTTCTTACTACTTTAAACATCCCTATACACATAATCTAAGGATTAGCCTTCCTCCTGTAAAAATACATAGAAGGAAGAGAAAGGTGGCATGAGCTGCTGATGGATATGTTGATTAAATTCATAGCAAATGTTCTCCAGAGAGTATTCAGTAGAGAGGGGTTGCAAAGTGTCTTATTCAATTTGTCGTGACTTTAAAACAAAGTGAGTAAAGTCATAGTAAGTGAAGTCTTTCAGAGCTACAACCTCCAAAAAGTCCAATTTACAATAAGAAACTGCAGTACTGGAACTACTACTTGAAACATCTAATTAAGAGCTTGGATACTATTGTTAAACGCTTCTGCTAGATAATGTTGAACAACATGACATATTCAACTTTATTTAGATGAAACAATAGTATAAAGACTTTTTGGGAGATTGTCTTATGCAAATATCTGGAAAACTGTTCCAAGTTTCATGTTTGTATCAAACTTAATCTTACCCTGGCCTTATTTAGAGATATTCTTTCCAGGATTTAAGGTTTCCTTCAAGATCAAGAAATCTTTTTGCTGGACTCAATGATTGATTGATTGATTGATTGATTGATTGATTGATTCATTCATTCATCTTCTGCTTATCAATTATTTGGTCAATGGGTTTGCTGGCCACCAATTCTAACTGCACAGAAACGTTCTATAGCATCAATAATTATGATCAAATATTACTCATAAAATAATATTTCATAAATAGCTGTATGTGCATTCAATCAGTACTTCTTAAAGAAAAGAAAAAGTAAAGTTATTTTCTTATTGATATAAACTGACATGATTTATTAAAAAGTTAAAATTAAGAAAAAACATTTAACCTTAGAACTGGTGTTTCGAAAGGTATTATCCTGCAGGCCCGATCATAAATAGGCTGGATTTGGGTCTTTAGTTTGAAACACATTCTCTAAATAATTATGTCGCTAACAGCTTCACCAACCATCTTCACAGGGATTTTTACTTTTCTTTTATGGCTGATATCCCAATGTATCAATTAAAGACATTATCCTGAGTGACAAAAAAACGAAATCCTCTTTGAAAAGAGATTCCTATTAAATACATTAGATTACTGAGATTTCTACAAGTTAAGATAATCCTTTTTATTAAAAGCCAACCCTGACAAAAACCTGCATTTGTTTTGACGGTTCCATAAGAACTTTTGCAGGAATCAAGATAAATCTCTGTGAAATTCCTCAAACCTTCATTTTCCTGTCCCACGTCACATAACCTCAACTACAGCTTACATAAAAACAAACACCCATGTCCAAAGTGCTGAAGACGAGACCCACCTGCCAATCGCTCAGACAAGTCGGCTACTGTAACCAGCACATAAACATAATTAATGAACGAATCTATCGCCAAGAGCACCTTCCGACACAAGGTTTTTCTCCTTGGTTTCCTCCGCGGAGAGTCGAAACAAACTTCCCTCTGCACAGTGCACCCTCACAGTCCCCTTGCTGAACAGGCAGCACTATTTCTAATAAGGCAGAAAAATAAATATGGAAAGTCAAATTACGATCTCAGTCATAATGCATCGCGTGTTATATGAAGTTTTTCGCATATGCTAACAGTAGGTTTGATTAATGAAGCAGGATGAAAATATTCATTCAATACAAACATTTGGATCAACTTTCAAACAGAGACAGAGTAAAGAAAATGCTCAAAAACACATATTTATATTTGATGGGGAGGTGTGCGGACTCAGAGGACAGGGGCTATGCGTTTGGCAGGAGGGGATGTCGGATGGGTTATGAGTGAAACCCTAGAACAGAATGCATTGAGGATGTGTTGAAGCTGAGCTTGCAGGAGTGTCTGGCCCCATTAAGGAGTAATGAAGTCTGAGGACAGTCATGAGCATAGCTGCACACCAATCTTTGCAGCTCAATATTAATGCATCCTTTACTCTTGTCATGACTTTTTGGCTCTAGCAAATAACGAGGAACTTGTTGGGTAGCTACAACTGTTTTTTTTAGCACCATTTCTTTGCACTTAGGAACTGACGGTCTTGCTGGTGGATAGTGGGAAAAGGGGTGGTTGGAACTCTTAGGACCCACAAGGTGGTTTGTTCTCTTATGTTAACTCTGAATGGATGAAAAACATCTCTAAATGTCAATTTTAAAATATTGTCAGAGAAACTGAAAGGATTTATGTCTTGACTTAGACTGGGCTATTCTAAAACATGAATACGTTTGATCTAAATCATACTATTGTAGCTCTGCCTTTATTTCTAAGCTTGTTTTTCTGCTAGCAGGTTAAAGCTCCATTCCAAAGATGTGGTGCTTTGTTACTTTTAACCAAGCCAAGACCTATGTTTTTAATTTCCTATTTTGGTCCACATCAAAGTTAGATCATGCATTAGCACTTTAGGCATAGTTTGCCCTCATATGAACAGCTTTCTATATGGTTCAGAAAACTAGAGTTTTGGTTGCATCTTATCATAGATTTCTATACAGTGCTTCATGGTAGATATGTAGCAGTGGCTTAGGGGTAACTCTCAGGTGGTGAGGACTGTCACACCAGGACAATTGTGTACCAAAGTGTGGACAGGATGAGTCATGGAAGAAGTCACGTATGTGTAACTTACCAAGTCCTATTACTTATGACAGATGCTTAGCTTTACTCTCACATCCATGAGTTTGATAAGAGGACATCCAGTTTCCCAGCTGTAATTTGCCTGCTTCATTTAACTTTACTTCACACAATAACACATGTTCTCAATTATTACTGCCCAGCAACTACTTGCTTCACAGTCTATTGGTAGGTTGATTGCCTTGCTAAAGAGTGACCCCAATACGTTTTGACATAGAGAACACCACACATCTCAAAGGCTTTTTTTTGTAATTTCTTGGTATTTTCTTGTTTGCATGTGAGCCCAGACTTTTAATCACATTCACATGTTCAATTTAAATCTGCTATTCTTGCATCTTATTCGAATTTTCCAGAAGAGTTGTGCGTTCTCTGTCATGTTTCTACATAATGATCATCCTATTTGACAGCTGTGTTTACTTCTAGCCTCTGAGGCAGCTAATGAGAAAAGACTCAGTGGAACATGACTTTTTGAGAGACTTCTGTGTTCTATTGAATGCAGTAATAATGAAGCAGGTCAGACTGTTTGAGTAATAATGGTTGATATGTGTTCAGGAAAGAGAAGGTGATATAATCTGAACCTCTCTACCAACTCTGTGTGTATAGTGTATACAAATAAGGTTTTTGGATGAATGGCAGTCTGGGCCAGAACCCCTTTCTTCTTATTATCCAGAAAATAAAGAAAATGCATAAAATCACGTACATTTTTGGAGTACTGTTCAGTACAGTCTTGTAAAATGTGCGTTATATATTCTTATTTCCAATAGTATAGGTAGACTCTAATTTTTAATTGGATACACATGCATAAAAACAGCACCTTATTCTTGGGTAACTGCCCATTAACAGGTGTGCATGTTTGGGGTTTAGAATGGTCATTACTGCTTGTGCTAAAATGTGATTATCTTTTCAATGTTTTTCACTTTTTACACCATAGCTCTCAGTCTCTTTCCAATAATCTTCAATACATCCAGGTTCTACAGAAACACCAAAACACTTTATAGTGTTTTTCTTTCCATTTACTTTGTAGACTTAATCTGACAAAAGTTTAAAAATGTTCAAGAAGCATGAATATTGCCAGACACAACACAATTCAAAACTAAAATGTACATTTGCTGTATCCAGATTTTCCTTATTAGGTCATGACAAACACAATCAAAGTGTGCAGTTAGCAGCTCAGACATATGTAAGGTGATCCATGTCTATTACTCACCTCTCCATCATTGTGCCTCCAGGTGTTTCACTGTTACCCAGTGCTTACCACGGCAGCTGCCCCAGCTGCAGAAACCAGCTGAGAGGAGAGTGAGGGGTCCTTTCCACCATAGTCAGCAGCACATGGGCCAGCTCAGTACAGTACCAGCAGCCAGACCAGACCAGGCCACCCAGCTCATCCTGTGCCATATTAGCCCCAGACGGTACATTGTTATTTCAAGGAAATAAATCCTTCTCAAGTGTTCTTGGGCCACTCATCAATCTGGTACGCTCGCTGCACTTTCCCACAAATTTTAATGGTGACGAACTGTTATAATTCACTTAGCTGGACATGCTCTTAATGAGACCTGCTGCCATGGTATGAGGATCTGTCTGAGCACATGTACCTTTACTTTTAAGAAGATAATCTTCTTTAGATGGAATGGAAACATTTTGACAATACAATTTTCAAGCCTAATGTCTCTCATAATACTCAACAAAATGTCACTATATTTAGCTGTCTTTGAGCAAGATCTTGGAAATCCCCTGGAAAGGTGGCAATGAGGTGATCTATCAATGCAACCTTCCTCTTACTTTTGATGGAAGCAGACTTCAATCTCATTCATAACTCAATGTTAGACAACTTTAGCATTTCTTCTTCACCACATAATTTACTGTCAACAATTACATTAAAGCATTATAATCAATCAAAGCAACAATCTTCGGCTTATAAATCACAAAATCAAAATGCTAACTTATCTGGACAATCGATGTTTGAAATTGGTTTCCCAAAAAGGGGGGGTGAGAGGGAGCCTGAGTCATATTTATTATTTGTGTTTGTGTGTGTGTGCGTGTGTGCATGTGTGTCTGTTCATGCCACAAAATACTAATGATATAGATCTACCGTGACCGGTAGATCCACACAACATGCATTCACTCTTCCCTCACCTCACTGCACTGCCCATGCCCAGCCATGCCCATAGCTGCTATCCAGCGGCGCAAAAAATGTGTGTGTGCAATAGGGTAAAGAGCTGCGCTGAAGAAGCGATTGCGTTAAAATGATTGATAGTCGGCATTTTGTGTATATAACAACGTCCTATTAAAATGAAATAAGCCTTTGTATGTGTCATACTTTTCAGATATCTGACCCACATAAACAGAGGACTCTCAGGAGTACAATAATAAAGTTTATTGATCAATGTGGATGTGTCTTGAGGCAGGAAGCAATGGTCACGGCAGGAAACGGAAGGGAGATCCAGGAAACAGAGCGACGTGGGGAACCGGAGACTTCTGGAGTGAGGAGAAGATATGAGACGGAGCTTACTGTTGTTGATAGGTGTTGACGCCAGGGAGGGGTGAGTGGAGAGACTTTCCAGCTGAGTCCAGGTGGTTGTTGTCCACAGGGGCGTGAAGCAGATGGTGAATTGCTGGAGCGGGCAGATCGAGCTGAGCACTAAGAGCAGGAACCAGATGGGTATGAAATCCAGGAGATCTTGAACAGAGGAGATGTGAGCACAAGTGAGGTAAACCTGAAGAGGTGAGCACAAAAAGGGAATTACTGGTGGCACGGGTGAAACAAAGTAACAAAAGAAACAAAACATCGAACTACTAGAAATACTAAAAGACTAGAGACTGACGCTGAGAACAGGTAACGTTATCAGGAGTAACAAACACTCAGGCGACGAGAAGCTGGATCCCTGCTCCTTATATCCAGCTCAGCCCAATCAGCCCAAATGCAGATCATCTGGAGAGGAGCCCAGGTGAGGAGCTGCTCCAGCCGGATGATGCTCAGGCGTCCCCTTGTGGACAACCTGTGAAGGTGCTAGAAAGTCTCATGAAAGTATGCTAATATCCATTCAAATTATATAACATTTAGACCCTTGCTGTCATGACAAAAGTCAATTATCAAACTAAATAAATTCACGAAAATACATAATAAGTGATTTCTATAACATTTAGTTAGTTTTTACTTCAATAGCACTTGGGATAATAAAGGGTAAAGTATCAATGGATTAAATTTGTGGCTATGAAGTATTTTGTTTTTTAAAAAGGTATAAAATGTAAATTTGTGTTTGTGTGTTTTATGTGCATCAGATTGTAGTTTAAGGATCATGTTTCATTTTGCATAGATGCCTCATAAAGAGAAGAGGTTAAAGCAGAAAAAAAGGGGGCTGTGTGAGACTGCCATGGTGTGTTGTTCTACCATGTTACGTCTTTATAGTATGAGTTGGTACAATTCAACCGGTTGTATAGGAGAGTATGTTTACGTATCATATTTCAAAACAGGGCTCCATGTCCCCCCTTTTAACTTTGAGCCCCTGGCCCTCCAATGGTCCTTGCACAGCCCTGCATAGCAGATTTAGCTGCTGTCTATCTCTACGCCTACTGAAAATGGTTACCTGCCAATGACTTTAGCTGAAGGTCTGTGAAGACATGCTTGGGGATATAACAAATGTTGCTTCTTGTTATTTTGAGCATTGGTTGGTAATCCTTAATCATTAACTTTAATAATAAATAAGGTTTAAGTTGGGCAGCTTATTCCAAAAATTGTTGTACAAGTACCAGAGATTGCGGAGCTGAAAGCAAAGCTCTCGCTGTACCTGTCCATGTTCCAACCCTCCTCTTAGAGATGGCGTCTGGAATTTAAGAATGACTTAAATGAGACTTACATCATAAGAATAACAGCCTTAATACTTATCTTAGACCTTGCTGCAAAGACTGTAGAGTTGACTTGGATTCCTGGTCTTGGAAATGAGTCTTAGTAACTGCTTTGATTACACATCTTTGCACATCTTTAACTGTCAGCTTGATTATGAACTAGTGAATGATTATGTGATGTCAGTGGCTGGTTAGCTGTAATAAGAAGCCTCCAACATTATCTCATCATGTGCTAACTGGGACTTTACAAAAATACCTGTATATGAAAATATCAAAATAAAACTTTTTTCTGTTCTGTTTATTACCAAAGGTGAAGCAAGAGTTTTCAATGTGAATATAAAAAAAAAACTTTTTTTAATCCTATTTAACAATTCTCCAACGAAGTGCAAAAAAAAAAAATTATGCTGAGTGCAATGCATAAAATTTGAGTGCATATTTAGCTTTTATTCAGCATCCCCAGAAAAAAGCAGACAAAAATGCTTGATTCTTTATGCAAAAATCCTTGATTTTGCGATGAATTCTGCAGCATTACGTCCTGTTTTCTGTGATGAAAATGAGGGAAAGTGCAAATATATGTGGAAAATAGAAAAAAAACTTGGGAATTGTTTTTTACAAATGTACGGATGATAAACATGCTTCTCCCAAATATAGTAAGCAGCAAACATGACATAACATAGCAGCATAGCTGACGCAGCAATTTAGTGTCCCAGTTATTTAGTTATTGAGTTTTGGACCATTTAGCGTAATCTATAATGTAGTATGATCAGAGTGGAAAAGTACAAAATATGAACATTGCTGATGTAGTGACATCATAACCCCGCTGCGGACCAAAATATGTGCTTGTTATGGTGGCGCACGGGGTGATGACGTCACTATGCATCGCGCCGGACCATTCACTTTTGGCTGGGACGGTAGTTTCAGTCAAAAATAAGAAAATAATCAATTATTTTAAATTTATGTGAAAAAATGTGGGATCAGCAAAATCAGCCGTATTTATGCAATTCTGCGATTTATTTGCTAATAACGCGGTGAATATGCTGCTTTTTAAGAATTATGCGCACCCACTCATATTCTACGCCGTTTCCTTGATCTGGCAGGATTTTCTTAGATTGCAGAATCACGTTTTTCTGGAGGGACTGACTATTGTTTCTTACAGCCTAAATACCTATTTATAAATTTTACAAACCTTTCAGGATTTTTTTTGGATGGTATAAATTATCCTTTAGCAGATTTTTGGTAAGTCAAATGATAAAACATTAAAACATAAGTACATACAGCAACAGGGGTTACATACTTTAGGTTGGACTTGGAGGAAACAACTTGGGAACGTCTTTGCCTCAACTATATGAATCATAGCTGAAGAAGGGGATTGTTAATATCGGTGGCTGGAATTAACTTCCTCCTTATGGTGGACTATACTCAGCCTTAGAGATGAGAAGCATTAGGATCTTGGGAGAAATAGAACAACTGCTTCTACAAATATTAAAGAATTCTCTAAGGTGGTTTGGGCATCTAATCAAGCTGCATAACTGGGTACCTCCTTTAGATGGTTTCCAGGTCTCGTCATACTACAGGTTGCATTGTGGTGGATTCCTAGTTGATGGCCAGTAGTCCTAGGTGGGGTGTCCATCTTATCATGGGCCCTGGAATATGACCTGGACTTAGGAGGGAATCATTTGCTTATTGTTTCCCCTTGGGCTGCCTCACAAAATCGGATTACACAGAATGTTTCCTCCAGAGCTGTATAGTCAACAACTTCCAACCTAAACAATTAACAGATGAAATTAAAATAGTGGCACAATTAAGTACGGCAGTTGTCTGTACTTGTACAGTACAACGATTGTCTGCACATAATATATTTCTGAGTTCAACTTTTTGTAGTTTAGCATCATAATCGTTTAGCTAATAAAGTTAGAACAAACTAACTGCAACAGAAACTCTCTGGCTTGGTTGCTGTAATCCTATTTCTTACATCAAAAAAGCTGCTTAACGTTAGGCAATGTAATTTTTTGAAAGCTTCCTTTTAGCTTCAGAAGCTACAAGCTATTAAAAAGTATCAGCTTCTTGTAAGATTTAAACCATTTATAACCCCCTTTCCTCGTATTCCAAATCCTCTTTATTTTTACCTGGGATAAGCGGAACATAGCCTGCTATTCATGTCACATCTTGCCAGTAGCCATCGCTTCGATGGAAGCCAGTACTCCACGAACACTCCGGTGTTGAGTTCCACCATAGGGACAGGTTACCAACTTCCACTGCCAACAATGTCCGTTGAGCGCAAATGTTTATTTTAAAAGTTATGTTCGGGTATTGATTTTATTTCATTTTCCCTCCATGCAGCCCGCCTGTTCCTGGCTCAGGTAAAGTGCCTGTCCATCATGAGGTTTTCCCGCTGGAGCTCGGCATGTTGTCTGTCTCATAAAAACTGCTACTATGGTATAATGTAGCTTCATAGCCTGAAATGTTCAACTTTCCTCTCCAAGAACACTCAGCATCCACAAGTGTGTGTATATTGGCACAAACCAAGAAAAATATGTTCAAGACTAACTTATGATTGTCTAGACATAGAATATCTCACCTACCTGGCGGAAAAATATAAGTTAACATTCATTTGTTACATGCATTTTTGCCCATTTTCCTATGTTTGTTTTCAATTACTCTTAAACTGGGTGTTGTGATGGACTCTTGTCTGAACCTCTAGAGACACATAAAGACAACTACAAAGTCAGCCTTCATTCACCTAATAATACTTCCAGGAGTAATGACTAATCTTCAAGATCATAAGAATCTCATTTAGTGGAATTAATTACTACAAAAGTACCCTACAAGTGCAGATAAAAGAACACTGCTGGGCCCTGGCTAAATCAATATCAACATTAAAATTAAAAATGCTTTATGGATCCCAAAGGGAAATACAGTTTTATTAAATATACAAGTGCCATCAAAGTGTATTTGTAAATGTTGTCACCATGAAAGATCACAGCAACTCTGAAGCCTCAAACTGGAGACCCTCCGTTGCTGCATAACAGTCTAATAAAGAAGATGCCCATGGTGTCATAACATTCGCTTTAATTACACCCTTTAACCTTAGTTTGCAAATAGGTAAGTGTCACGGATCAAGTAAGTTGTGGATCCAAACAAATAGATGATTTATTTTAAGTTTGGATGATGAATACAGATACCAGGAAAACAACGGAGCACTGAGAGCGGGTAATAGCGAGGTTCGGAGAGGTGCAGCATACAGAGACCGGTCTCTGAAGACGACAAAGAACAAAGGGAACTATGAAGGAGGACAAAGAGAACAACAAAGGGATGGACACAAAGCAGGGAGGAACTTAATGGGAGAATCCAGCGGTGAGTGGAGAGAAAAGCCGGGCTTGAATGCAAGGAGGGTGAAAAGTGGAACAAAGAGAATGACTAGATTGCAGAGTGATGACAGTTGTGCATGGTTTAAGGGAAAATAGGCTGAGGAAGAGGGAGAGAGCTCAGGGGAACTGGGGAACACAAAAAAGGAAGAATAACCAAACAATAACATCTAAGAAGACTCGACAGAAAAGGAAAAAACATAGGGAAAACAATAACTTCATCACAACAAAGTAAACTAAACTAAACAACTACAGCAAACTAAACAGAGATCAAAGCAACACAGACCATGACAGTAAGAAATCCGATAATCCAATTGCTTAAAGGCATATTTCAGGAAAAAAGTGTAAAAATATACTTCGCAGCATTGTATAGATAGAGTCACAGCAATTACTAATATCTGTAGAAAATTTTGGATAAGTCTGTGATTACGAAAACAGAACATTTCAACAACCTTGATATGAATACATAAGTGAACTGCCAAAAGGCTAGCAGCAACATCGAGGGATCCGCGGGGGTTTTTAACAAGTTTTAGTTTGGTTGTACATGTGACAGAATCGTATATATTCTCAATTATGTCCGGACCAAAAGGTTTTTTTTGCCATACAAGCTTTTTCCACCACAGATAACATCCAGACCTGGTTAAAATCTCCCTAAACATTGTGAAAAATTGTTTTATATCAAAACAAAACCCCTTTTTGCCTTTATCTTTATCTATATAAGGCCTGGCAACTTTACATCCCACCAACATTTGTTTGTTACAGGTGCATGGAATGACACAACTCTTATTTTGAAGGCTGTTGCTTTTTTATTATCACCATTGCGCCTGTGCACCCAAGTCTTAGCACTTACATTTGTCAGCTGACATCTGAAAACGAAAAATTGTTAAAGTAAACTCGGAGAGAAGTACAGGAATCTGGGTAACACAGAGCAAACACCAAGATGAGAAAACATGCTCACTAAACTCATAAAAGAACAAAGAATTTTTCCCAAACGCCGCTCTTCTATGGATGCAGCTGACAGGGCCAGCTTTGGGAAGGATTACAAGATAACTAAGCTATTCTCCGAGGGGAAGATCTCCTCGATGGACTCTGCTGCACTAATTTGCCCGAGAAAAAAGTCACCTTTGCAAGCTTGCCTTTGTGGAAACTGAAAACCTTGCAGGAGCTTTGGAGCTTCAGCTTGAAAAAAACAAACAAAAAACCAGGCCAGTTAGTTATTTTTGAACTAGAATGTTATAATTCTAACATTTTCTCTCATTCCTTTTAGTTCTCTTTCTCCCATCTACCCCACTTCCCATCAGTCTCAGTGCTTCTTTATGGGCTCTATGAGCCACCTTTTGGTAGACATTCAGTGCCAGATTTTTTAAAGCATTTCAGTGAGTAGATGTCCAGTCTGACTGCCTGATCATGATCAAGTTTCTGTCCCACGATTATTCCTGCCTCGCTTTGGCCTCATCAGATTCCTCCAAGACTTCTGCTCTCTGGACCTCAACCCTGTTCCTGTACTCTGACATCTGCCTCCTGCCTTACCCTCAGATCTGTCTGCCTGAATCAGCCTTTAAGTATATGACCCAGCTCCTGTTGTCTGACTTCCGATTCACGTAAATTTAGACTAGACTCCTGATTCTGCTTCAATGGTTCTGACTCCATTTCTATCATCTGATCATTAAGATCAGCCTGACCCCCCTGGGTTTGTAAACCAGAAGCTCTTTCCATGGTGTCTGAGACCTACAACGACATTTTTCTACTGTTTTCAGCAATCCTGGACCCTGATGAGGTTAGTGGCATTATTTCTGAGCTCAATTCCAGATTCCCTGTTTAGCCACTAATCCTTCTTGTCTGCCCTCGAAAGTTCCTGTTCCCCCTGCTGGTGGTTTCCCGCCTGGCTCGAGTTCACTCAATAAATCTTTGAAATCTAAACTGTTGTGTCTGGCTGACAATTCCGGGTCCCCAAAGTAAATTGTTACAGCGAATCAATGACATACTTTGAAATGATGGAGGAGCTGACAGCTAAGTGGCCAATAAAAAGACTACAAAAGCAACTCAGTTCTTCACAGAGAAAAGTGCATCCATGGACACGCTCGGTTAAAAATAGGACACAGTGGTGGATGCTTAAACTGATGGCCGTATAGATCTTAAAGCAAAAACTGTTGCAAATCCAAATAAGTGACGGAAATTAACCCAGAACACAAACCGATATTTTGGCATGGATAATATCCATCAGGAGGTGTTGTTTCGATCGATGCTAAAAGTTAGCCATTCGGATGCTGTAACTGAAATAGTTTAATCAGGGCAAGGGCTTTGAAATACAGGCAGCTTGCCTCACTGTTTGAGGAACATGGAAGGTAAAAAATCTTTTAATAAACCTGCAGATCTAGGAATTACAACAATGTGCGATTCCAATTTAAACATTTAAAATTGAACTTAAATTCATGTGAGTATCAGTCACAGTCAGTTAGGTAGAGATTTTTTAGGTGTCTGCTAGAATTCAGAAAATGGCAATTGTTGATTTATTTTTCAGTCATAAGGCAAAAACAAATCCAATAAATAAGAGAAAAGATAAAAATTAAATCTGGGCAGAAAATGAAAGTTTTGGAAAGTCTAGGTAAAGACCAAAGCTGGATATAACAGACATTGAAGTAAACAGTTTTTTTTTATTTAATTGATACCTTTACTAAGATGATTTTATATCATGTTCTCTATTATAGATCAAATATAACATAACCTATTTGGATATTGTGTTTTTGCACATGAAAGCATGAGAATGCATTCAGACCTAACAGATGCAAATGTTTGCATTTATTTTTTAAACACAGCGCAAGGAAGAGTGTGTAAATATCAAGGAAGTCAATGATGAAAACAGAGACTGGGGTACTTAGCAGTAATTTAACTGCTGCATTGTTTTTGTACAATGAGAAAAAAATCAGTATGAATGAATAAATAATTTGACATGAAAACTATTTGCACTGCTTCTTAAATCTGATTAGTTTACTTGTTTTGGCATCAATACCGAGTGCAAGAACCCTGATATCTAAGCACCGGGTAATTATTGTGGCTAAAATAGCAGTTTGGTCTGCCACTGAAGCTTATAAACCTATCAGACAGGGTTTAAAAAATACATCTGACTCCTCACGTTATGCCCTTTTGGCTCCCATTTTCCCCAACATTTACAGCACAAACTTTATGACAATCCATCTGTAACAACTCTGATGAAACTGGTGCTCAGATTTCTGTACAGTTAAAGAGGTTATACTGCTCAGTAAATACTATTTGAGGTAATCCAGAGGATTTTACTTCCAAATAGCCTCGCTAATGTAGGAAACATACTTATAGAAGACACTAATTTTATAAGCAGGCATATTAAAATCCGTGTACCCTTTCTTCCACAACTTAAGAAGTTTCATCATTCCGTCTTTTACCAGTTTAAATGTATTGTGTATTTTCTACATTCCCCAAAAGCTTGAAATTCTAGCTTGAGGTTTAAATAAAATACTGAAAAACCCTGTTTACTTTCATTTAAATGTCCTTCATAAATTGGCAACTTAAGCCCTTACTATATCTACATTTTGATAAAATTAGCAGTTTAAATTGTCAGTAGGTGGAGGTTATGGTTTTTTAGAAGGTCATTCCAGCAGCTGTTTTCACTCCAAAGCTGTGTGATGTAGAATCTCTTCACATTTCCTATTTTTCAATTAACTGCAATTTGCAACTACCTGCATAAGGATACTAAATGTATTTTTAAAGAATAATTTTATAGATATCTAAGACATGTTATTACTCCATAACAGAAAAGGGCAAGCAGCAGCTAGATGGTTAAACCTTGGACAGCATTGGGGTTTCCAACAAGGCAGTGATACCAAACAAACATCTTAAGCCTTTTTTTTTTTTTTTTTTGGTATAGATAAATTAGACCGATATTAAGTTTCAGGAATGATCTTATCTCCAACGTTAGTGTTTCTTCTACATCTTCTAAATGAACAAGTTTTGAGTACTCGTTGCCGGAAATGCTTTAAAAATGTGAAAGTGTGAGGCTTTTCTGCAACTTAGTAAGCAAAATGTATCTTAATATTAGTGTTATGTATGCATATATATATTGAGTCAAAAATATGTTTTATTTGGTGAGTTAAAGAAAAAGAGTTTTGCTTCTTTAGTGAGAGTGTTCTGTTACAGTCTAATGTTAACTGAGGATTCATTGAGGCTTGCTTCACTCTGTATGCTTTCATCTATTTGTTTCTAACTACTGTTTATCCAATAAATCAGTTGCAGGAGTCTTCTTGAAAACAAGTACTTCCTTTAAATAAACTTAAAGCAAGCTAAGAAAACTGGAGCCCCGTCCGCAGCTGGGCAGCTCTGTTTGTTAGAGTTGACAAACGTCATTAAAATTCACTGCTCCAAATAACCGATCTTTCAACAGCCACACATGCCAGCGTTCAGCCAACCAGCCGGGATATGCTAACCTCTGCAGAGGACGTCCAGTGGGACGCGGGAGGCCAGACTTAGGTTTCCCCCCCAGGAGCCAAATCTGGCTAGCACACATGCTTATGGCTGAAATCCTCATAAAATATTCTCCTCCTCGCTGGCTTTTCATCACCTATTAGGTCTCAAATGTTTAAAAGTGACAAAAGAAGAGTTTTGACAAAGTGCCAAAACAGACTGTCACAACAGACTGCTTTTCAAAGAAACATCTCAGCCTTCCTCGTTACTTCCTCTTAAGGGAGAGCTGCTGATTAGTCGCTGTTTTATAAAACAGTGTGCCAGGGAAGCCATGTAAAAGGTGAGTTCTTTCTAATGTTCAGACACTAATAGAAACTCTGCTAGAGTGGGACAGGTCTACTTCAGCCTTTGTGGCTAAATACAAGCTGTTCATGCGGCTGAGTTAAGCTAACCACAAGCTTTTGAAGGCCAACAACAGGAGTGCCAACATCCAAGAAGGGTGGAAATTTGGCACTTTCAGTAGTCGTAAGGTTCTGAGGTAAAAATAAAATCCCCAAAAAGCAAAACCCGCTTACTTCTACAATTTCCTATAGGAGCTTTGTCATCACTGTGCACTCAGCAGAATGACTCTTATACTTGGCTAATATGAACAGATTATGTCAGTTCTAAGTACTACACCTTTGTCCGTCATATACAATGTGTGACCTCTGGCCCAGTATGACCCAACTTTAGTATTTTCTGGACAAAACTCAGTCAGTGTCTACAAAAAATATACAGGAAGTATATGTTTAAGGTGCTTATCATATCTTTTTGTGGACAGCAGCTTTCTGTAAACTACCAGACGCTTTGCTCTGTTGTATTAAGCTCTTTTAGAATCTAGAGTAAGATACAGAAATACCGAAGCAATGCAACTCTTACAAAAGCACTTAGAACGACGTTTTGTTGCATTTAAGCTCGAATCGAATAAACAGAGAAAGATGATTGATACCTGGTATTGCAGTAAATATATAGAAGTAGCAGAAATAATAGATATAGGTACAAACAGCATAAATGCACATCGACATATGTATGTACATATTTATAAAACAAAATGAAAAAATAGCATGGATAAGAAAACTAGAAATAAAGTGACTATGTATTTGTTATGATAAATATGCATAGATGACCAGGTGCCCTCTGGTTCAGTAATTCCTAGAAGTTATCCAAAGGTGTTAGGAGATCAGCGGTCTAATGGCCTGGGGAAAAAAATAGTTACATAACCTGTGCTCCAGCAACTACTCCTGAATCTTAGCCAGAAGGGAAAACAGTGGTGTCAAGTGATGTGCATCCACAGGAACTTTACACTGCTGACCCCCCCCCCCCAACCCCCCCATGGCCCTGGAGTTGGTGGAGAGTGCCTGGGCTGATCGTTCCTGAAGACGATGATGATCTCTTTTGTTTCATATACGTTCAAGATAAAGTTGTTAACACTGCACCAACCTACCAGCAGCTCAACTTCCTCGCTGTAGCCCAGGTTGTTGTCATCCTTGATGAGGCCCACCAGTATAGTGTCTTAATATATGAATATTTATGACAACCACTAAATACTGTATTTATTCAAAAGACCTTCACAGGACCACTTACATAAAAATCACACCTAAAAACGTAACGTTGCGAAATACTGAATGTTGGAGACGTTTTGTTCTGTCTGAATAGGAATTGTGTGCGTTTTTGGTGTTTATGGTCAAGATATATTTGAACGTGATCTCAGGTGGTGGACCAGTTTGTACGTGTGTGTGTGTGTTTGTGTGTGTGTGTGTGTGTGTGTGTGTGTGTGTGTGTGTGTGTGTTTTAACTACAGCCTGTTTCTTTGTCTCCTCACCCCTGCTGTTCAACAACCTTATGAAGAAAACTTACAAACACAAGCTGCTAGACCTGCTATAATTTAGAAACATTTAGAACAGCTACTTCAAAAAACAAAAATTCAAATAACTACACTTACACTTCTTCAAAGAGTACAAAATTGGCAAATCAGATTATTAGAACATTTCAGAAACATATATTTATATAGTTTTCAACAAAACCAATAAAACCAGAGGCCCACTGTGTGTCTGTAAGTGCAATTTTATGACCTCAGGTTCAGGTGGACGATTTTTTCAAGCCCTTTTTAGTTGAGTATGACTCATTGAGATGTTCAGAGCTTGATATATTGCTTTATAATTTACCCCAGATTAAAACATTCTAAAACCCTATTATGGACCTCTCTGTTTTTATTCCTTGTCCTTTGTACAATGCTAATAACCATAAAATAGTTCATATTTTGATCAGTTTCAAACAAAAACAATTAATATGATTCAACAACTGTTACACAAACCTTTCACTGTGCTGCATTTACTGCTTGTCTTGCCACCTTCAAAATGATTGCAACCATATAGAGCCCCTTAAGACTGAAATTCATAGTTAAAGGTGGAAGGGAGAAAGCCGGATTTGGTATTTTTTGACATGTGTTTCCAATGGGAGGAACAGGGCACATGTCTGATTCCCAGGTTGGTATCAGCTACAGCTGACACTTATGCATGCATGCTTTGTCTGCACATACACTTATTATGTTCTGAGATTTAAAGCAGTTCTGATTGGAGAGAGGCTGCCTGGTGAATATGTGGCGTGGGCTCAGGTTACCGTGTGGCTGCTGAATGTCTAACGAAGGAGGACGTCAGTCTTTTTTGAGAAGCGGGTGTGACAGCAATGAGATTCAGAGGCGCATGACACCACAGCAAAAAAAACCCCATTAAACAGCAGTGGCATTATAAAGCTGTTTGTTTAAATAACTTTGTCTTTTGGCTCCTGCTGTTATGATTAATCTACTTTTTTTACTCTGTATCAATTCAACCTATCTTTAAACCTACATTTATCATATGTGTAATTATTCAGTGACACTAACAAGGTATTTTTTTTTTTGCAGCAGTCTTAGGAAATGAACACAGTTCGGTTCCTTAGCCAAACATTGCTTCTTTGTATACCAAATAATTTTGAAGTCAAACATAAACGTGGACCAGTTTGCATTATGAAGATATAGAAAGGTTTAAAAAAGTTACAGTTTGGGAACGGCTGCCGTGTTTCTTCATTCCTGCATTTAAATCCATGCTAAAGATTAAGGAGAGGAATTTTCTCTTTCTTTAACAGAGTAAACTAAAACACTTTTATGATAGGAGGTGGGTTATAAAACTGTACTTATTGACAGTGTGATTTAAAATGCAGTGCAAACCCCCATTAACTTTTTTTCATTTCTTTCATTTTCTGATTTGGGGAAAATTGAAAATAAGCATTCTGAAATAAGAAAATACAAACTCCTATTATTACACAGTAAAATAAATATTCTGTCTACAATGTGTCATCATTTTTTTAAGTAGCATCTAAACTAAAATAATACTTTAAAATATTTTTTAGTGTATGAAATTTTTCCTTGTCAACTACTGTAATCTGAAATACGTTAAACACTATGTACAGTAGTTTGTGCAAAAGGACATTTTTTTTTGTCTGGATCAGCCGTTTTGCATACATCAGTGCAGGGATGTGCAGAGGGGGGGACGGAGGAGGCTTGAGCACCTGCCCCTTGTTGCCCAAAATGCCCTTTTGGCAGTGTGTTATTTTTTAAATTAATTTATTTATTTTTGTGCGTGCCTGTGTATGTGTTTGTGCATGGCCGAAATAATAATAATTTACATCTACGGTGGCCAGTATTTCCGCACAACGTTCCCTCACTCTGCCCTGCCACTCCTAGTCATGTCCTCCTGTTAATAGCTAAGCTACTCCAGATTGCCACTAGAGTCCCAATTTACCTCAAAGTAAACAACTGGTCTGTGAGTAGGTTCTGCAGCAGTATTACTTTGTGCACAGTGGGTTTTTTTTTGTTTTATTTAGTTGTTTTGTTTGCAGGAGGAGTAGACTGACCAAGTAAAGTGAGCTATGAGCATCAGATTTGTACACATCTCTCACAAGTTATAGGTGCTATCCAGCGGTGCAAAAAAGTGGCCGTGCGCTATAGGGAGCCGCGCTGGAGAAGCAATCACAGTAACATAATTCATAGTTGGCATTTTCTGTATTTAACATCTTTTCATGCACAATATCATTATGTCACCAATTAGTTTCAACTGGTCCTTTTGGAATAATTCGGTGACAGGCTGAAAGAAAGCAACTTTATACATTCCCCCAGAAAGTAACAAAGCTGAAGTTGGTTTCCGATTCGGGATATGAATAATTTTTCCTTACCTTCAGCGCTTTTAATCGGCTCTAGATAAAAAAACAAACTAACAAACAAAAATCAATACAAAACACAGAGCGTTCAAACCTAGACTAGATTATTTTAAACTAGTTTTAGAATATTTAGGTTTGTGATTTGTGAACCCTTTCACTGATTTGTGAAACTCAACTAAAGGCACAATTTACAACGTTTTAATATCTGCATGACACTAAAACTGCCCCAGCTTCAAAATTACAAAAGATAGGACTGGATTATTCTAACAATAGTTTAGAATAATCTATTCTAGGTTTGAAGTGTCTATGTTTTGTGGTGTTTTATCTAGAAATATTATGTGTTATTTTATTTTTCCTTATTATATTTCACTAAAACTATGCAATATGCATATTCATGATTTTAAGCTATTGTAGTATAAACACAAAAATAATAGAAGAATTTGAGTTTTGATTTTCTAAACCCATATAAGCAAATATGCATAACAATTAAATAACTTTTAGACCCTTGCTGTTATGTGCAAAGTCAGTAGTCAAACTAAATAAATGCACAAACATATTTGAATAAGTAATTTCTATAAAATTTAATTAACTATTACTTTATAGCACTAGGGATAACAAAGGGCAAAGTATCAATGGATTAGATTTGTAGCTATACAGTAAATTCTTTTTTTTTTAAGTGTAAAATGTCAATTTGTTCATGTGTGTTTGTGTTTTATGTGCATCAGATTGTAGCTTTAGATAATCCTTCATTTTGAAGAGATGCCTCGTAAGGAAAGGAGGTTAAAGCAGCAACAAAACGAGCTATGTCAGGCTGTCATGGTGTGTTGTGATTCCATTTTACATTCTTTATAGTATGGGTTGATACAATTGAACTGGTTGTATAGCAGGGTATGTTTCTGTATCGTGTTTCAAATCCGGGCTCCATCTGCCCCCCTTTAACTTTGAGCACCTGCCCCTCAAATGGTCTCTGCTGGGCCCTGCATCAGTGGATAACATGTCAAGTAGCATTGCAAAAAGTCATTCCAGCTCTCAGAACTACGTTGTCTTTTGGAGATTTTAGAAATGCTGTTTCACAAAATCCGCCAAGATTGAATAGCGAAGTCCAAAGTAAATAAAAATTTTACCATTTAATACTTATTGTGCAAACTGCTGAAAGTTTCTCTTGTAAAAGCATTTTTATTTGAAGTTGCACAAGCGTGTTTCAAACAAACTCTTCTTTCCACAAATGATGAGGAATAAGTGATCAATACAAAACAGGTGTTGGTGTGTGTGCAGAACATGCCATGAATATTTCTAAATTTAAATGTTTTTTTTAATTATCATTATCTACAAACAAAATACATTTTATACTGCATACCTAAAAAATAACAACAGAGTAGAAAGTTCAGGTCTCAACATTAAATATTGTGGGACTCCTTATATTATGTTTGTTATTTTTTTTATTCTGTCTTCTCTACCTCTTCCTAACTATAAACTTTACCAAAAAGGAAGGTTTTAATCCTAGATTTGAAACTAGACAGGGTGTCTGCCTCACAGACTAAAGCTGGAAGCTGGTTCCACAGGAGAGGAGCCTGATAACTGAAAGATCTGTCTCCCATTGTGCTTTTAGAGATTCTAGGAACCACCAGTAAACCTGCAGTCTAAGAGCGAAGTGCTCTGTTAGGGGCATAAGGAGTAATCAGATCTCTGACATACGATGGAGCTTTATTAGTGAGGGCTTAATATGTCAAAAGAAGAATCTTAAAATATATTCTAAGTTTGACAGGGAGCCAATGAAGGGAAGCTAAAATTGGGGAGATATGATCTCTCTTTTTAAGTTTCATCAGAACTCTTGGTGCAGCATTTTGGACCAATTGTAGACTTTTAATTGCATTTTGTGAACTTCCTGCTAAGAAAGAGTTACAATAGTCCAGCCTTGAAGTAACAAATGCATGGACTAGTTTTTCAGCATCTGTCCTGGAGAGAATATTTCTATTTTTTGCTATATTCCTAAGGAGAAAAAAGGAAATCTTACAGACCTGTTTTATATGGGACTAGAAAGACATTTCCGGATCAAAAATAACAATAAGGTTCTTTACATTGTCACCAGACGCAAACCTGATTCTATACAGGTCAAGTGGCTGACTAAGCAATTTCTTTTTTAGAGGTTCTGGTCCAAAGATTACAACTTCTGTCTTTTCAGGGTTCAAGAGCAGAAAGTTTAAAGTCATCCACATTTTAATGTTATCTAGACATGCCTATAATCTACCAAACTGACTGGATTCATCAGGATTTATAGATAAATACAGTTGTGCATCATCAGCATAACAGTGGAAATTAACACCATGCTGTCTGATAATTTTACCAATAGGGAGCATGTATATAGTAAATACAATTGGGCCAAGTACATAACCCTGTGGTACTCCACAAGTAACCTTACAATGCAGAGAAGATTTGTCATTTAGATGAACAAACTGGGCTCAAGTACGATTTAAACCAGCCTAATGCTGTTCTCTTGATCCTCACAGTGTGTTTGAGCCTTTCAATGAGGATATTGTGATTGACTGTGTCAAAAGCAGCACTGAGATCTAACAGAACTACAATAGACACAAGTCCATTGTCTGAGGCCATGAGAATATCATTTGTGACTTTAAGGAGAGCTGTCTCATTGCTATAATGAGCTCTGAAACCTGACCGAAATTCTTCAAATAGGTCATTATTCCTCAAATGCTCTCTCAGTTGATTAGCAACAATTTTTTCAAGGATTTTAGATAAAAAAGGAAGATTACATAGGGGTCTGTAATTTATTAAGTCTTCTTGATCAAGAGAAGGTTTCTTAAGTAGGGGTTTTATTACAGCTACCTTAACAGCCTCTGGTACATAACCATTTACTAATGACTAATTAATCATTTCCAAAATGGGGGTAATAATAATAGGAATTACTTCTTTAAACAATTTTGTCGGGATTGGATCCAACATACAAGTTGAAGGCTTAGATGAAGAAAATATTTTTGAAAGCTCAGAAGGCTCAACTGGAAGAAAACACTTCAAACAGAGATCAGGCTCCAGAGCCACATTTAGTACCTCATTGCTTACTGAGGTAGTAGTTATGTTTGGTAGGATGCCATCAATTTTAGTTTTAATTGATTCAATTTTATCAACAAAGAAATCCATAAAGTCATTACAGCTAAGAGTTGAAAGAATGGATGAGATAACAGAGTTTTCATTTCTTGTAAGTTTAGCAACTGTATTAAAAAGAAACCTAGGATTGTTCTTATTCTCCTCTATTAGTAAAGTAAAATATGCAGATCTAGCTTGGCGCAGGGTCCTTTTATACAGAAGCACGCTGTTTTCCAGGATAAATAGGACTCCTCTAAAAGTGAAAACCGCCATTTCTTCCCCAATTTCATGGTGTTTCCCTTTAAAGTACGAAGTTCTGAATTAAACCAGGGGGCCAACCTCCCATGAGTAATCACTTTCCTTTTTTATGGGGGCTACGTTGTCTAATGTTGTACGCAATGAGGACGTAATACTATGAACAACAGCATCAATCTGTGTAGGGCAGGAAATTAATTTGTTGCCCTCCACTGTGTTTCTCTGAAATACTGAAGAAATTTGAGGTGGAATGGTTTCTTTAAAGGCTGTAACAGCATTGTCCGATAGACACCTACTAGAACAACATTTTCTTTCAGATTTTAAGTACTCAGGGAAAAAGAACTCAAAAGTTATCAAAAAATGGTCAGAAAGGAGAGGGTTATGAGGCAGTACTGTAACTTTTTCACACTCAATGTCATAAGTCAGCACAAGGTCTAAAGTGTGACCAAGAGAGTGAGTAGGTGTTTGGAATTTTTGAGTGAAGCCAATTGAGTCTAAAATGGCAGTAAAGGCTACATTTAGGATGTCATTTTTGGTGTCAACATGAATGTTAAAATCTCCCACTTTAATGATTTTATCAGTGTTTAACACTATTTCAGATAAAAAAATCTGAGATCTGATCTATAAATTCAGAGTAAGGACATGGCAGACGATACAAAATAACAAACAGAAGTGGTTTAATTCTTTTAATGGTTGGATGAGGAAGGCTAAGGGTTAAATGTTCAAAAGAACTATAACTATTAGTTGGCCTGGGATTAATTAATAAATCTGATTGAAAAATGCTTCCTACTCCTCCACCTCTCCCAGTACTTCGAGGAATGTGAAAGTTTGAATAATTAGAGGGATTTGATTCGTTGATACTAACATAATCCTCTTGCTGCAGCCAGGTTTCTGTGAGACAAAGCAAAA
>JAVLVB010000001.1:9945823-9969458 GCA_032876305.1 Orestias chungarensis | reverse complement strand
CCCCCCCCACCCCACCCCGATCCCATGGTGACATAATGTTAGGAGCCAAACTCCACAGGTAATGTATGAGGCTGTGAAGCTTTTAAATAAGCATACTTAGATGGGAATGGAACCAAAGAAAACACCATATTTCTGTGAGCCAGGGCAATACATTTGTTAATGTGGTGGTGGAGAAAGAGAGAATGGGACTGCTTAAGAGGTATTAATTTGTGTATCACAGAAGAAGAAGGTAGTCAGAGTTTTTTTATGTTAATAAATAACCAGAAATAAAGCCAGTTTGTTCACATAATGACATGTTTAAACAGTCTTTATTCCCCTAAGAAATGATTAACAATTAATCCCAATCAACAGGAACATGCTTTTCCTTCATTTGTTTTACTGATTTTCAGTGCGTCTTTGGGAGTGCAGAGCTTATTCCAAGGTATACAAATAAGCTTCAGGATATGAGCCTGCGTCTGACCCGCACTTTTAATAAGCTGCAGTGAATGGACCAGTATTTTCTTGAATTTTAGAAGGCGACGTTGTTTTGCCTCAGGAACGCTTTAGAAAAAGTTGCAGTTTTTTAGATGAAGGATATCTTCAATCAAGTAGACACGCTATATGTTAAACTCACGTTAAACTCATCACCAGTATAGCTTGTCCTCTGATTTTTAGGGAGTGGATTTTGTCTGGAAAATAAGATTTTTAAGTAAATAGTAAATTCTAAAAAAAATGTATTAAATACCCTGGGTTACCTTTTTCAAGGATTCAAGGATTCTTTATTGTCATTCTTCACACATGTGGTACATGAGGTGGAACGACATTGTAATCTCCCAACAGCTAATATTAAAATAGATTAAATAAAATAAAATAAAATAAAAGTAAAATAAAATAGAAATAGAATGCAATAAACGCAGAATATACAGAATATAAGGGAGTAGGGGGTTTGGAGTAGCAGCAGCATGAATGGAAGAATAAATGCATGAATGAGTTCGTAGTGCAAGTTATTATAGCCGTTAAAAGTGTCTCAGTCTGTTTAAAGTGTCTCAGTGCGGTTATGTGAAGGTGATCAATATGTATTGTCCATGTAAAGTGTCAGTGCCGTTGTTGTTCAGGTGGAGTTCAAGAGGCTCACAGCTTCAGGACATTTTTTTTCTATAATATTATAGAAAAACTCGCTAGACTCCCGGTTTTCATGATGAGATCTTTCTGGACAGGGTTTTTACATCTAAATGTGATCCCCTTTTTTGTAAATTATCGTTTTTTTGTTCCTCCGACTATCTATCTATCTATCTATCTATCTATCTATCTATCTATCTATCTATCTATCTATCTATCTATCTATCTATCTATCTATCTATCTATCTATCTATCTATCTATCTATCTATCTATCTATCTATAAGCATTTACATAATTTCTTGAGATGGTTTGCCACTTTTCCCAAAGAGTTTAAGTCTTGCATAACATCAACATAACATTTATAAGACCTTTCACAGCAATATGAAATACAAATAGGAAATAGGATAGTGAAAGAAAAATTTAAACTTTTTTTTGCCTTACAAAGGAGCTTTGACCATGAATGAATTTAATGGTTAGCAACCAGGGTATTAAAGGGTTTGCATGAATTCTAAAGTAAAGAAATATGTAAACCATTATAGTTTGTATTTTTCAAGTCCCATTTACCTTGTATCTTAAGGAGGTGAGAATGAGAGCACCACTGTTGTAGTCTTAGAACTGCAGTCATTAGTCAGTTGATAATAATGGGGGGCTGTTACTCCTACAATGGTCTTGGTTCAATTTCTGGTTATGTAAAAAATCAAGAGTAAAGTGATTTAAAAGCATACACAAGGGTATTTTGCAGAGAACAACTTAAACCAATTTAGCTCTGTTTATGACCGCAAAATGTTTACGTTGGAAATCTGGTTTCACTTTTCCTGTAACTAAAATAATTTGAATAAAGTACGTTTCACCGTCCATTACCTCCTCGGCTTCAACATTTCCACCTCTAAGCTACACTTGATTTGACATGTTTAGCTCACCTAAAAAGTCACATGACAAAAACCACACAGGAAAGCAAGCGTCCAGATAAACAACAGAAACATGAGTGTACGCGCTGCTGCGCCCACTGTTGCTGCTTGTATTTACTTTATTCTAAACTTATACGTTTTATATGCCTGTGTATTTATTGCTCCTGCTCGAGAAGTGCAGGGCAGCTGGAAAGCTAAACAGAGGTGTTTACTTTCCTGTTTGAGAGTTTGAGAAGCAGATAAGAAAGGCAAAAAGCAGCCCTCCCAGGGCCGGGAGCTCATTTCATATAAAACAAGACATATTGAATAAAGAAGGTAGTAAAAACGAAATATTTGTCGCCCTTGAAATCTCACTTTACACAGATTAAATTAAACATTTGGGACTGTTGTGAGAATTGACGGCACAATTGCAAACCAAACATCTTTAAGTTCTAATAGAGAGGTGTTTCATTTAGGGTGAACTGATGGCACACACTTTCATATGCAAAATATTTGAATTTTGATAGCTAAGGAATAAAATGTAATAATTTCATCAGAACACTTGTTAATAGAGAAATGTCTATAATGCCTGTAGATGTTGTCAATGTTCTGCACAGCTTATACATTCAATACTTTGTTAGGGATCCTTTGGCAAGAACTACTGCATCAATATATACTCCATCCATCCATCCATCCATCCATCCATCCATCCATCCATCCATCCATCCATCCATCCATCCATCCATCCATCCATCCATCCAAGTACAAAGTACATTTCTTTGACATGGAACAAGCATAGGATTTGTAAATTCATATTTCTGTTTCCACATGTTTTTCTTCTCCTAATGTTTGTTTTTTGTTGCTACAGTGACAAACCAGCAACCTTTCCAAGGAGCGTTGCTGTGACATAGTGACTCCTGAGAGGTTCCAACCCCTCAAATACCTGAACCAAAAATAATAAGGTTATTTTAAGGCAATTCATAAATCCTGAAAAAACAAATGGTAAACAGAATTCTGCTTTGCATAAAAAATAGCAATATTTCCACAAGCAAGGGGAATAAAACGGTTTTGGGATCAGAGAGACCAGGAGATGGTGAAAAATATCCATGAAAAGGTCTTAATCCTGTACTGGCTATAAAAATCACCTTCATGAAAACAGAGGGTGAGCTGGGGAGAACCCTCTTGGCTGTCAGATTTATAGACAGAAAACAGGCACTGTATAACAAGAACATGTAGCTAGTGCAAGCAAATTCACGATCCTTAATCGCCAAATTGGGAGTTATAAATTCACTGAATTTTAAATAGGCTGTCAGCACTGCGGAGCTCACCAGAGCAAGACATTCACACAATACCATCCCTGGAGCTTATATTGTGTTTGGGAATTCATGTCCATGCATGTGTCTGCTGTGTCACTTTGCTTTATCACTGCATGTGCAGCTTCATACGTCTCTATGTATGTTTTAGTGTGTGGCGCGGGAGCCTTCGTTCATCTGTGTGTGGCCCCAGAGTCAATAGTCCAAAGCAAGTTCCCTCGATGGCCATGAATGGAGGAGAATGACCTCTAGCATGCCCAACTTTCTCCCTCAGTCCGTATTAATGTTAATCTATCAGACACTGAGTCTCCCTCACCATTCTACGTTGGCAATCTTCCCAGTTCCTCGGAAAACAATCAGCGGTGTTGAAACAAGCCATGCTTAATGTAATGTAGGAAAAAAGATGGATGCAGTAGAAGGTCCTACCAATGCTTTAGAGACAGCAGCAAAGGTTTATATAAACAACATTAATGTGTTCAGCTGTTCATAGAAGACCGAACAGAGCAAAAGGATGGAAATTTTAGATTGGCCTAAGAATAAACTGGATTCATAGTTTGAGGCAACATAATGTTCAGAGGTTTGGTCATGATAATTTGTGGATTTCCGATGCCATAGATTTATTACAAATGGACAGATGCTTATAACACTTTCTTTTTGATAATTCTATGATTTTCTGTTAACAACATATAAAAACACTTGGATTTAGAAAATGAGATGAGACGATTGAAAAAATATTTGCAATGCAGATATTTGGAATTACCGAAAAGTATGGTTCATGTCCTCATACATGTTATTAATTCTGATCTGGGCGATCTGACAAATTATGCCTTATTGGATACAAGAACTCCATTAACATATAGATTATTGTGCTTATATAATAAGCATGTACACAGTAACGTTTAAGTAAAACTTTTAGAAAAACCAAATCGTTTTTTGAATCTAGATTTGCTGCTCTAATATATTTTCATTGAGTGTTTTGTGGCAGTATGGTCCCACTGTCCGACTCAAAGAACAAAAAAGTTCAAATTACATACACTAAATCCTGTTGGAACTAGTGACACCCATTATCCATGAATGAGAGAAATTCACAAAGCAGGGTGGGACCAGGATCAGGAAGTCAGGTAGCAAGCACAATTTGGCAAAAAACAGACATGGGAAAAGCCTAAACTGAGACAAAAACTAGCATAATGAACAACAGATGAATGTCAATCAGCTGTTTGGCCAATGGAACCAAAACTGCTTTTAGAAAGCAAAAGCAAAACCAGTGGAACTCACCGAAAGGATAATACAAAAGAGGTAGAAAATGAAGAAGAAAAGATAACCAAGTCACCCTAACACAAAACTATCTATCCGTTCTCTGTAAGTGGAGTAGGAAAAAAAAAACCCACCATGACAATTCACTCATATCTAAAGTCAGCTGACCAGCAACAGTGCTGACAACTGCGCCGCTATGCAGTGCATATAATTCTCAATTTTAGGCAATTACAAAATAATTAAAATTCGTTACAACATAAAGCATTCTAACGAAAGATCACATTGTTTGACATGCAATAAGTTCTGATCAAAATTTTTACACGTTGTAGAATTTTAAGCTAAGACACAGCGAGGAAAAAAAAACAGATAACAGATTATAAAATATAAAGTCTGCAAAAAACAGCTGTTTACTTCCTGACTGACTTTAAATCAGAATAAATTTGACCTTTTTCAGGTAAATTCAGATTACCAACTTTATTTGTATTCTGTAGATACCAAAATAATAAAACAGCCAGCTGATTAAAAAGACACTCATTGTATTGTAATATAGATTTTTTTATAAAGAAAACAAGAATACAGCTGATAGGTCTTCGGGTGTTTTGTTGTTATTTTTGGTCCAAGAGTAGATTTAAGGTCTTTAGTGAGACATTAGGCACTTTTTTTTTTTTATCTCAACATCTGGGCCTATAACATTGAAACCTTATTGCTAAGTGCAAACTGGGAGCAGCAGTTCTGAGAGAAGCTAAAGGAAACAAACTGCTAATATGTTTTTTATTTGTGTCAGAGCGATGTTATCACGCTCTATGGCACAAACTGCTTGGACTGTTTAGAAATCTTGATGTAGTTCAACCTCATACTCTGGCCTTTCTTTTTTCTCCATTTTTTTCACTCACAACATTGTACCATTTACGTGTAAACTTCATGTAATGGTCTATGTTTATTTATCGGCAAAGTTAAGGTGAAATATCCAACAAATTGGCTTTAGATAATGCCATTTTCTAATTATGTCCAATGCGACACAATGCTTGTGTTTTTGTATGACACTTAAATGTAATGAAAAAATTACTTGATTAAACACAAAAAAGCTGAATATAAGAATTTTTTTTTTTACCATGATGCAGATCAAATTCCCCCCTACCATGTCCTACGTACAAATACAATTGCTGATAATGGAAAAAATTGCAGAACAAATAAAAAAATCAATGATATTTAATCTCTCCGGAAAGGATGAAAAACTTAAATTCTTTGAACTTCAGTGAGATCCTTCATCCCTAAATAAATGAAACCAGGTGGTTTCCCCTTCCATGACTAGTGGACCAGCCAAAAATCATCCCAAATGTACATCAGCCATTCAAGCCATACAAGTCCAAAAAGTGCAGACAACCCCTACCCCTGTTAATGTCAGTGGTGAAGATAAAAGAAGATATAAGGGATTGGGTAAAACGAACTCCAAGAGAGAGACATTATTAAAATAGAAAAATAGTAAGTGTTCCAGTTACTCTAAAAAACATTTTCCATTCCCTATGATTAGTAACCAAAATAAACTGCTTTACTGCATCTACTAGTATAATTCCGGAAGGTGCAAACACAATTATACACACTGAAACGGCACCAGGGACAAGGTGGATCATAAACTCTCTCAGACATATTAAATGTTTCCATGTGTTCCTGTTTTGAATCATAAACTAACTGTTTTGCTCCGTAATAAACACATATTTCCACTGTGTTTGATTGCCATTGCCACCCATGATTTGCTTGTCTGACCATTGAAAAATTGCCCATTAGTTCGCTTTCAAAAACGTCATTTTATAACATGTAAATGTGAAAAGCTTAACGCTGCCTGCTTTTGCTTTATATATTCTGACCCATAACTTTCCACATGCACCTCGTCCTGCAGCCAAGTCAGCGGTATTGCTTCACCTTGTGCCTCTCATTCTTTCAGCACACGCCGTTTAATACGAGCCGTCGTAGTTATTTTTCGAAACTGAAATAGACATCCGACCTCAGGTTTTTACTGGCAGATTCTATGTTACACCATGCAACCAGGTGGCTCGAGAACTTCGGCTTCAATCTGCTGTCACTCTGCACCTCATGACGGCTAATGTTGACGCTCGGTTGTCTGGGAAACGATGAAACGGCAGGTCTTGTTTAGGCCCCTCGCTCGCCTTACCGGGACCGTGCATCCGACAGCCAGGAGCCGGCGGTTTGTTATGGCGTGTCGCCACCCTTGGCGAACCTTACGGCCTCTTGTTTGTTTGAACAAGGACCCCTAAGGCTCGGCTTGTTCTATTGGGGAGCAAAGGGGGGTGGATAGCTATCAGCGCTCAGTTGCTGTGCAAATCTAACAGAGGGAAAACGGAGCAATAAAGCATATACTCCAATGAAACAAAAAGGACATACATGCCGGTTCGTGCAAGCAGAGACTATAAAGGATATTAAAGAAAATGTAGTAGGATGTGAAAAGAAGGGGGAAATGGAAATTGGTTGTATTTGTTTGGAATATTAGGATTCAGGATAATAGTCAACAGGAGCGCATGTGATGTCAACATGCAACGGGAAGGGCCTATTTCCATGACTGACTGAAATCGTATTCAAATTATTTATGGATTTTGCCAAAACCACAAATGTAATTAGTATTTTACTTGGACTTTATAAAACAGAACAACACATATTTTCTTATAGATCATGACCTTTTTGGTTGCTTCATAAAGTGCTATGAGAATCAGACTTACTATAACCTTAACAACATTAAGTAAGTTGTGCATCTCTGTAGCAGTTTCTGATTTCTTCCAACAAACTAGAAATCCTTTCGGACATTTTTTAATTGCTTCTATACAATAATAAACAATTTTTAACATCAATATCTGCTTATATCTTGTCAGTCAACATAAACTGTATTTATGAATGCTGAATACATATTGCATCCATAGAAGAAGCCTGGTGGGATAAAAAAGTAAATACTGAGACATTATTCAGTAACATGGCTTGTTGCTTCGCTACATATATATATATATATATATATATATATATATATATATATATATATAGCCACAGATTTACCAGGCATGGCTGAGGGGAGTGAGTGTGGGAAAACCAGAATATTAATCTGAAGGAATAAATAAGTAAACACAAGGCAACAATGTTGAATGAGATGCAACTAAAATAACTAAGACTGGATTAAAACAGAACCAGGGCTGATGAAATCGAAACAAAGCATGATTAAGGCTGAAAGGTAAAAGCGAATTAACCCAAATAAAACCAAATAAGGCCAGAATCCTGATGTCCTAAACAAACAGCCAGAGCTTTAATTAAATGGTTTAAATCATGTCACAAAATCAACGTTTGGATCAAAATCCTACTTAATTGTACCTAATCCTATTTAAGCCTAAACAACTGGACTGAAATGTCTGCAAAGCGTTAATTCAAAGAGCAAGCCCTACTATTTTAAAACATTCCTAATTAAAGTTATTACATATAATTCCAAAAAGAACAAATGAAGATTGTGTAAAAATTGAAGGGAGTAAAACAATGTAGTGGTTCCTGGATTTTCCTTTTACCCCAGTCAGTCCTAGCTCAGTGCTCTAAGACCGTACTGTGGTACAACTATGGGAAGATTTTCTATAGTTAATGTCTTAGCTGCTGTAATTTATTTATTAACAAAGGCATGTTTCTGAAATATGTCTAAACCTATCTTCGGGATGAATAGTGGTGTTTTCCACACCTTACACACCATTGGAGGATACTTTTTATGCCGGTCTGGGCTGTAGTGCAAGTCTCTCAATCAACAGTCGAACGTATAAAATCCATGCTTATATCATTTCACTCCTAAAACTGACCATAAACTTTAACAAGATGTCGCGTCTGAGCGAGGGGGCCACACGTACACACGTTAGTGAGCTGAGCGTTTTGTGTCAACCCTGGAGCACCCTGTTGCTATGTGCTAGCAGACCGGCAACGGGTCAGTAGCCGGCACAGACAACCAGAGGTCTATGTAACAGACACCCTGCAGAACATGACTCTGCTGGGGCCCAGCTCCATCCTCAGACAGCCTGCTTGGACGGCAGACTGAGCCGCATATTTATCACTTACCTCTGCATGACCGTGGCAGTTGCACCAAACATGTCAAACTAAGAGTGATTCATATTAGATGTATATACTTTGTGCAAATCAGTGATTAATAATGTTTAATGAAAGCCATAAGAGAAGACCTGGTTTCTGAGCTAAAACCTGTTTTAGAGTCTGAGAGCCAACCAGCTTGAGTTTCTACAGCTTAAATAAATCTGCTCCTCATTTTTTAATGTTTTTTTATTGAGTTCAGTGGAGAACTTGGAGGTTAAAACCCAAAACATGCATGATCTAAGAAAAGGCACATGGGCATAAAATATAATTAGAATGCAATATCCTGCAAGTAAACTTCTTTGTTATACTGCCTGAACGAATTTGCAAATTCAATTATTTATAGTTAATTTTCTGCAGGATGTGATATTGCGATCCTTTGTGGTGTAGCCGCAGATAAGTTAGCTAGTTGTCTATTAGCAGAATTGTGCTTCAGAATATTAGTAATTAGCATATACACGTGAATAAATAAATTACCTATAAACAATTTATTAGCCATATATAACGGGAGTCTTATTGTGAAGTGGTGAAATTTGAATAATAAGAGTTTCACACAACCTTTCTTAAAACAATCGGATTTTAATAAGGAACAAGCTGGTAAATAGTGAAATCCTGATTTAAGACAGTTTGCAGCTTTTCTTCAGAAAATATCTGTGCTGCCTTTCCTATCAAGCAATTGTAAAAAAAAAATAAAAAAAATTAAAAAAAATAAACATATACGACAAATATAATATTTGCAATGTGTAGAAGTGAAAAAAGGCAAACACACGGTTCCTTACAAGCCCTGTGGAGGGGATGCAGATGTGCAAATGTAGGATACACGCTCTGAGACACAAAACTTATAAGATACATACTCACAACTATAAATATACACATTATTCCCTTTTCCGGCTATTGAAGGGCCTTTGCAGTCTGTCTGAACTCCTATTGGTCAGCAATAGGAGTTCTACCAGGTAGACATACGCGAGTTGTCATAACGTGGTTTGCAGAGCTCACTGCTCACATACTAAACGCTACCTGGCACATTATAAATCTTCAGGGAGACGGGAGAAAATGTAAACAAGAAAGGTAGAATATGGCAAACTTTACGTGGAGTTAAGCTATATAAGCGTTTATTATGGCGGCAGAGGTGTATCATATTGTTGAATTGTCTCTCAGCATACAGGTGGAAGCTGGTAGACCGCGAGACAGAATGTCCCACATTGTTTTGTATTTTTTCATCTGTGTGTTTTAGTTTTCTGCCATTCGCTGGAAAGAAATCCTGCATGTACCTGCCTCGCCTGCGGTGCGGGGAGAGTAAATTATTCTGCGACCTCGCCTTCTTTAGTCAGTCAGCCGAATTGGGCATCTGGCACCATGCCTGCTAGACGCACAACCTTCACCGGCCTCACGGCTGGGTCTATGTTTTCACTCAAAATATAAAATAAAGAAAGAAAAAAAATGGCCTCTCCAGTTAATTACCATTTCCATATTCCTGGCCTCAACTTTTCAGAGGAGTGGCGTAAGGGTGGGTGCTCTGGCGAGGAAATGAGACGCCATGTCAGTCGCCGCATTAATTGTTTGTTTAGGTTATTATTAATTCCCATGGTAGTTGCGATTAATAATAATTATGAAAAAAAAGGCCAAATGAGAGGAACCGGCGGGAGTTGTAAGGAGCATGAGATGGAGAGGGAGCTCTCAGCATGATGCACGTTTATTTCTGGGACATTTACGGGTAAACACTCTCAGGTTAGATGCTGTTTTAAGGTAACTAATGCCACAACTTGACCACGACTTCCTGGACGTCTGACCTTACCTCTTGTGAGGCGAGTAAAAAAAGATGCGCAAGGGAAGCAACAAACAGTTGCAGATAAATATAGAGATGAACCTGTTTAAGCTTTAAATGGCTAGTTAAAGTTTTATTTATTTTATTTTATCTGTGGTTAAAACCTCTTTTTGTGTCTTGTAGGACAAATATTGAGAATTCCAAGACGTTAGAGATGACTTCTTAGACTATTTTTGAACGATCCGATCTCCAAACAATCAGAAGTAGTTTTTGGTAGACTGCAGCGCGTCTCCTTCTAAAGTCCTCCACTTATTTGAGAATGCACAAATCCAGAAGGAACCCCAGACATCCCTGTTCCCAGCCACAGTTTACTGCTCAGTCTGGGTGTTTCCAAGGCATTCTGAGTTCTTCCAGTGAATTCTGGGCATTCACCTTGGGCTCCTCCCATTGAGCCATGCTGGTGTCAGAATCACCTGAACTGCAGCAGCTCCCCTTTGTTCCCCCCCTGGACAATGGAAAACCTAATCCTGTCTATACCAGTTTTCCCCTTTTTTGTAAACATCTAATTCTTCTAGTCACAATCTGTGTCTCATGACCATAAATAAGTGCAAGAACATAAATGGAACTGTACATTATTTAACCAAATTAACTATAGCGTCTGTCCTGCTCACATTACTAAAGTAAAAGGGGAAAGTATGACATGTAAATCTATTGTCTTCAAGATTTTTCACCAACAAATCCAAAAAAAGATTGCATGGATTAGTATCCGTTCCTCAACAAACTTTATTGTGTAGTTTTAAAGGAATTACAGCTGGATTACATAGTTTTTCAAGATCTAAACTTCTGAAAATGTTTTTTTTTTTAAACTAGATGAGGTCAATTTGGATAGAGGGCAACTATGAGAGCAATACATTTGTCCCACCACTGATTTTCAATAACACTTAGGTCTGAACCTTAACACACCATGCCATGCCATGATCTGAACCATCTTATCGTAGCACCGTTTATCTTCGCTGACATAAAATGTGCCACTTAATTGTTTTTAGTATATAGTTTTACTAAAATATATTTAAAGACCTGGAATTATCATAATCTACTTTCCAGCAATGTCTGACCTGCTTCCCTATCCGTTTTTGAGGGAAACATCCCCAACCATGATGCTGCCACCATCATCTTTCACTGTGGAAATTGCGTTTTTGAGGTAAAAGCACAATGGCTTTTTTTTTTTATTGGAGTCAGACTTTGGAACCAAATGATCTGGATCAATGCCAAAGACCAACGCCGACAGAGTTTTCCACTGCAGGTAAATAATAGACTTTTTTAACAGAACCTCACTTAAGAATTCAAAACTAAACTATTTAACTGCACTTTTAATATATTGATGCACAGCATTACAATATTTGCCATTATGACTCATTTCGCAACATGAGAACGTACATCGGTTTTGCGTTTAAGAACCTGGCAAGCACAAACTATCTCCTTCGGGGATCATTGTGCCCTGCTTTGTGGTAACCTTTTACTTTATTAAGATGGGAGGTGACAGCAGCTGCTTTTCCAAACACTTCCTTGGCAGAGGTTTCTATCTGTGATTTATTTATTTATGGCAACAGACTTGTATTCATTTAACTGGATATCAGCAGAGACCATAATCTGAATTATGTCCAAAAACTGGTTCGCTTGGTAAGCCTGAGCAATGTCGTCATGGTGACACTCAATGAGAACCAGAACTTGGGGAGGAGGTGGGCACAAACATGAAGTCATGTTCCTCACAGAACGATCCCAGTGCCTCAGCTCCAGGTTTGATCCCTAGGGGAGCACAAGACGGCGACTCTCCGGCTCCACGGCTGACTACCGTTCGGTGACTGTGATGTTCCACATGTGGGTGCAGGGGTTGTGTCCCCGGTCTGAGTCTGTCGCTGACGCCGTCCCTGTCGCTCAGTGACAGCAGCTCCTACAAGACAGACTTACAGGGGAATATCTAAAGAGCCAAGAGAAGCAACTGCAAAGGTGATGACAAGTAAAATGAAAGTTTTCATCACAGCCTAACTATTGTGAGGTGTGTTCATATTTTATTGGCAGGATTAGTGTTTGAAGAACAAGGTTAGAGTAAGTATTTCCAAACTCTTTCAAGTGTATCATCCACACAACATCTCCTCGACAAGGCCCATCTGGTGAGATGTACACAGTTATTAACACATTACAGCAATAAGCTTCAGTCATCATATAACGTTTTTGGGAAAAACACAGAAAAGATGCAGGACGAAAATCTAACATAGATTGTGAGACAGACAACAAAAGTTGTAGACACTGAACCATGCCAGATGTTAAACATGGTGATGGCAGCATTATGTTGTGAGAAGCTTTTTCTTCAACAGGGTTAGAAAACAGTTTTGATTGTTACGAGGATTGGAGGTACTCACAGTACAATGACCCTAACTTTAAAACCAGGGGTTCAAGAAAATGATTCAGACTGACGTGTTAGAATCCAATGTTTAGACAATTTCAGCATCTAGTATCACTCACAAATTCACAATGATATAAATTTAAATGGTAAATGCACTTCATTTATATAGAGCTTTTTCTAATCAAACTCACCATTCAAAGCGCTTTACACTGTAGCTACATTCACCACCGATACATGCATTTAAGTTATAGGTTAGAATGTAACAAAAACTTAAAAGGTTAAAGACAAAGTAATTAACTTCATTTGTTACAGAATAAAGAGATCACTTCCAACTACCATTGGCTTCATGTGATTGGAGAAGCTGGACAACTGCATGTCAACACACAAGTTAGTTCAAGTAAAGTGTGCTGGAAATGTTAAAGTAACTTAATATGTAGTAGGTTAACCAGTATAAATTCCAAGCAGCAACTAAGTCTAAGTAAGTACTTTATTTGTATAGTTGGTTAATATAAGCTTATTTAGACTAACTTTAGTTATGAACAGTAGACCCAAGGAATTTGAAGGTGTTAAGGACAACAGCCACCCGCAAATTTCAAAAATCTGGTTGCTAAATTTCTAGGGATTTTAGCTTCCCCGGATGTATTTTCTTTCGGCTCACAAAATAAGTACTTTGTGCATGAAACATTTGGAGTTACAAACCACATACAAATTCTAAAATAGGTGAATCCAATGAATAATCATTACATATTTTTTTAAGATGTCAAAAAGGCAGTTTAGGGTTTTGTATTTTGGCCCATTTTAAAATCAAGAAAAGAATATTAAAGGTTTTGGGCTAATTATGTGCAATATGACCACTGAAACCTGTAAAAGGGGGAAGGTCATCAGGACTTTAAACTTCCGCAAATCCTCTCAAAACCAGGGGTTTTGTGAGAGCCGGACCGAGGTATATGTGTGTTTAGAGCAGGATGTATGAAGCCATCGCACAGAAACACACACAATGAGTCATCTGCCTGTACACCCCACCCCCAGAGGGGTGTGCCAACATACACGGCCGACCACCGGGAAAGCATGCTGGGTTAAAGCCACGAGACCCTAACTGCTCTGCTGTGAACCTTAAAAACCTAGGGCTCCATCTGTGAGTGTGGGAGAGCGGGCCCCTACATCGGCCCATTTAGGTGACTGATAGCTCTGTAGATTTTCTTAAAACAGCCACAAATTATCAGATGCAATTAAGGACCCCCAGAACAATTACAACAGACCTCTAAACATATGTTTGACTGAGGGTGTTTCAGCGTTCTTTAGCCTAAAGACTCTCAGATGATGAAGAGTGATATTTTTTAATCCGTCATGACGAAATAATGTAGGGCCAACTCTAATTTAGGATTAGATTTTGAAACAGTTCAGCGACTTTAAAGCTTAGGTTTGGTACAAAAACTCTACTCTTGGCTGGAGTGAGGTCCAGGAAAACCACAAAACACAGATGGTACATTGGACAAGGCAAAGGTTTACTTCACTTTCACCATGTATTTATTTTACTAGGATGACTAGTGTTCTCAATAATAACCTGTGCATTCCAGTCAAATGTCTAAAAACATAGAGATAGCCTGTTTTTGACCAATAAAACAAGGTCTGCTACTACAACGCTTTATGTAACCGTGACTTTCTAACATGTTGTAAACAGCCTTACTTTTACATAAATGTTACTACATGTCTTTTCCTTGTATTGGAAATATCTCTAATAATATTAATTGATTTGGGAAAATTTTATTATTATTGTAAAGTCTGTAGTTGCTTCACAACGTAATATGAAAACTATATTACAAATGAATCTATGACAGTTAAATAAAGTTGGGAAATGAAACAAATAGATGCATGTTGTCTTAAGTGTGGATGACACAAATTTCCATAAATTCCCCCAATTGTTAGACCATGTAATGCAAAGAGAAACTTGCCCAAAAAGTTAAATTAAACTAAACAAAATCTCAAGAGCTTTCTGTATTCCAGACAGTGCTGGGCCCAGTAAGCTTGTTAAACATGTATGATCTGTTTTAAAGGCTTGCCAGAAGAAACCTCTCTTTTTTAGATCGGCCCAAATAAGAGACACTTGAACATTAAGCACAATGTTATGTTTAGACATAACCAAACAGCTTTTCCATTCTCATAGCAACTGTCAAAGTGTGGTGGTGTCCTATATTTTTGGGCTTTGGAACCTTAAAATTAGAGTTTAGCTAGCGATAAATGCCTTTGTATACCAAATCCATCTTTTATCCATCCATCCGTTCATCTTTCCCTTATGCAGGGTTGGGTTGTGGGGGCAGCAGCTTAAGCCGAGAGGCACAGACTTCGCTGTACCCTCCCATTTGGGCCAGCTCCCTGGGGGAATCCCAAAGCATTCCCAGGCCAGCTGAGAAACATCTCTTCCAGGTGAGACCCAAGTGTTATCCTAAATCCAGAGCTTATCTTGATGTTTAGGAGCAGAAACTCTCCACTATGGCTCTCGATGATAATCGTTGATTCTCACCCTATCCCGACGAAAGAGCCCGGACGTCCTGATGAGAAAACCCATTTTGACAGCCTGTATTTGTGATCTTGCTCATTTGGTGACTGAATAATGCTTCTGATCAAAGATGAGGGTAGCAACGTAAATCAGATGGTAAATTGAGAGCTTTGCAATTCCGGTTAGCTCTTTCTTCTCCTCTGCAAACCACTATGCGACTGCAGATGCTCCTATGATGCAGCGCTTTGGCAGGGCTTTAAGAGTGCTAAAAAAAAAAACTAAAAAAAATCTCCATTAAGAAATTTTCAAAATAATTGTGGGTCACAGTTCTTGTTAAAATAATTTAAGTCATCCAAAAATAACTACCGTATTTTCCGGACTATAAATCGCAGTTTTTTTCATAGTTTGGCCGGGGGTTGTGACTTTACTCTGGAGCGACTTATGTGCGAAATTATTAACACATTATTATATAATATCAAATGCTATTTTCACACTAAAACGCAAGAGTTTGTTGATAATCTCAATTTAGAAAAAGAACTGACAAGGGCTTAACAAAAATGGCGGAGAATGCGTCGTGCAACTTTCCTGGAAGTCATTGGATGGATCGACAAAGCATGGGCTTCAGTGACAACTGAAACAATTCTGTCAGGATTCAGAAAGGCTGTAATAATTGGAACTGCAACCGACGATGAGTCTGACGTAAGTGACCTAGAAGTTTGGAGTGACAAGTTTGGTAAACTTTTTAGCATGCTGTAGTTATCTGAATAACTCTTAATATGTTATGTTAATACTCCACGCACGTTCTCAGTTTGTTGTTTATGTATCATGTAACATAAGCATACCGTACAATTATTCAGCCTGTTGTTGCCTCTGTTCTATTTTTATTTTAAATTGCCATTCAAGATGACATGTCTGTTCTGGATGTTGGATTTTATCAAATTAATTTCACCCAAAAATGCGATTTATACTCCAGGGTGACTTATATGTGTCTATTCCTTCTTTATTATGCATTTTATGGCTGGTGCGACTTGTACTCCGAGTTTATAATCCAGAAAATACGGTAGTTATGGTTACAGATATCCATTTTGTTTGTGTAAACAAGCGGACTGGTCACATGCTATTTGGTCAACCTATTCCAAGCCAGATGCTGAATTTAAGAGTGTTTATGAGTACACCCTCACCACTAAAACGTTTTCTGGGAATTCTGTTTGAGGACGGAAAATAAAAATTGCATATGAATTACATTTTTGCCAATTCTTTCCCAAAAAAGTTTGATATCCTCAAAATTTTCAGATCGTAGTTCAACAAGATTCGTTCAGTTCTTTTTCTCTTACTGTCTAAAACACTTTCATTATTGCCCTCCACCATTTCCTCAGTCTATCATATAATTTATTGCTCCTTTACTCCACTGTAATATTTAATACACCTACACAGATGGCAAATATTTGACTTTCTTATGTGGCATTTGACAGAAATGGGTCTGTTCTGACTCAGGTAAATTGAGAAGAAGTAAACAGCTGTGTAATACTCTCTTGACTCCATCAGAGATATTTACTTTTCCATTTTCATTCCAAGGATGTGAAAGCCATCTGGGCTGTAGATTTCTGGTGAGCCAATAGTGATTCATGGCAAAAGAGTCTCTATGAAAAACTGAATATATTAATGATCACTTAGTATCATACGTTACTACAAGTGGTACGTATTACTGACAAGTATAAAATGAAACCCTCTTAAACATGATCCTAGAGAAGTTTTCGATAACAGTCGATCACCACTTAATCCAGGGGTCTTGAAGTCCAGTCCTCAATGTCTGATATCCTGCAGCTTTTATTTGTGTCTCTGCTTCAACACACCTGAGTCAAACAATCAGGTCCATAGCAGGACACTGGAGAACTGCTACTGTAGCGGTGAGTCAGCTAATTTGCAGAGTTTTCTGTAAAATGGAAACGTACCACTTTTAGTAACGTATGATACTAAGTGATCATTAATATATTCAGTTTTTCAAAGAGACCCTTTTGCCATGAATCACTATTGGCTCCCCAGAAATCTACAGCCTAGATGGCTTTCACATCCTTGGGATGAAATTGGAAAAGTAAATATCTCTGATGGAGTCAAGAGAGTATGACACAGCTGATTGCTTCTTCTCTCCCAGTTTTCTCACAACCTTGGTGGTTGCCATAGATAGATAAATAGGTAGGTAGACAATATTGCTAGCAGAGGATAATTGAATAATAGGATTTCAGGTATCCACAGGCACTTATGTTCCTAGTGTGGGTTTTGCTGTGTTCTCACAACACCCTCCTTCTTGAAAATTATACCATCATTATGCCCTCTCCTCACTGGCTGACGTGTGTTTGATTTAATTTTCCAAAATTAGCCTAATTTTACTGTCAGAAGTTTAATGATAATTAATTAGTCTGCAGACTAATGATAAGGAGATTTCTCATTGAGATATGCCTGGCACCCAAGGATCCTCTGTTTATAATTTGTTAAGAGGCAGAGAAATATATTAAAATTACTTATCTTTCAGAATGTTGAAAATGGGCTATACACAATATTAAAAAATGTAAAACAAGATATACCAGAAATGTACTCTAAAACAGGGCTATATTACAATAAAGTACAAAAAATTTGAATAGGGTTTAAAGCACATGAAATATAGGGGAATGAATAGTTTTGCAAGCTACAGTATCACAAGAATGTCCTAAATTACACTATTTGGTAATAAATGAGGGTACACATGAATAAAGGTGTTATTGAACCAGCCAACAATTTGTACAATACAGTTGACTCCTACCTTTTAAGGTTAGGTATGATATTTCACAGAAAATCAGCCTATTTTTCTAGGGCATATGTAAAATAATAGAAAGAAAAGGCAGGCATACAATCGTAAGCACGGTTGAATTCAAGATTAATTTTATTTATTTAGCGCCAATTTAATGTCTTCTCAAGGCACTTTACAAGCAAATCCTTTCATTGTAATCATAAATACATCATAATTAAATCAGGTTAAATAGTTTCCAATCCAAGCAAACCCAGCAGATTATAGGCTTGCATTCACTCCTTCTGGATTAGCACACCAAAACCATAGGTTGTCAATCCCTCATGCTAAGAATGCATTTAGTGACAGTAGAGAGTAAAAACTCTGCTTTAACAGAAAGAAAACTCCAGCAGAGCCTGGCTAAGTATTAGCGGCCGTCTGCCACCACCGATTGGGTTTATTAGTATGTAGGGAACAAAAACTGAAAAAAAGTTTGTTAGATTTTAATAGTAACATTTACCTGACCAAGCGTAGCGGCCTCACAGCGGAGGTACATTATGAATGCACTCTCTCTGCTTATTGTTCTTCAACTGCCTCTCGTTAGCTAAAAGGGCAATTTTACCTGCAGCTCCATCTGCTGTTAAAAATACAAAGTGCAGTAAATCGTGCAAGGGAATAAGCCAAATTGGTGGCATACCTGCATGATATATTTCACACACACAGCTATAGTTCCCAGTAAAGCAGTTAAAACTCCCATATAATTTCTGTAAAAGCTCAGCACATCAAATAGTAGTCAACTTGATGCAGTGATGAATGAGTCAGTGTCTGACTTTGCCTCTGTTTATTTTTGAGTAATCAGGGTAGACAAACTATTCTCTGCAGGTTTTGATGTGACATATTTAAATACTGGCTGATGAAACACTTTGCTCCAGGACTACTCGCAAGATTTAAACACAACTTGCTAAAAAAATATATATATATGAAAAAAGAAAAAGGTTAGTGTTAATAAAAATGTGATGTTAACTGGCCAACGCTTTTTGTAAAGAAATGAGACATAGTAAGAATAGACAGGAAGTTAATGTCTGTGTGTGTGTGTGAGAGAAACAGAGAGCGAGAGAAAGGTTTTATAAATCCTTCCACACGTTGCAACTGTTTGCACAGACCTTGGCAATTTGTTTGAGTCTGCCGCTATCGAGGCGATTCATGCTTGCAATCCCTGCATCTGCGCGACAGCATGCGCGAGCATGTGCACGTTTGGGTGGACAGCGCTCATGTCAAGCGTCTCCTACCGTAAGCCACAGGACCATCTCATGTGGTTTGATTTGCAAGGTCTGGTGAGAGCGCCGTGCAGCCTTTGGGTTATTCCCCTCTTTCTGATTTTCCCTGCTTTTTTTACTGAAACCCCGCTCCAATTTTTAATGGCTTTTTATTTGTTTTAGGCCTGGAAAGGGAGGCAGAGCTAAAATATCTGTAAACTTTGTGTCAGATTTTTGATTTATTTACAAGTACGGAAATGAAATGGCGTCTTGTCCTTTTAACGTTTTAACTCATTTCGTCGTCTGGGGTGTTCTGATGCTGTTTGCCAAATGTTGTACTCTTGTCACTATCTTTTAGTTTCTTTCCGCAGAGCCTTGCAAAACGTTTGCTCCCCTTGAACTCTCCCATATTTTAGTATTTTCCCTCCACAAATTTTAATATAATTTGTCAAAACAGACTAACACAAATCTGTACATAGTTTTAAAGGAATAACTATATCCATTTATACCCTCACGATAGTTTTCGCAAGTCATCTAATTAAAAGGTCAACTCAAACAGTGTGCAGCTTAATAATTAATGAATGCAACTGTTCTGTGAAGGCCTCAGAGGTTTGTTGGAAAAACATAGCATCATCAAGACTAAGAATACAGTAGAACGGTCAACGTGGACAAGTTCTCAGCAGAGTTTGTTCAATAGTAGCCCGGCCATTGTTTTTCTACACCATTCTGCTCTATTTCACCTTCTTTGAGTCCCCTGTCTAGGATTTTCCCAATGTCCACAGTTTCAGCCAGGAGGAATTGTGAACGATACATCCAGTATCAGCACTGTTTATGATACTTAGTCTAGTTGTAGTTGCGAAGGAAGTGGTAGCGAAGGAAGTAAACAAAACGATTCAGGAGCTCATTTTTATCAGGCACATCCAATACATATTCAAATCGAGATTTAAATTAAGGTTGGATAACTTGATGATATATATAGATGATATAACTATTAAATGTATACGCTAAAATAATACTGTTGAATGAAAGCCAGAAAGATAATAAAAACAAAGCAAACAACTATAACTGCATTAATATGCAGTTATAGTTCACCCTTAACTCTGGTGAATGGAGTAGATGAAATTCACCCTTAACTCTGGTGAATGGAGTAGATGAAACGACAGATGGCTATAAACACTCAATCCTGTAAGAAAATCTAGCAGACAAACCCAGAGCTATAACAGACGGGCAGATAACTCCAAAATAGAATGCACCAGCAAGATGGCATTAAGGCTCAGGTGGCTGCAGGCATATTGATATTAATTTCTCCCTTGGTTTGACTAAGCGAAAGCGGTTTTGCAACCATCAAGTCCATTTTTAGAGAAGATGGTGAAAAATGTGTTATCGTTTTTTGCACCTGAGCAGCCTGAGGAAAAAGTTAAATGCTCAGAATGTCCAAAGGCACAAAATCTGTTGGTAGATAATATCCAGCTCTTTCTCTAAACCAGTGTAAGTTGTGCTGCTTACATCATAGACCCGTCAATCACTCGGAGAGCGTGGCTTCATGCAAAGACTGAAAAAGGTAGGGGATGATGACATCACTACAACTCCATTCCAACACTACGGCCACTACATGGAAAAACAAGCCAGGTCAGTCTATGAAGGGTTTTTTTTTTCTACACATCTGCCATCTAAGGAAGACACCAAAGAAAATAAGTCAATGCAGGCATGTGGACCTGTTTTTCCTGAGCGTCCGTCACCACGCCACGTCAGCAAAAACAAAAATAAAGCGAAAAAGTTTGTTGAATAACTGGCTTAATGGCGCCATGAGCAGCTGGAGCCCAACATAAATACAGACTGGTTAAAGACTAATAGGGCAGTTCACTTTTTTACAGACTTGAAGGCAAACAAGGAATTAAAAGTCTGTCTTCTTTAGTGAAGAGGCAGTTCACATAATTTCTGCTCAATCCTTCTCACAAAATGTAATGGCAATTTTGACATGAGATAATACTAATGTACATGTAGAATTAATTTCCGGTTGTGTGAATTTTCACTTGAGCGAGATAAATGGCATGAGTATGTAAGGATAGTGCGATTTACTAATTCTGTATGAATATGGAAAAAATATTGCTTTTTAAAGATTTTTATGTGGCTCTGTGGTTGAACTGTGCTCTAAAGAAACAATTTTGTCGCAACAGACTTAGAAAGGATGGACCCAACTCTGGAAATATATTCATTATGGAGTTGATTTTTTGAATTTTTATATGAACTGAAACAAAGGGAGACTAAAAAAGAGAAAAGGAACATTTCAAATTGTAAATTGCCTGTACTTGTATAGTGCTTCATGAAGTCCAGAGGACCCACTACACATTACTTTCACCCATTTACACACAATTTGTTTAACATAAAAACCAAAAAGACCATGGAAAAAAACTATATTTGACAAATGCATTACCATATTTGATGAGGATTTTAATTGGCCCTGCATGACCGGAGGCCCAACCCTTGGAAAGGCATGGACTTAAATGTTAATCCAACTTGTTCCAGCAACCTGTTGGGAAACAGTTAAGTGGATCATTGTTAGCCCTTGTCTTAACTGTTAGGGCATTGATTTTGGCACCAGATACCCACCCTTATGCAATACCAATCAGTTATTCAAACATTTGAAGGCCAGCATTTGCAACCTCCCGCTCCCACTATCGCCTTTTTTAAGTAATAGCCTTATAGATTTGGAAAAACTTGTTTCAATGTTGATGTGAAGCACCAATAATCATATCCAACAAGTCTGAATGTAAAAATGCTTTAAAGCCAAGTGCTCCAAATGTTGTAAAAGTGATGACGAAATCAATACATTTCAGTCCATACATTCCTAACTTTTGAAAATGTGAATTTTGAAGGAAGCCAGTAAAAAAAAACAGAGACACTTTACATTGTCTTGTTCTTTAAAGCTGTCTCAGGCCTAATGTTAAACTCTAGGAGACTCCAGGCAATGATCCAGCTCTGGACGATAGCCAACAACCTCCTGTAGGTCCTGTTGTCTCAAAAATCATGTAATCACAGCTGCCAAATCCAAGTCACCAAATTCCCACCACAACAATATATCTTGTGGTGCATCCTATTTTGTACATCCCACTCCTTCCTTTCTGAAAATTAGAGGTAGTCTCACTGAGACACAGTAGTTTGCTTCTTTTAAATCTGGAAGAATGAAGGGTTTAGGTACGCTGCAGTATTAAAGGTATATTAGTAAATATTCTGGGAGTATTTTCAAATATTAGGAATAATATGTCTTGACAGGATAATCTAGGAGCATTTTTAAAAGCGTTTAAAATATTCGGGTTGCATGTGTGGTGCTGTTGGTCCACATGATGAAGGACACACACCACACTTCACTCAGATGTGCAAATGGAAGCATTTACATTTTATTGCCTGCTTACTTTGCCAGCTTGGTAATTTCAGTGGCCTAAGAAAATAACTGACCAATTGCTGATAATTGTTGAGAAATGGCAGCCATGTTGGATGAGGGGTTAAAGGTTGTTAGTGACGGGCTGTTAGCCAGCTGTGTGCGGGTCAAGATGAATTAGGTTTGAGGAACAGTCACCAGTGGCAGCAGTTGTCAAAAGCTCGTTCTTTAAAAAAAAACAAAGAAAAAAAAACATGTAAGTAAGCTATTTCTTTAAGATGGTGGACTATAAAAAATCGTATTGCTGAATATGTTTTTTCTAATACAGAGTATTTATGTAGAAACGTTACTTTTATTGTCTCCATCTTTAACATCCGGTTGTTCTTCAGCATAATCACATATGTTGGTGGCAGTGTTATCCAGACTGAAGCCTTGGATATCATCCAACAGGAACATAGATGTACTTAATCCCCTTTTCCACATGGATTCTAGGATTCTAAGTATACTTTACTCAGTAATAAATGGCAAATCACAAAAAAAATAAAGAAACTTATACCTAGTTTATCTTTAGTTATTCCTGGTCCAGTGCTTAAACTACGATTACTTTCAGTCACAAGTAAAATGTTAATACATTTATTTATTTTTATTCAAATCTAAATCTGTTCTGGGAATAAATGAATGAGTACAAAGTATAATTTTTGGCGATTCTAACTGACCTAAAACAGGATATGCTTGTTCTGATTTACCTTCAGACAGTGAGAAAATAAGTGTATGTGCCGTTTTGTCTGCAGTATGCAATATAGCACTAAGCATATTTTTAAAATGTATGTATGGCAAGATGAGAAGCAATGCAAATTACTGTTGTGTTTTAATAAGGAAGATAAAAACAAATAGAATGGGAAAC
>JAVLVB010000001.1:9922329-9945723 GCA_032876305.1 Orestias chungarensis | reverse complement strand
GAAACAATATACACCCTTAAAGAACCCTTCAACTGAATAGGGCTGCAAAATGTTCCACTTATTGGATCAACAAGATTTTATACTACATTGTATAAAACGCTGTTAAAAAGGGAATTAAAACATAAAAATTCTCAAAATTAATTATTCAATTATCTTAGGAAGCTCTGAAATTGCTGTTTTATGGCTGTGAAGTGATTTAAAACCTGGCAAGAATTTTCTCACATGCTGCTGGTAAGGAACAATGCCTGGTGTTGATTAAAGACTACTTTCTCCAGTTGACTGTACAGTAGATTGTTATTGTTGTCCGTTCAATTTTGGTGTAATAATGCCTCATGTTCTGATACCCGGCCATGTCTTATGCTGGTAGGACTGGTTCTGCACAAATAGTTGGATTCAACTGTTGGAAATTCGAAATATTCATCTGACAACAAACGTTTCTAGAAAGGAAAAAAGCTTCCGCCCATACTGTCTGAATTTTGGCTGCTTCTGAAAACATGTGGTTAGGAGACCAGCAACACTGAGCAACACGGTAATCAGTGTCTTCACCAATGTGGAGATGGGAAACAGTGTGAAGAGAATTTTAATATCTCTTAGTAGTTCTGTGCAGCTGAGAGCAGGATGGGAAGACGAAAGCGTATACAACAAAACAGGAGGTGGTCCCATCTCGCATTAGTATTTCAGGAAATTCCCACAGAGAAACGAAAGCCTCGACTATCGTTTTTGTGGATCTGCTTCGCATGAAATCACACAACTTGCAAATTCTATCTGTTTCTGTTTGAATGTCAGTCGACTCTGACCAGGCAGTCTGTGAGGCACGGCCCACAGTGAGTTGCAGAGAGTAATCAGGGCTTTGATTTTCCTTTGGTGGTGGAGCATAATCACAGACTGGAGCACCACAGTGCGGTCGCCCCTCCATCTCCTGCTGACGGCCCTTTGACAGCTAAATGCTCAGGTCCATGTATTCCCATTAGACTCTTTCTGATTGGCTGGCTTGGTGTGGTTAAGCTGCTTAATTCCACATCATGTCTGGGTGGTTGGCCTCGCTCTCTGCCATGGACTCGGCATTAGAAACAAGCAAACCTGACAACACAGCTTCAAAATATGAGCTGGTATGCTTTTCATTACAAAACTAGTCTTCTTGTTTATTCCAAACTTAACCATTATGCCTATAACAGAAATTGGAAACACTATCCTCCTTAATGCTTATGTTGCTGCTGAAGGAATGATATTACCAACTTGTCAAAGGTTTTTTTTTTTTTTTTTGGGGTATGCTGTGAACTATATTTGTGAACCCTATAAGACCAATCTGATGAATTTTCTGAACCGACTACATTCTTCTTCGATCCACTCTGCATTAGTTGGTATTATTTCAACAGTTAACTTTATTTTCACTCAGTGCTTTTCTCTGTCAGTCGTTGCAGATGGCCACTTGTACTGAGTCAGGTTCTGGATCTGCTGTGTGTTTCTTCCTGGTAAAGCTACATTCTTGTTCTGGTCCTGGAGGAGTAAATTCTGGTAGTAATTAAAAAAAAAAATATATTTTTTCTGATCATATTCCTCAGGACAAAGTGCTGCGGTAGATAGCATCCCTCTCATCCATCTAAGAAAGCAACACAGAAACAATATCAAAATTCCATTTGAAATTGTTAAATATGTATCAAATCTCCACAGGTTACAGATTTTTTTTTTATCTATTAGATGTATTCATAATTTTTTTCTGGTCAGCGCCATATGTTTCTCTCTAAACCAAGTTTAGTTCTAATGTTGGTTTGAGGACTAGCAAAACTGCCTTTTTGACATGATAGCTTACCTTCCAGTTCCATATGTTTTGTACGTGGACATTTAGTCATGTAAACATTATGTCATGTGGACGGCATATAGGTTTTCATTTCACATTTTAAGGTATAGGTGCTTAATTTCTTTTGATATATCTATATGGTAATCTACCCAGTCATGATGTAGCAGAAGACTGTGAATACCTAATCTTTCTAATATGTATCTACTATTAAAAAATCTAACTCATAAAAAACTGCAACTGGACTTATTGTTTAGTGTTCTGACCATGTAACTTGTTCCTTTAAAATGCCATGGCACATTGATGCCCTGGCATTTTGAATGAAAATGCCTTCTCTACTGTTTCTTACTTCCCTGGCACTGAACTTTCCAGTATTTGATGACAGTATCTGGCTAACAACATGCTGCAACTGAAAACAAGGAATTGCTGTTTCCACATTTTCAAACTGATTTCAGTGGCTCCATTCTGTTTTGGGAATTTTGGTAGGGATTAAAATAAATCATACCCTGTCTTTAAATGGCAGATGTAATTGTGCAAGTCGCATGAATTATTACTGTACACTACCATTAAATATTCAGATGTACTATACGTCAACTGAGCTTGGGATTCAAAGGATTGGAGAGATAATCGCTGTAGGCGAGGTAGTCCCTTGGCATTTGCTTTCTAGCTTGTTTGCCTCGGGGACTAGATAGCTCCCAGACATCTGGCCCCCATCGCTATAAGGCTTCCAGGTTTATGTCAGTATTCAGCATGTGGAGCTAAAAGCCCTTCGCCCTGTGACTTTCTAAAAATAAAAGAAAAAAACGGAATTGTGTTTCCAACCAAGCATACAATAAAAGGAATAGATCTCACGGCTGTCAGTCTGCTTGCTATAGATATAGACTTTTGATAGTGGTTTAGACTCTGTGGTTGGTCACAGCCTTACTCACCTGCTGACAGGGAAATCAGAAGCCAGTTTGAACATGACTGCTTTGTTGGCTTGCCGCACTACTGTCCACGAAGAATGCAAACACTTGTATTTAGGCATGTATTCTTTACTCTAAACTATCTTCAATGCCCATTTTTAAAATTGGCCGAACAGTGAATTAATGTATGCCTTCACCGTGCCGTAAGTCCAAACCTCTTTTTCCTGGGTATGATGTATTAGTCATATCTCCTGTGAATTAGCTAAAGGTACAGTTGGGCAGAATATATAGTCATGGTATGAAAGTGCTTTCAAATCAACAGAACATTGATCATAGTTTGTGTTTAATGTTATGGAGACAAAGGAAAGAACAATAAACTCTTAACAGCAGAGTTGGATGACATATTTTTAGCTTTGCCAGCCGACTTTAATTCAACATCATGGCAAAAGGCTTTAGAGAAAAGATTCTCAAGTTATACTGATCCACTTTCCCCACAGTGGTGCACCTCTATAACTCACCATACTTCAAAACCCATTTCCTCTTTGAAGGAAAATTAAATGTGTCCAAGTACTAAATACTCCAGTTTCTCTGACTTGTTTGCTATGGCAATGTATTTAATTCCTTTGGTTGTGGGCTGCTTTTGTGTTCTCCAAGAAAAATCCAACTTAACGGATCAGGATATGCCCTAAAGATTTTAAACATAGCATATCAATAAAATACCTGAATCATATGGAGAGCAAGCAAAGCCGTTAACATTTTGTGCATACATTCTACGCCACCTCAAATACCTCCCAAAGAGCTGGTCCAGCATTTTTGTTCGCCTCAAGGCACACACATGGCTTTCAGTGACGTGATTCACATCCAATCTGTTTGTCAAACCTAGCTGAGCTCTAGTTTAGAGAAGTTAACTGAAAACAAAGGTTCTGCCTGACACATATTTATACATGCATCATGTATGTTTATGATGGCAAGAGGTCTATTTAGAATTTATATGATGTCAAGTCATTCTTCTTTTTTGTTGCTGTTGTGTACCTTTTTAAATGGGAGAGGATTAATTTTAAGTTATGCTCAAAGGCTTAAATGCATTGTTTAAACTTTGCCTCTGATTTAATAAGGTTAACCTAAAAAAATTGCATTATACAAAACATGCATTATTATTAATTGCTGACTTTTTCCAGTAAGAACTATCAAAATTTATTTCATTGAATACTGAACTGAATACTGATCAGGTTACACCATGAGAAAAAATAATTGTTTCTATCGTAATTTGCATGTCGCCCAGGCTTTTATCACCAAACGTGTGGCTTTTTCATCACTGAGTGGCCTTCCAGTTCATGCTCATGCAGAACTCACTCGTTGTACATTTTGATACTCTGTTATTAGTCAGCATTATTACATTGTATTTTTAGTTTTCTTATGGTTTGCTAACATACACATTTTGCACAAATGCATATTGCTCTTCATTATTTAAAGGCTTCCCTCAATTCATTTGCATGTTTAATCTTTCTGAAGTTTGAGTTACAACGGTTACAGATTTTTTTCCAACTTTGGAAATATTTATTTTTCACTCTTGCTAGGAAACAGTATATTCTTCCAGATGTAGTCAAGGTGTCAGGGCTTAGACCCCTCACTTTCCTTGAGCTGTTTCCTTTAATATATCCCCCACAGGAGTGTTGGCATGACTGTCTGGTGTTTAGTCAATCTGGCTGAAGGAGTTAGATGTCAAGCAGTCTAAATAATGTTTATACACAATTTCAATTCACATATCCAGATTTGTCCCTCAAAAAATCCTGCCATTAAACATTTTTTACTTTACTTTAGGTATTATTGTTCCTGAGGCCTGTATTCAATATGCTGTGGTTAATGGGTGCCCAGTCCTCTTGTGAACTATGCAGCCTTAATTGTAGCTCAATTTGGATTGCGGACAGTGTGGTCTCTGACGGTTGAGGAAAGCCTGCCGTAAACCAAGTAATTGTACATGTAAGGTTTTTTTTTACACGTTTTTCCAGTTTTCTGTAGTTGAGGTAAGATTTACTGGTAGTGGTGTTTGTTCAGCTTTGTTTGCTTAAGTTTAGTGTTTCCCCTATTATCCCCGGCGCTTCTATGTTCATTGTTCTGTTTAAACTGGACCGGGCAAACTCTTCACACATTCTTGGCTAAAAGAACTTTATTAAATACGTATATTTGTCATACAAAAATTCCCAAATGAATTGCATGTACGTATTCAGCAGCTTGGTGCTGTAACAGGAAAACCTACATTAAATAAAACCCTGCATTGAAGGGTTTTTGTTTTTAATAACGCTGTTAAAAATAATTTTAAGTAAAAACAAAGTTGAATTAATAATATATAAATGAAGGACCCAATCTCCTAACAACAATTTCAATATGGATCTGAAGAGTGTTATGAGGATTTTATGCCAGTGTGGAACAGAAAGCTAAAACAGGCAAGTCCTTCATACTGGTACATAAAAACGCCAATAAACTATGTTTCCCTTCACAAAACGTAATGATCCGATCAAAATTACATTCTGATTATGTAATATGTCGAGTGTATCATTTACATGCATCATAAGAAGCATGCACATTCAGGCAGTAGTAGGTATTAAGGCATTGACATGCACAGAGTTGTAATGTGTGCTTAAAAAAAACAGAAGAAGAAACTACTAAGATGTGTTTTGTGAGCTTTGTGAGAATTAACCCACGCTATGTTCTACGACTGTTCAAATGTTATATGATCACTGATCTTAACTTAAGCAAGTGAAATCTGCAGTATTTTAGCCTGGATTTTATCGTGGAATATTTTAGGGGTATTTGGTCTTTGCATTTCAGCTGCAGTGGCGCCTAAGGGAGGTATACGTAGCATAGCTGAGTTGCTGCTTGCATATTACAATACATCCGAAAAACATAAAAAGACCTGGTTTAGAAGGACATAATGTATTAACTAATTAGCAGATGGGTAGAAAAAGGATTGATGCTAGTGGGCATTTAATTGAAACCCTTCATCCAAATACGGAATTGAAAATCAAATGCACGGTTTAGTGGGTTTTTCTTGGACTCTATTGTCGCTATGCCAATAATTGTGAGAAAAAAAACATGTGAAGAATTATAGCTTTCACAGCAATGCTTCCCTTAAAGCAGGAATTTACATACTTGTGTAGCTTGCAAGCTACTTAAAGGATGACCAGTCCTAAGGGATCTACCCACAAATAAAAAAACAATAATAATAATAAAATGCACAACGCCTATTTATTTTATATTATTTAAATCACCATTATCGTACAATTATTGCTTTTAGGATGCAATACATTTGAATTAAATTTAAATTCAATCTATAAAACATATTAATTTGCCTTGCATAACTGCATTAAACCACAGTGGAATGTGTGTGTTTCTCCCCAATGTGAATCAAAAACAAACGGAAGGATGGATGCAACCATGCAATCGACCCGCACTCCTCATGACGTATTGGGCACCCCTGCCTGAAAGTATTTGTATATATACTTTTTTTTTTTTTGTAAAAATTGCTTTGGGTTTATGTCAAATATGATGGCCACACAGACGGAACTGAATAGGAATACAAGGGAAAGAAGTTCACCTAAAGAGACAAAGGGAAAAAGAAAAAAAAGAAAACCAAAGTGACAAACAGCAAATGCATTTATAATGATAAAACCTACAGAAACACTACAAATGGACTGTACTAGTTAATTGATGTTACATTCAGCGGCAACTGCAGGCCAACATAGAGACTATCTGAAAGCACCAAGTGCCTTGGACAGATGGAGGATATATTTGGAAAGCTATACAAATATAATAACCTCACTTAAAGAAATCCCAGAGGGTCTGTGTGTTCCTAATTTAGGAGCAAAACTGCTTTGATGTTTATGTTTTTAACTCTAAACCACGGACAGACAGAGAAAGACAGCGAGAGACCCCACAGATAAAGAGACGATTAGTTTCCTCAGCATGACCCTGGTGTTCCAGCTGGTGGACACATCAGACGTTGTGGATGTTTGCAGTTCTGCATTTTCATTCTGTCTGTCTGATACTCCTAAAAAACACACTCCCACCCACTCTAGGTCCTACCACCAGTTTCTACTAAATCGAACATGCCCATCTTCCTACTCCTCTGTCAGTCTCCTTCGAGATTTAGTTCATCCATTATGTATCAAATATTTTCCCTTAATCATTTCCATCTCTCATCCATTTCTTCTCTTTTGTACCCTGCTCTATTTCCCATATAGGTGGGAAAGAGGCAGCGAAGGAGGGGTAATGGGAGCAGCCAGGGTGACCTTTTCATTAGTTGTGTTTATTGCAGTCCTGGGACAAAAGGACAAGTTTAGATAACGTTTTATTTGGGGTAGAAAGAAGGACAAAGTTAAAGTAGTGTTAATATAAAGCTGCATTTTTATTTAACAAACTGACAATTACATCTACAGGAAGCGTCTGTATCACTTTGTGTGGTTCACCATAAAAGCAGATTGGTGTAGATGTTAAGAAGGTCAGGTAGTATCATGGAAAGAAGGTTGTCTTATGACTACTGGAGACAGACATTAGCCCCTATCTGACCCTGAAAGGATAAACAGGTTTATAAAATGGATGTAGGATTTAGTAGTTTTACATTTTTCTGAAATGTCTATAGTTCATGTTTACCATTGTAAACAGGAGGCCTTGGTTTTATTTTGCTGCATCCATCTAAAAAATCAAAGACATAAAACTCAAATGAACTTATGTGTTTTAATAAAGAAAAGCATCAACTCAACTTGTTGCTACCACCACCAGGTTTTAAGATTGTGTATCCAGAGTAAGATTCATTGAAACATGGGAATCACATTAGTTTTCTAAATCTGGTTGTTTGTGTGACTGACACCATGTGTTGAAGTTTCATATGGAAAATTCATGAGGTTTTTCTCTCAGGGCTATGTGTAACATAAGCAAGATAAATGGGAACCTCATTTTGTTTGGAACAATCATCATGTTTGACTTATGAGATAACAGTTTTTTTTATATTTTACCTTTGGTGTCAAGGCACATCCCTGCAACCCAGCCAATAGCTATCGATAAGAAAATGTTAACCAAATAATGTTAATCAAATATTACTGTTAATTTAGCATTACCAGAGTAAAAGTGATTCTAGAGGTTGACTTAACTTACAGTTGTACTTTACATTTGATATGATACACATTATGATGATCGCTAACCAAAAAGCTTGTAGTCTGAGAATTTGTGAACACGGAGATTCAACACAGAGTTTTGAAGAGGTTTATTTTTATTTTTTCTGAGCTAATGAAAGCAGACTCTGACACAAGATGTAGCAGCTACTAAGAAACTCTTCCTATCAAATTACACGACACCTAATAAACCTGCCATTCAGTTGCCACTAAGAAATTCTTATTCACTACAGTCACCCTACAAGATGCAGCGTCTGCGCCAAATGTTTTTTTCTGGGCGTTTGGATTTCAGATATCAAAGGATACGATTGCACTGTTGTCTGAAGACCTTGGGATATTGTATCGCATAAATGTCAAAATAAACTTATGGTACTGATTTCTTTGAATTATTTGAGCTTCTTTGCCAGTAGAACTACAAGCCCAAAAAATTTATTTTATATGGATTGTATACAACCTCTGTTCAGGTAATAAGAGTTTTGGCAAAACCAATGAAGATATAATGGCAGGTGGAGCTGACATCTATGGCTGCCACTTGGTTTTGGGTGTCTGGTTTTAAGAGGTGACATAATCATCTTTTCATATTTAGTCTTGGAGCATTAGAACATTATATTATTGGACACAATGTGGATATGGTTTTAAAATATACTTAAATATGGATAAATGGTGAAAGGCCAACTTGACTTCAACACTAAAATGAAATCTTTGTTCACTTTTTAGTGAAACAATAATTCAGAAATGTTTTTTTTAAAGTATATTGCAGGTGATTATAATGACATATTAACAAAGTTAAATTGTGGGCATTCTGCTAAGAAAGGTAGGTACTGTAGAAATGGAAATGTAATGTAGGAAATTATGTCAAGATTCTGTTTAAGGTTTCAAATCTCAACAGATTTTATTTAATCCAAAGCTAAATCATGGCATATACCTAGCAATGCCTGTTTTTCAGGTAAATGGATAAGACAACTATAAGTGTTCAGGGCCCCTATTGCCGATGCAGTTTCATTTGGTTGGCTACAAGTAAGTTCTGAATCAGAATCAGTTTCAGTATCAGTTTACTGTATTTATATAGCACCAATTTACAACAGATGTCGCCTCAAGGCACTTTACAAGAAAATAAATTAAAATCAAAGAAACATCATAAACACATCAATTTGAAAAAGTTTCCAATCTAAGGAACCCCAGCAGGTTGCATCGAGTCATTGACTTGCAGCATTCACTCCTCTAGAATCAGCCAACCAAAACAATGGCTTGTGTTGTCGTTGACTTTACAGCAATCCCTCATACTGAGCATGCATGTAGCGACAGTGGAGAGGAAAAACTAACCTTTAACAGGAAGAAACCTCCAGCAGAACCAGGCTCAGTTCAAGCAGCCATCTGCCATGACCGACTGGGGGTTTGAATAGACAGAGAACTAAATTAGATGCAGAGGATACTGAAAAAATAGAGTTTATAGCAGCAGTTGCAGGGCACCACTGGAAGCATCTCAGCCCATGTTCTCATCCAAGAAGCTGTCTCTGCTAACAGATCGCCAGACCAGGTGTGGCTACTATGGAGTGAAGAACACTAAGAGAAAACAAAAGGTTAATAAGGTTGAAATAACGGTAACTAAGCAGTTTGGACAAAGGAAGAAAGTAGCAGAGAGAGAAGTGGTCAGATTGTCCTCCAGCAGTCTAAGCCTATAGCAGCATAACTATAGAAAAACTTAAATAACTCAACCCTACAGAGTGAGACATGCAGAAGGTAGAGTAAAGGAGAACCGTCTGTCAAAACTGAGTTCCTCCCCCAACCAGATTAGACTGTCTTCTCTACCTCTTCCTAACTATAAACTTTACCAAACAGGAAGGTTTTAAGCCTAGATTTGAAACTAGACAGGGTGTCTGCCTCACGGACTAAAGCTGGAAGCTGGTTCCACAGGAGAGGAGGCTGATAACTAAAAGATCTGCCATTGTGCTTTTAGAGATTCTAGGAACCACGAGTAAACCTTCAGTCTGAGAGCGAAGTGCTCTGTTAGGGACATAAGTTGTAATCAGATCTCTGATATACGATGGAGCTTGATTAGTGGGGCTTTATATGTCAAAAGAAGAATCTTAAAATCTATTCTAAGTTTGACAGGGAGCCAATGAAGGGAAGCCAAAATTGGGGAGATATGATCTCTCTTCTTAAGTGTAATCAGAACTCTTGCTGCAGCATTTTGGACCAACTGTAGATTTTTAATTCCATTTTGTGAACTTCCTGCTAATAAAGAGTTACAATAGTCCAGTCTTGAAGTAACAAATGCATGGACTAGTTTTTCAGCATCTGTCCTAGAGAGAATATTTCTAATTTTTGCTATATTCCTAAGGTGAAAGAAGGAAATCTTACAGACCTGTTTTATATGGGACTTGAAAGAAATTTCCTGATCAAAAATAACCCCAAGGTTCTTTGCATTGTCACCAGACGCCAACCTGATGCTATCCAGGTCAAGTGGCTGACTAAGCAATTTATTTTTTAGAGGTTCTGGTTCACATATAACAACTTCTGTCTTTTCAGAGTTAAAGAGCAGAAAGTTTAAAGTCATCGACATTTTTATGTTATCTAGACATGCCTGTCATCTACCAAACTGACTGGATTCATCAGGATTTATAGATAAATACAGTTGTGTATCATCAACAGTGGAAATTAACATAATGCTGTCTGATGATTTTACCAATAGGGAGCATGTATATAGTAAATAGAATTGGGCCAAGTACAGAACCCTGTGGTATTCCACATGTAACCTTACAATGCGGAGAAGATTTTGTCATTTAGATGAACAAACTGGGATCTATCAGACAAATACGATTTAAACCAGCCTTGAGCTGTTCCGTTGATCCCCACAGTGTGTTCGAGCCTTTCAATGAGGATATTGTGATTGACTGTGTCAAAAGCAGCACTGAGATCTAACAGAACTACAATAGAAACGAGTCCATTGTATGAGGCCATGAGAATATCATTTGTGACTTTAAGGAGAGCTGTCTCAGTGCTATGATAAGCTCTGAAACCTGACGGAAATTCTTCAAATAGGTCATTATTCCTCAAATGCTCTCTCAGTTGATTAGCAACATTTTTTTCTGCCAACCATCTGGTTGGGGAAAGTGGTTTAAAATTACAAAAGAAAAATGGACATCATCCAACAAAACTGATGATATTTTTGGCCAACGGACACTTGCAAGACATCCTCAACCTGGTCACCATGTCCTCTTTATATTGAACAGTTTCTGGGGACCTATTGTATGATAAATCCATCCCTGTGGCACAAATTACAGATGCAATTAGCAAGCTCCTGGCTTACCAAGATTGGAGGAACATTGTGGAAATGTTTCAGACTCTGATAGTCTCTTTTTTGCTTTTCGGAGATGATGTTGTTTTGTTGTCGTGTTTTCGGCCATGACCTGCAGCCATTCACAGAAAAATGTAAAAGAGCCAGGATTAAATACAATTTCTGTTAACATTTTAACCAAACTCTCCCATAATTATTAATCAGCGTTTGCAAATCGACTTAACATGTTGAGTGCCCTTAACCTCTTAACTTAATTCCATTCAACACCTCAGGTTCTTGACATGTTCAGAGGTGTGTAAAAACCAGAGTGGGGATGACACTTTCAAATTGACTACTTGCACATATCACGAATAATTAATTGGAAAAGGTACCTTGTGTTTGCTACATTAATGTTAAAAGTAATTTAAAGATTTATTATGGTCAGTTTGATTACATTATTTAACTTACGGGCTGTATAAAAGTCTTGAAACAAGCTGTCACTATACTAAAAATTAAAGAAACGCTAATAATGCTATACGAAAACAAAGGTTTTCTACTACTCTGTAACATATTTAATCTTTGGTGACAATATAAATCAGATTAATTGCAACCATAAATTAAAGTATTCCTGCATAGAAAGTGGGAATATTGGGCGTGCTGTGGAGGCCTTGAGTCCTCGACGCGGCCGTCGCGGGTTCGACTACCGGACCCAACAACATTTGCCGTATGTCTTCCCCCCTCTCCTTACCCCCTTCCTGTCTGCCTACTGTCATATAAGCGACACTACAGACTAGAGATCACAAAAGACCCCTGAAGGGGAGAAAAATTAAATAAATGCCTTTAGAAAGTGGGAATATTTTCCCCACACAGGACATCAAAAACACCCACCTTTCTAAATTGCTTTTTGCAAACGCATGATTTTACAACGCTTCCTTCGTTTCACCTCCTACTGATCAGTGGGTCACTTAAACTTTTTCAAACTGATTTGTAATGATGTATCTATGATTTGAATTGATTTCCTTGTAAAGTGCCTTGAGACAACATCTGTTGTAAATTGGCAATATATAAATAAACGGATTCTTGATTCTCAAAATAAATCTGAAATTGTGTCACTTTTAACGTGTGACTCGCATAGCATTTTTTCTTCCTTCACCAGCAACCGACCACCATTTTAAAAAAAGTGGAAGAATTCACAGATGACATTATTTCTGAATGCCTGTCTAAACCACTTTGGTTGAATGGCTCGGGGGAATAATCCAGATCTTTTTCCATTTGGTGGATGATGTTTTGATATAGTACCTTGACACGTCCTTGGGCACCAAAAGTGATCTGGGCAATTCTCTGAAGTGCCAAATCAGCATAGACACACACAAAGAAATGAATCCAACATTTTTACTGGCATAAAGGCACCTGAAATGTAATATAGTGACTGACTTCATAAGTCTGTCGGTGGGTTTAAGAAACTGTGTAAATACAGATACGTGCCAAGATCTTAGTATAGCAGTGAAAGCATGTGTAGTCCTTGGACAACCTTTGATAACAATCTGAAACGAAACCCTCCTTCTATCCATGTGCACAGGAGCGTACCCACAGCCGACTTCGCTTACTTGAGTGTTTCACGAGAGGGGGCCAGATTTAATACCAAAGCTGCATGAAATTAAATCAATGGGAACACGAGCACATCTGTCTCTGAATTATTGAGCAAATATTTTGAAATAAAACAGATTTTGCACTGTAAAACACGGCACGTCAAATGAGATACCGGCACTGGATGGGTGTTAGAGTGTGAAACCCAATTAGAGACCAAATTTGACCTGAATAAGGACTGTTTGAATTGGCTTTTGGGAACGAGCTGTGTCATGGTACATTGTGAGTTTGCTTTATGACGCTGATCTCACATCATTCCAAGTAATTGTCTTGGAATCGAACAGCTACTTCCTCTGGAGAATGTGGGGGATTAGGAACTATCATTGTAAATAGATAGTGACCCCATAAAGCTGTCTGTGTGCTGTGGTTCAGTCTGTTTCCTGCTCACAGCAGAAATTCTGATGTGAATCTGTAGCCTTTTAAACAATGGTTGAGGGGTTGGTGGGGCGAATTGTAAAGGGAGTTGGTCGAACTATAAATCAATGTGCCCTAATGACCTCTAAGCTGGGAAGCCTGAATCAAAGCTGAATCAAAGTGCACAGAACAGCGAGTATGTGTTGAAGCAGCTCTTTAAATAAAAAATAAAAAAACTAAACTAAATCACTTGACGATGTACCTTTAAGACATTATTTCTCACTGGATGCATATTTTGCGTCTTTTCCTGTGGTTAGGTTTTTTTTATTTTTCATGAACCAGCATGTAATCAATGTATGGTCAATTTAAATACTCTGTAAGTCAGCATTGTTTTCTTTTTTTAACTTAATCGGTGGAACCGGACACTCTAAAAAAGCCTAAAAAAGCTTGCACAAATGAAATCAGCTATTGTTATTGAGCACGTTGGAACAGATGCAAGAGTTTCGTGTCTTTGACAATATGTGATAAAAATGTTTTATCTTATCAGCTGAGCGTGTTGTATCTTTAATTAATATGTAACTGTTACAGTTGTAATTCAAAAAAAGTTAAATATCTTTGCCTTATCTGAATTTTTCTAGCTCATATTTATGTAACCACACGTGAAGTGTTGAAGGCATGGACTGGAAAATAAACATCAAGAATGAAGACTTGACAAGCCGTGTTTCCCTAAATGAATCGATTTGAAGAAACCTGACATACAAACTTGTATAAACGGCTGTAACCAAGTCACCGTTAAGGGCTTAGATGAAAGTCAGTAATAAGGAGAATCTTGTGCTATCCATACATATAATTATAATGTGACAAAATCCTAATTATTGACATATATACATAATTGAATAGTAATTACACTATTGGGCATTCCAAAAAACGGTACAGAAATTCACAACCTGTTGAATTATTTATGTAGTCCTTTATTAAATTACAATCCACTCTTGTAAATCCTCTTGCCATTATCAATATACATATTCTACTTATAACATGATCACTCCTTACTGGATTCGGTTAAATGAGGTGTCAAACAAAACCGGAGGGCCTAGCCTACCATGTAAAAGCAGTGGCAAGGAGAAAAGTACAAAATGAGGCAGCAGTGTTGTTAGGCAGAAAAATTAATGTATGAATTAGTCCATACTATGTTACTATTATTTTTAATATTACTATATTTTTAGATTTATGGTGATATTAGCTACAGAAATGACCATTGAACCTAAACATTGACTTCAGACTGTTACAATCAGATCAAAGATACAGAGTTGCACAATTTAAATAAGTTATTCTAAAATATTCTTTTAGAGCTCCTTTATTCTGAAATCAATCGCATACACTACGTAGGAATCTTCACCTTCTTCAGTCTAAAGGTTTTTTCAGTCAGCGTTTGTCAAGCCACGTTCATTTGTATAGCAAATTTTGGCAACAAGAGCGTTGAAAGTGTTTTACATGACAAAAACATGATACTGAAGGATTTTGTAGTCAAAATCATAGAAAATAATCACCAACCAGTTTGATTATTCACTGTCCTAATCATTGTTATTAATCAAAGGCTACCTTATAAAAGTGGGTTTTAGGCCACTGGTTCTCCATGTTTTCCCCTGGTTCTGTGGATGCAGAGTAAGTCGGAAGCAGATACCTGAGTGGTCTGGTTAGTTGACACCACGACGGCAGGTCTTTGATTTATGTTTGTGCTAAGCCATTCAGTGATTGATAAACTAACTGAAGTATTTTGAAATAAATTTTCTGAGCAACAGGAAGCCAGTGTAAGGACTTTAGAACTTTGATGATTTCTTCTGTGAAGACGCTATTGCAGTGATCAATGGGACTAAAGGTAAATGCATGCATGAGTTTAGATTATGTTGAGTCATCATTCCTTTAAACCTAGAAACACTAACCGTTGTAATTCCATTACACAGTTATAAACTTTTTGTTTGTCTGTTTTTGATTATACCAGGAAAAAATGCCACTAAAAAAAGTTTTTGGGGGTTTGAATACGTTTTTAGATCTGTGCATACAACAAACAAAAGTCACTTTCATTAGTAGGGTGGAGGACGTGCTCCATTCCAAAGCATTCTAATTACCAGCAGCATTTTCACCCTGTGTTTGTAATAGATACATTACAAACATACAGATACGCGCACAAGCTCACCTCAAGATCTCACGCAGGTCAAATTGGCCATGCAGCCGACACATTCAAGTTGCTCCATGGAGATTCAAGTAAACACTCTTAACCACAAGTGTTTGTCTAGTACCAAGATTCACTGAAGGGCACATACACAGGGCCGCTTCCCCCACTAACCATTAAACTTTGGGGAAAATCTTTGCTTGGACATACAAATATTTGTTCACTGGGCTTTACCTACCACTAAGCTTTTGAAATGCTCACTAAGTGACACTTACCAATGAGATGTTGTATACCAGGGAAATCTGTATAAATCTTCATTAAATAATAACAGACTGATTTGTTCCTTTTAAACATGAGGAATGTTATTACTTTTACAAAATATATCTTAAGTTTGAACCTCCAGCTTTGTGTGTACAGTGAACACAGCCGTATTTTAAGGTGAAAGATGAACAGAATGAAGCAGAAGAAGGGAAACATTTTTTTTATGGGTCTTAACATGAAACAAATAATCTTTACATTCAGTTGTTTTCTTTTAGGTTGTGTTTGTATTTTGGGATGAAGTGTGGAATATTTAGGCTGCGTCTGTGACTGCGTCTTTCTTCTGTGACAGCATGGTCGTTTTTTTCCCCCACTCTCTTGCTGTCTGATTCATGATGTTCCCATTAGCATAGATCCCATTAGCAGAGAGCTAAGTTGCATGTTGGTCAGATTGTTGGGAGACATAGTCGCAGGAAGTTGTATGCAAGTGTGTGACACCCCATTCCATTGAATTGCAGGATAAAGCATCCAGAACAATTTTCCATCAGATTGGATGCATTGTTTTGCCACTTGTCTACTTATGACAATGTCTTTATAATTTTTATTGCAGGGGAGTCCAAAGCAGATTTGCATAGTAGCATTGGGAGTAATAAGGAGAACAGAGGATGTTGGCACCTTTAAGTGATTTAATAGTAATCCGAACACAGACTGGAGAGTTTTGAGTATTTTGTATCAGAAGCATACATGTTACTATCCTGAACTGTTCAACAAGGATTGCAGGACCCTAGATCCCCCTTTAATTTTCTTTACTTAGATAAAGGGGGTCTGTTTTTTTTACGGCAATGTCTCACAGGATTTGTCACTAGATTAAGGTGTAGTTTGCAAATTCTTCAAGTTTGCACATGAATATTTCTTAGAACTGCTTAATTTGAACTAATCTGTGCATGGTCTGTATGTTTTCATGCAGTCGAAAAAAAGATTTGTAAAGATTTAATTCCCCTTAATTAACATATATTAGTTGTAACATTCTTCATTGACCCTTAACTGACTCTAAAGTCACTTCTTGCATTGCATTAAGCAGACTTTTTTAAATAAGAATTTGGTACCAAACGTTCTAGTAATTTAAACTGATCATCTGACTCAATACATATTTAGTATTGCTATTATCTTGTCTGTCTTTTTTTTTGCTTTTCTGATGGTGATGGGTTTGCAAAATACGCCTGTTTTGCAACTAAGAGGACTCATCAGAGAGCGTACAATCAGAATGCTCAAACAGTGATATTTCCCATGACTTTCGAGAGGAAACATTCCAGGTCTTCTTGTTCATGATGCGTGCCACGGCGAGGTTCGGGAACCATGACACAAACTTATACGGACCGCAACCTAAACCTCGACCTCTAACACCGCAAAGCATTCTCTTCCCCATCGTCTCCTAAAATTTGACGGAATTATCTGGAACCCGGCGCGAGTGCTGATGAGTTTACGTGCAAGCAGACATGTTTACTTTAGCATATTTTCCCCTCGTCGGGCTCCTTCTGCTGCTGGCACACCACTCGAACAAATTACTATTGACAGGATCGAGGCCTTTCTCCATGTCTAAGAGTGTCCTCCAGAGTGTATGTGTGTGTGTGTGTTCAAGCATATCCCACCTTGTAAGGCGCGTTTCCGAACAAACACTATATAATGAGGATCCATTGGTCCTTATGGGAGCAAAAGACCAGGCGTAATGAGAAGAAGTGCTGCTTAGAGTTAGGGTTAAAACTAAGATGTGAATTGAGTATAGGTTAGGGATGGTTTAGGGTAAGGGTCAGGTTAAGGCTATAGAAATTTATTGAAGATAATGCAAGCTCCCTGCTAATATAGAAAGATACTGTATACATACATGCACATCGTGTGTGTGTGTGTGTGTGTGTGTGTGTGTGTGTGTGTGTGTGTGTGTGTGTGTGTGTGTGTGTGTGTGTGTGTGTGTGTGTGTGTGTGTGTGTGTGTGTGTGTGGAGAGTAACAGCGAGAAAGAGGGAGGCAAGACTAACACTGCAAGCTAGCGTGAGCACTGGGTTTGAGTCCAGGTTGTCCATCATGGTTGGACCCAGCATAGAAGTGGTCACTCCTGACAGATCTACAATCTTGGATTTTCCGGTCTATTTGAGATGAGGAGAGAGATTACAGGGAGTGAAAGCCCGCTCAGCCGTTAATGGTGGCAGAAACCCAAAGTTATCTGCGTTGAAAGACTCATCTATCTTCTGGCAACTCCAGTGACGAAAAGCAAACATGCGGAACAAGACGGCTATAGAACATCCAGCTCTCACTCTCTTAGGCAAACACGTCTAACAGAGATAACAAGACACTTAAAGAGGTCGGGGAGCCCTGGGAGTTACCCACAGGCTTCAAATGTAAATAAATCCTGCCTGTGAATAAAATAACAGCAAGCTGAAATACAGGAGCCTTCTATAATGTTATACTATGTAAATAAGGTAGAAAAAACTACATTAAACCTTAGGTGTATAAACAGAGAAGTTGAGAAAAGAAAATGTGTATGTTTTGTTCGATTCTTTGTTCCTATTTCAATGTATAAAAGGGGTATGTAGCTTTGTGGAGCAACAGAAAGTTGATTCTTGTGATACGCACTATGCGAGAGCTTTAAGGACTTGTTTTTGATTTTTTGGCTTGGTATTGTACGAGTGGTTTTGGGGCTCAGGTTCAGTGAGCTTGAGTGGTACTCTCTCCTTTAGCACCAATCGCACAATGAATTACGGTGGTTGACAGGTGCAAACGTGAAGCAAAAACCTAAACAGGCTACAAATATATGAAAGATGCAAACTCCAACACGTTTTCAAAAAGCGTTTTTATGGTGTATGCAGTTTTTATTTTATTTTATTTTTTTAAGGAATAATGGAATATACTGAACATGTTAGGCCAGCAACTGTGTCTTTCAAGGTGTAAATGAGTTACTCTGCTCTTGTCCAGAGGTGTAGTATATGATATGTTCCAAAATTAGCTGATTTTGCTTTAACATAGCACATAATCTGAAGAGTTGCAGCTAATTTACAGCCAATTCGTGCACAGCTAATGAGCTACTAGACCTCAGCATCTCCTAAAGAATCGTTTTTGCTTCTTCTTTAATTAAGTTTTCGGTTAACTGCAAAATATTGGTAAATTCCAATTTGGGGGCCTTAATTTTCCCATAAAATTCCAGTAAAATGCTAAATTTTAAGAGTTGTCCATACGCACTTCAGGAACTGTAAGGGTGAATATATGACATGATTCTGATGAAGTTTGATATGGCACAGATCAGTGTGGATGAGTCCAATACATTAGCCGATGGGTTCTACTGATCCCTTCAGATCTAGTTTTCTTCATAAATCTTTGTAAACATATTTACTGACAGAAAAAAAGCAAAATAAAAAATATAATGGTTGACCTAACTCATAAAAAACTGTAAAATTCAAGAATTGTTTTTTAAAGGTTTTTGGTCCCGACAGCATCACTCTGTCTACACATTCATTTCTATATCTGAAGTGAAATGTATTACACTTGAAGGGGGGGAAACAAATGAGTCAGTCCAGCAAACAGCCCTCCTTGTATTCAACCTCTCGGCCATCAGCCGCCAATTAAATCTCTCTGAGCTTTATTCATAAAGCCGTAAGTCGATATCATCTGAGGTCGGGTTTCTTCCAAACAGGCATTTCCCCCGCGCCATTGTTATTGTAGCTATATTTAGCAGCACAGACAGAGGGAAGGGGACACACGTGCCACTCACGACAGAGAATACTAGGCTTCTGTTCGACCGGGCTAGGTCACAACAAGCCACTGTGCTACGGCTGCCACATAGAGGACTCTGTGTCCCAATGGCACGTTATCATAGAGGACAGCAGGTCACCAACAAGCAAACTGAACCACTGGGGGACTCCCTACTATGACTGGCATACTGTGAGAGAAGCATGGCAGAGAGTGAAAGTACACCTGATAGCGCTGGATTTGAAGCACGACCATTGATTGAGAGTGGCAGTTACAGAGCAACCAATGTGCCTTGTAGCCTTTACATCTTTCGCGCAAATATGTTGTTTATACTGGTAAAATCTAACAAATCCATGAGCTTATTGAGCATTACAGCAAGAAGGTTCAGGGTTCAAATCCCAACTAGGGGTTCTTCTTCATGGAGTTTACATGTTTTGTTCTGTGCATCTTTGGATTCAGTCCAGTACAGATCAGTAACGGACCTTATTAGACCTCGTATTTTTGATATATTTGACAATACTTTGGTAAATGGAAGGAAATTAATACACTCTTCAAACAAGTTTATTCATAAGTTCCTAAGAATAGTGGAATGCATTTGGGTTGTACCCTCATTAAAGAAAAGCACATATAAAACAACCAACCAATGAGTTGGTTTAATTTAAGTAACCTGAACAAAGTTCTTTGTTACTTGGATTTTCATCTTTTACTAGAATAAAGAAATCCTTCTAGTTCCCTCCCACTGCAACTTTTATACCTGCTGACACACCTAGTTAAACATTTGGATTAATTAAACAATAGTAGCTGGATGTCCCCCCAAAAATATTTAGAATATTCAACACAACAAGCTGCAAAAATGTCCCAAACCAGAAAGAGAAATACAGAAGGATGTTATTTTGTTCTTGCAACAGTAACTTTTGCAAGAAGTTACTGTGTGCTTTGCTTTACCAAGACAAGACCATATACTGGCTTTTGTGGTTATCCTAAGTAGGTTTCTACTGTGCATGTGAAAGTTAAATAAAATATATTAGGTGATTGAACAATTAAAAATAGGCAGTTCTAATCATATTTAAAGGGGGTTTTAAGTATTTTTTTTCTATTCGTGGGTGGTTGTTCTCTCTAACCACAGTGAATACAAGTGGTCCACAGTATGACTGTGGTATTAGCTGAACAAAATATTAGTATAAAATACACCAATCCACTAAAATCAAGACTTGTGAGATTTATGCTGGCACCTTTCTTTATTGAACCATCACAACTTTGACACTTTTAGCTGAGTAAACAAAATCACCTATTTTGCCCAGCTATGGAAACATGTGAGTCCTTAAATTGTTACAGCACAGATTTTAGTTGCTTACACCACATTTTCCAGTCTAGTGTAGTATCTAAAAATGGTTTCTACGAGTCTCTCACTCGCACACCTCTAAAACAGTGAATCGACTGTAAAAATGTCCCCTTATCTTTCCTGCGTGTATAAATCTTAGTCCGTCTAATCCAAACCGCACATCCAGAGCAGAGAATGGCTGTGGTGAAACAGGAAGGATAAGTGTGCAACGGGAGAGTTGGTGGATGGATGGGGGGAAGTTAAAGAAAACAAAAGGGAGCTAAAAATCCCATCATAGGAAAATTAGGGAAATGGAGCAAATTGAGTACATGGTTCTGTGTAAATAGGGAGAAATAGGGCTGTGCAGAATCTTGCTACAATGAGTGTAAAAGTTCACAGTGCTTAGCACACTATTTATGCTCACTTTAGAACTTTAGGACTTAATGTGTGTAAAGCGATTGTCAAAAATATTTACTCCATTGCATTTGATTTACTTGACGGGTTTACTTGTCAATCTGATGTCCATTCTTTGTTTCAAAGTGTTTATGTGTTCTGTTTGTTATCTACAATGCAAAGAAGTTCAAGGATTTGTAATAATTTCTTTAATATGTCTCTCTTCTTCTTAATTTATCCCAGTGAAACCACTTAATGGTGGTAGTATGGCAATCTTCTTCAAGGCTTATAGATTCAGCCTTCGCGTAAGTGTCTGTGAGGATGACATGATACCACTCTTGGGAATATCTGCTAATAGAAAGGGTTTTAGTAGAGCATTTGAAGAATCTAGCTCTCACCAAAAATAGCAAAAGACAGTGTATTTGGAAGAAATGCTTTGAAAAGTCCTGGCAAGTTAAATACCTCTTAATCTGACTAGGGACTTTCCCCCAGTTAGTTTTTTATCAGATTGATGATAACTGTAATATTGTGTCTACTTTGTACACCGCTTTGGATAATAGAGTACGCTAAATGCGTAGACATAAATACAGAGTAATTCTCTTTAAGAGAAGAGTTAAGACAGGTATGGAGATTCAAAAAAACATTTAACGCACAACCAGAGTTACACTGGACAGATTTTGTTTAAAAAAAATCCATATTTTAGAATGATCTAGTTAGGGTTCACACCAACAAGTGACAAGTGACTGACTGTAGTAGCAGTCAATCTTGCAGTGAATCCTGAAGAAGCCTCTGAATAAAGACTGGTGCAGTATGACAATCTAATGAATGTCATGGCATGCTAACAGCTAAATATCTGGGAGGCAGAGACAGCATTCCACGGTAACTTGTCCTGAATGACACTATTAGATGTTGGCAATCCCACATCATGATCGATGGAAGGTATGTTTTGAATATCCTTATTCTTGCCCTGCTCTGCATCCAAAAATGCCTCCTTTTCAACCTCTGTGATGTGCGGACATAGCTCAGATGTTATTTCAGCTTTTGAGATACTAAAAGGTCAAACTTGTTGCCATTGTGCTGCATCGTAAACATCCAAAAGTCAAAGAGTCAGAATAAAAATCTACCATCTGCATAACATCTAAACCCCAGCAGAATAATTGTGCAAACATGAAACGCCCCGAGCAAGTTCAAAACTTTTTTTTTCATTTTGTAATTTTAGTTTTAATTAGAAAGAAAAGTGGATCAACTACACACTATCAATTGCCAAAACAAATTTAATTGGCCTATTTTCCCTTGATGTCTTAAAACTGTATATGTGCAGAAACAATAAACGTGTAAAAGTTGATTTTCAAGAAAATGCATTGCTGCATCTCTAGTAGAGGTACTTTGGGACCTCTAATAATTTCAGCAGTGATTCCAGAGTGATGGTTACAATACTGTTATACACCTACTGTTGTGCATTTTGCAACATCCATCCAATACCTTATTAACCTCTTATAGAAATGTAAAATAAATGTAAAACAACAAATAATCATATAATGACCCACAAACATATATGTGCTAAACATTTTTTGTATTCTGTGTCAGGAATCAGGCTTTAAGCAGACAGGACAAGCCTAATTTTCATCAACTCTTTACTCTCTGTTTGAGTCATCAGGCCTACGCGTTGTTTTTGGAGAGCTGCTACCATTCAAGTATCTTTTTTCTTCCAGATAAAACAGCAATTTAGACTGCCCCCCCCCTCTTTTCTTACCATCTGAAACTGGACTCCCTCCATCTTTGATGCTATCATATGTCCCTCTCCCCTCTTTGCTTTCTTGGCATACGGATCGCAGCGTGAGGCCCTGGCCTGGAAGGCCTCAGGTTCTGATTGTGACACTGTTTTCAATAAACTGCTTTCTAATGGCTCACGCAGCTCATATCAGGTTTCATACATTCGTTTGTTCAACCGATGACTCATTGTAGCCACTTCAATTTGTTTAATGCATTATGGGGTAACCTTTGGATATACAAATAAAGAACAGGTTATCAAGACAATAAAAGGACACAATGGTAGCTACAGTGTGTGTCAGAAATGTTCATACACTTAAAATGGCTCTCAGAAAGTCCTTACTTCAACAATTTCCAAACTTGTCTTTAGCTTTAAGGTGAGGTACATTCTGTGAATTTTAACTGAAAGTGTGTCTTGGATCATCTGTTGGGCTCGTTCAGGATATTTCAGCTTCAACAGGAATATTCACTTCAGGTCAAATAGTCATCCTAAATTGCTTTTGCCATTTTTTGCCTTTGTGTGAAGAGATGACAACCTGCCCAAGGTTTACCCGACCTCTATTTTATTGACAGCTGGAGATATGTTCCCCAGATAG
>JAVLVB010000001.1:9911627-9922229 GCA_032876305.1 Orestias chungarensis | reverse complement strand
CGAGAAATAGGATTTGAGCTACACAAAATCTACAATATGGACACAGAATAACACAATATGGGACTTCGGACATAGCAGCATTGAGGATCGGAATGCAAATATATAATACATTATAAATTATAAAGAACTATACGAGAAATGTGATTTGACTCCACAGAATATACAATATTGATCCAGAATCTACAATATAGTACTTCGGGCATAGCAGCAATCAAAATTCGGAGTGCAAGTGACATATTAATTGACATTTTAAAGGGACATTGTAAAGTGAACATTAAAGTGAACCATTACAGCGACAATTTAAAGTGACATTTTGAAGTGTGATAGTAAAGTGAACAGTGCCGGTTTTTTGTCATTCTTCTTTTTTTGTTTTGCAAAAGAGCTAAAGTTTAATCAGATTAGATGAACAGATGTTTGACAAGTTTTTGTAGTCTCTTCCAGCTTTATTCCCTCTGTTTTAGCTACAAACATCGTCTTATTTACTCTGTCTTGCTTCCTAGTCTCTGCTGAAGAAAAGCATCCTCATAGCACAATGCTTCAAGCACTAGGTATGCTCTGTGGGAAAAACCTGATTTGAAATTGTTCTTCTTCTCAGCTCAATTTAGGAAATGAAGAATTTTGGTCCTTCCTTAGTAGGTCGATATAAAAATTCCACCTATATGCGCTTCTTTGTCTATGGAACAAAACTGAATTATTAGTGAAAAATTTACATAGTAGCAATTTTTTTTTATAAAGCATGTTAAAAATATCTACAGTATGTCTAGCAAAGGAATCAATTTTATCAAATGATTGAATTTGCTGATTATTAGAATTTCATTTTTGGAAAATCGTTTCTTTTTTATACTATACTATATACTGCTTGGGTTTAGTACCAAAGACCTACCATTGTCTATTTTGACTATAAATTGGGATCGACTCCCAAAGGAAAAGGTTTAAAAATAATCAAAATTTACAAGATTTACAGATTTACGAGTCGTTTACATGTAAATATGCTTCGATGTCATACAACAGTCAGTACAAAATTCTGCCAGACCGACTGTCCATCAAGTATCAGCAAGTATGTATAGTTAAGAATTCCGATATCACTTTGTTAAAATGTCTTACTTTGAAAGTGAAAACATGTGATTTGATAGAAATCTATTAATGCTCGTATTGTATCTTAATTAGCTGTGGTTCTCTAACTTAAATGAAAGAGCAATTTTCATTCACAAGAATATATTTGTATAACTCTATCTGGCAATTCTTCTTGTTCCCAATATTTAAAGCAAAGTACGTCTTGGAGTAAAAAGAGACTTCTACGGCTACATGCTACTATGTCTCCTAAGGCCTACTGTGCACCTATCTAAACAACATATGCAGACTTTGTTCAAGTTCACAGGATGACCTCGGTTAGAGCCTTTTCCAAGTCAAGCTAACTGATATCAGAGCCAGAAGCAAATCAAAGGCGATGGAACGATGTGGTGATGAAAACAGCAGGGGAGAACATTCATCCCTAATGTTTTCAACATTTCAGAGCCTCAAAGAAAAACACAAAAAACAGCAGTAAAGGGAGACAGTTGCGCTGATTTATTTGGCTGTTATCAGCCTTCTATGAGAGCATGAGAACACTCTCCTCTGGTTATGTACTGTTTTTTTTGGCGGTTCCTTAATCTGAATTTATTTCTCGTCCTTGTGAAGTTTTCATACTTGACCAACGATGCTACCTATCCCAAGGTAGCTGGACATGGGGGATAAAATGCATGTATGTATTAACACAAAAGGTAATTGTAGGAATGGCTTGTACCTATAAGAATTGACTTGGTTTTTCCCTTTGGAAGGAAACCAATAAATGCCCAGGGACAACATACCATCTGCACAGATATAAAAATGGTAACAATCCACTGCAAGATGCCTAACTTTAAGATGTTGCTATGTCTTCATACTAGAAGAGGACCTCAATACAGTAACCTCACCCTAAATAATGTCTTGGAGCATAGTTTGAGTTCAACAAATTTCATAAAATAAAATCTTAAGTGTGAAGGCAATCATGGCAATGCTAAATAGGTGTACATACATAGGTTATCCTCTGCTCTCTTCGGCGTCCCTAAGATACCATCTACTGTATATTTCAGGAGTGTATGCTCGCTGAAGCATGGCTTTCTCGAAACCACTCACGAAAATTCATGCTAGCATGGTACTGCCAACACATACTATGGTACCCACTGCTTTGTTACGGACCCCCTCAGATCATGACAGAGGTGTCATTAAACGAGCTCTAAGTCAACATATAATCATAAAAGTTATGAAACTATGTTATGAAGATGAAAGTTACTTACCCCCCCATCTCTTACATTTCCCCCCCTGTTCCTTTTTTAACGTCCTTCTTCCCCTCTTTCCCTAATTTTGCCTGTTCTGTTCAGTTCCTTTATCTGGTGAAGCATTGCAGTGTCAGCCGTAATTTTCCACAAATGAAAGTAAAATCTGTTGTATCTGCAGTTTCACACTGCCTGACTGGACAGGAAGAAAAATCATCAAACTATCAAACTTCTTCTTAGGCTAATTTTATTCCCAAACATAAATCTTACAGGTAAACCATGAGCTAATCGGTGGATAAAAAACTAAATGAGATGATCCAACACCAGTCTATAGGAGCCGAGCAAAGACTGGTCAATGGGTTTTTGTTTTCTCCACAATTGTGAGAAGTTATAGAGAAAAATAAAGGGCTATCAAGTTGGCAAAATGAGGGTTGTGTTGTACAACAAAGCTCGACATGTAAAGCCCATTGGGCAAAAGACAAAACAAAATTCCCTCTCTCAATGTGTGTTGCTGTTATCAAGAAAGAGACACTAACATATGTGTAAGGTGCCAAGTAATTCATGTCTGGTTCTGACCTGGTTTATTATTAGCACTGCACAGGTCTGCTATGTTAAGCGAAACAAGTCGTAAAAAGTCTCAGTCACCTCGTTTCAGATTACCTCTGTTTCTCTTCAGCACCGCACACTGTCCCATAGTACACAGAAACCACTGATTTATTTTGGCTAGTTGCGGTTTACAGAGTTTTTCTCCCTCTCCTCGTTGAGGGTGGCTGGCATCGATTTTTCTCCCTGTCCTTCTCATATCCATGCACAGACAGACGCAACAGGATACAGTTGGAGAGTATGAAAAGGTGCCAATTAGTGCTTGCTTGTGGTATGTGTAGATAAAAAAATATAAATAAAAGAACATGTATGCTTAGATACCCCAGAGAGGAGTTGTTGCAAAAAAAAAAAGTATTTAACCGTTTCTGCTTCTACATATTATCTCAAATGTGTCAAGATAAAAAAAAACTGTCACGTAGGATTGGTCTTTTTGTTTTGGACTGTGAAGTGTATAACTGTTGATAGATACAATAATACAGCTTGTGCTGGACTGTTTTTCTGTCTTCCCTTCCAATTTTTCACCATCCATTCCCAAGATAGTCATTTTTTTGTTACGGGTCCAATTGCAAAGATTACTTACTTTTATAAAACATTGAACTGCTAAATGTGAGACTATTAAATATTACGGTCAAGATAAGTTTTTGTTCTCAAAGTTAAAAAAGCTGCTTTAGAAAAAAACATCTAATGACAGCTTGTGAAAGACACTTGATGCTGAGTCACCCATCTGACCTTATAAACCATCTGCTGACTACGCAGCTGCTTTTATGCTGTTTTCAAAGCAGTAAATTGACCTATGGGATGTCTGACAGAGAACGTACTGGAGCAAAATGTTTTAAGAAAGAAGTGACAGTTAAGAGCTATTGACAGTTAGCATGGTAACATGTACATAATCACAGTACATGGAGAACCTAGAGACTTGTGTGCATAGGTCCAAATAACAGGACTTCTTTTTCCTCCTTTACTAAGAAATAATGAATGTTATTTTAACATTTATGAGTTAAGTTGATGACATTTTCAAGAGTAAAATTTGGGGTTTTAAAAACTTGCTTTGCAGGAAAAATTCAGTTGTTGCAAAGTTAAAAATAAGAATAGTGAAAAAAGTGCAGAAATGATTTTTTCCTGTTTAGAAGCTCTTCGTTCTTGCTTTGTTTCCCTGCTAATCTGCATTCTATCATGCTGTCATTCTGCCCGAATTAGAAACAGCGTGATGTTCGCTTTAAAACATAGTTATGCTTGCGTTCATCCCTTGTTTGTCAGCCGAGACTGCCTTAAGACTGTTAACATCAATTTATTCAATGTTCAATGATCATCTCCTAAAGAGGATTCAGAAGTCCTTGGTCATGTTGGCTGTAAAGCATTCAGAGACCTTTATGTCACTTACATCACTCACAACTGTAGTCTGGACCCAGAGGTAGAAGGTAACTAATTATTTTTAATTAGTAACTTTTGGGGTGAAAAAAAAAACTTTTACTAGCAGTTTTACAAAGCTGTACTTTTTACTTTTACCGGAGTGAAAATGCAACATGTTATTATGAAGTATCGCTACTCTTGAGTAAATTTACTGTATACTCAACTCACTGTGAGAAAATTCACTGACTGATGTACAAACATGTTTTGACCAAAATTGCATCAGACACAAATCTACAGTTTATGTAACAATAAAAGGGTCTTGTTTGTACACAAACTCTCTAGTACTAATATAATTAGTGTCATTTTGTACGTGTTTGCTGGCTGGATAGCTCAATTGGACAGTCACTTGACTTTCGCCGGGGTTCAAATCTATGCTGGGGCAAGGATTTACACCAACAACATCCAGTGTGGGTCCTCAGGCAAGAGCCTTCGCACTACTGCCTTAGATAAAAGTGTCTGCTAAATCCATAAACACAGACATTTTCTCATTGTAGTCTTTAAAATACTATATTTTCTGTATAACTTCATGTTCTTTCTGATAATATTGTAAAAACCTTCAACAGATGTTAGTAATGATTAGTCTTTTTTTAAATACTTTTGTTCTCTTGATTAATTTCTGGCTGCTTTTTACCTTTACTTGTGCGAAATTATGTTTAAGTAGTGCGATTCCTCCTTAAGTATGACTTCTGGCCACTCCACCGACCTCGATACAGGGCACTGCAAGAATAAAGATGAGTTTAAGAAAATCTCCTATAGCATTTTTGCCTAACAGTGCCTATTAAAGCATGATGGAGAACTAAGTGACCCTAAACAAGAGCAATTTTGTAGATTTAACTTTAGACAGTGAGAAAAATATGTGTATGTACCCCTTTTTTTAATATATGTAAAGATTCTTACAGTACTGTGGGAGTTGAAGAAAACTTTGGTTTTTTTGTTGGTTTTTTTGGGCTACTGTTACACCTAAAGGTTTTCGATCAACAAACTATTAAATCATTATTAATTAATAAAAATTGTAAGGTTCCCTATTTGAGAATATAATTACGCATCTTGTAAAATGCAAATACATTTTGACTTACAAAGAAGAAAAAAACACACCCGTATGTATCTTTTGGAAAATCCACTTTGTGTTGGTCTATCATACGCTTTGTAGTTAGCTCGACAAAAAGCAATTATATTTTTTTGTTGGAGAGAATCTTCTTTAAACGTGTAAATATTAATTAGGACTTGCATCTGGATCCATGTGTAGATGGTCCAGGATGTATTGGCCAATCCAACTGCTGCCGTCGTATGATGTCTCCTTCTAGGAGCGATCATTGGCATGTTATTATTCCTTCACATTGGGATCTGGAGTGGTTAGCGACATGATGGTCCAGCCTTTTTCTTTTTTTTTGTAACTTCATCAATCACGCAGTTGTCACATTGAATGGCAGGATAATATTGTTATTGGTGCTTGATTGGGAAGTCTCCCGTGCGACTGTGTGTGCATAGGGTCTATGATGGTATAGCAGTGCGCAGCTTCTCAGCTGGGCATGTGCAAACATTGTTGATTTTCTGGAGGGTTTATAAGCATGTATGAAGGTACTCATATCATCTCAGCAGGATAGCACTGCACAGCGTATTTCCAGTCTGGTTGCAATGCAGGTAACACACTTTACACTCACACGTACACAGAGTTAATCACAGTAGGTGTACTTTAACTCCTTGGCGCCTGGGCCTTCCTGTAGAGCTCGAGCTGGACTGTGCACCGCTGGACAGGCTCTTCCCGTTAAGGGCCCTGTGGTTACAGAGGAACCATGTGCCCATTCACCACTGTTTGTTTTCTATGTCATTATGAGTCCAGCTCTCCTTCACTGACCGGCTCCATCGAAATAGTCTCCTTTGTTAGAAACAGTCTCTCCCCCGTCATAGAAGCATAGAAAAACATTTGGCTACATGCGCTAAGGTGTGCTTAGAGGTGCATGTCCAAATCCTACTTTGCACCCTCACCCAACCCTCCTGTCTGAGTGTCCTCTGATCCAAAGGCACGCATGTCTGTGCACACGGACACGCGCACACAGCTTTCCATTCGACTCCCTCTCTCACAGTGTTTCTTTACTTAACATTTTAAGTTCCAAAAACTGGAATGTTCCAGAATCAAAACTGTTTCTTTAGTGTCTCAACATTGAGACACTGATATTACACAAATCAGTTCCACTGTCAAAAACACCAGAAGATGCAAGTGGAGGCCTGAAGAATCACATGGATCACTGACTACCAGACAAACAGACCAAACTTGAGATTGAAGGGCTCTGCATCTACCCAACTGGCCAGAACAGGAGCACAACAGGGGAGTTAAATATCACAATTTATTTTAAAGCTGTACTTTAGACTGACTAGAAACTACCAATACGCAGATGACTCAGTATGTGTCAGGTTAATCAAATATGGACAAGAAAGCTGAGTACGGAGAGCTGGTGAAATTTTTAGCATGATGTGGGATCAATTATCTTATCATAAATGTAAACAAAACAGGGTTTGGTCAAAGACAATTCCCATTAAGGGGGTGGGGAGGTTAGGATTATAAGTACCTCAGTGTTCACCAGCACAAAAAACTCTACTGGAGACCCAAGTACAACGCCGTATACAGGAAGGAACAGAGTAGAACTCCTTGAGGAAGCATAGGTCCTGCAATGTTTGCAGCAAGTTTCTGCAGATCATCAACACCTCTGCTGTGTAGAATGTAATCAATTTTTCCATAATCTGCAGGGGCAGCATTATGAGAACCAGGCTTAACAAGCTGATATATAAACCTGGTTCTGTTCTTGGGACGAGTGTGAAATCTTTGAAGATGATGGTGCAAAGAAATCACAAGAAAATCAAGAAATGTATGGACAAGCCAGAACATCCTCTACATGAAACTGCTTTATGACAACAGTATCTTCAATCAGTGGGGTAACTGCTTTAATACGGACTGCTACAGGAGATCTTTCCCAGCACTATCAACACATTTTTATAGAAACTCAGATAATATTAGTCAAAACAGCAATAATAACACACGAATAACACACAGACTTCTGTAGTTATTGGATCTCTTCTATCCTGCAGTTTGAATGGTACTGTACTTCCTTCTCTGTTTTGGCAGTTTGTCTATGGGGCTAATCCGCTGGTTCTAAAAAAGGTTGAGAGGATTAGATAATGACAATCACTCCCATAGATTGAAGCAGAAATTATAAATCGATTTGTGAGATCGTGAAAGATCCCCACTGCTATCTGTTAACCTTGAATTCATCCCCATCCAAACCTTTGCCTTCTTTTTGGGATAATCGATAATGCTTGTCTTACCCTTCCACATTTTTTCTTAAATTGTTATACAACCTGCTTTCCAACTTCTGTTTGTAATCTGACTCTGCCTGTTTCAGACTGCTCTTTAGATCACTGTACATTTAGTAGAACTTTTCGTTAAAATATCAATAACCTGGGGTAATTTTGAAGCGGAATATTTCTAATACAGGACAAAACCGACTACACATTGTTGAATCTGACGTGTCTTCCACCACTTTCACTGGATGGCAAATATGAGTACTGTTAAAACCATTCCACTAACAAAGTTATATGATTTTCCTTTTCATGGGTTTTTTAAAATCAGCACAATGCTGTGCTGTGAGAGTGACACAAATGGCTAAAATAAATCCACAAAGCGACTGCTGTCTGTAAATGACATAGAATAAATTAAAAAATCAACATGGACACAGTTTAGGAGGAGCTTTTTCCAACAGCAGCCGCAGGCGCCCTGACCTGTCTGCCTGCTACAGTGATGATGTCAACCGGAACGCGGCAGCCGCCTCACGTCAAAGTGACCGGGCGTTGTAGGGCAGGTGCTCCCCATCACGGCCATGCCACAGACACAATCGCACTTATGTAAACGTAAACCCCTTCTAGTAAGTGTGCAAAAAGGCTCCGGTGGTAAGCGAGCGTGGTGCGGGCAAGCAGAATGCCCAGATATGAATAAACATGCTCATTCTCTACATGACAAACACACACAGTGGGTCAACCGCGAGCAAGCTCATGTATCAAACCCCACCCAGGAATGCCTCATTGTCCCTGGCAGAGTTAGCTTTTTTAAAGTAGGGCTTCCTACCAGAAAAAAAAGGATAGAAAAAAACCACATCTGTCAATTACAGAAGCCACATAATTGTAATAATCACAGACTCATGGGGATAAATCAAGAGATGTGCAAATTAAAAACTAGAAAGTCTCCATCTCAATGACAACAAGCAACCGCACTCCTATAAGAAATCAATTAAAAGTCAATCAGGAGCAAGCAAACGCGACAGGGATGCCGCCTCTTAATACGTCACCAGCAGCTATAAACTCACCACAGCCTGCTGGACTCCAGCCTGTGGTTCTCTCACTGTTTATTGGCTCGCTTGAGCATGTGTCACCAGTGTCACTTTGATTTATCTCTGTTCAATAATCTCTTTATATTTTTCCAAAACAATCAGCAAATCTGCACCACGTATAATTACCAATGACAGTGTGATGATTGCAGGCAAAATTGCTTATACGTACATAAGAGGTACTTACACTTGTTGTTTTTCCCTAAGGATGAAGGATGCAACTAATATGAAAATGTAAATAGCATGTTTGATATTATTTGTGTAAAAATGATGAGAGTTTGCTTCTCTGTTCAAGCTTAGTTCCAAATAAATCCGGAGAGGTAAAAGATTAAACCAAAATGATGATGGGTTTTTTTCTAAATCTTTATCCTAAGGGAATTCAGTATTTAGATTTGTTTGGGTGTCCATGTTTGAAAACTTTACAATGCAACATGCAATGCAACTACTATTAGCGGTATTAATATGGATCTAATTTAAAAGACAGTAAATATGCATCCAGTTAGTAAAGCAGAAACTAAAGGAACTAGTGGAGAAAACATTAAAATTAAAATATTTCTTGTTTTATTAGCTATGCAGAATAGATAAATTAAAAAAAATACATTTTCAACATTTTCAGAGCTACTACAACATTCTAGGAGTGACCCTTACCGAAAACCACATGTGAAGATCTTGTAGCACTTGTAAAGTGGACATGTTCATTCAAGCTTTTAAAAAACGGTCACATTAAGTTGAACTGCATTTTATTTGGTCAATTCAGGAAACTAATAACAAAGTCACATTTAAATTTTACAGTCGTTCATATAGAGCAAGATCGCTGTCATAAAGGTGTATGCACAACTCTGACAGTCGTATTTGTATGTATGTGTCATTAAAGATGTTTCACCCAAAACTCTGCTGAAATATTTGTGAGTGTGTTATAATGAATCTAAAAGCTCTGCGATCAACACATCAAACACAGCCGGCTCCAAATTCAAAAATGGCAGAGGACTGTGGACTGGGAGGAGCCACCATCTCTCAGGTTTAGAATCAAAGGTAAGATCACAATATGTATAGCATACACCTCGTAAATGGTGTACGCTGCCATTTTCAAATCCGGAGCAGGCTGTGTTTGATGGGTTCGCGAATGGATTACTCTGTGGCGTAATTTAAAAAATGTTCTACTCATACCCACAAAGTTGAATTTGTGTCCACAGAGGGGGTTGTAGACATACAAATTAAGAGTTGTCCTCACAAGACTTTACACCCAAAGCTTTTAGATTCATACTTACAGACTCACGAATATTTCAGCAGAGTTTTGGGAACAAGAAATTTATTGACATATAAACACAAACACGAATGTTAAGAGTTGTGCATACACCTTTTTGACAGCGATTTTAGTGCCTACATAAAGAGATTTAAACAAATACACAGAAGACAATGTTTGGCGACCGTAAATGTTTGAAACAATGACATTTAGGTTCATCCTGGGGTATTAACACTGTCTTCTGGTGTTTATTGTTTTAAAGGCATCAATAGTTTAATAAAATGTCTTCATTGGCTAAAAGGGTAGGATTTAAAAATATGAGTGTCTGCATGCCATAGTTTAAAAATTATTTGTTTGAAAATAAACAACGCTTATAATATAACTGTGATTTGACAGAGGGACTAAAAAATGAATGTCTTCTTTAGGAATGGTTAGTAAATGCCCTCAAATTTGACTGAATGCAAAACACTGAGAACAATAAGCAGAGCAGTGATGCAGCAAAAGTGTGGTGACTTTAATATGCTTTAATATTATTAGCCCATCATTCAGTTAAGTATGTTTTGAAACACTGATGTTTATTTCTACATTAATAATCCACGAGGATAAATAAAGGAAGTCATTTCCCCACCGACTGCTCAGCAGTTCTGGTAAACAGGACTTGATTTCTGTGAATTCA
>JAVLVB010000001.1:9895572-9911527 GCA_032876305.1 Orestias chungarensis | reverse complement strand
GGGGGGGGGGGGGGTCCTGGGTCTACATCTTGTTTGCTTTGCCACCATGGTGTTTATCCAACAGGAGGCTGGTAATAATTTAATCATCTCATGGAGAGATGCATGATATAATTACTGTCATTCCCTATTTCCGTGTAATGTGACACAACCGTTCGGATGATGCGGCTTTAGGTCAGTGAACAGTTTAGAGCTTATTGCTAAGAAATCCAGCCGCATAAAACCCGCCTTAAATCAAAATCAGCCGTTCGACAGATTAACTGCCCCTGACTGTTAATTTATGTTAGTGTTTTGTAATTAGGTTTTTTGAGCTTTAACAGCATTGTGAACTTATTGATAACAAATTTTTACTGCTTAGGACCTTGACACTGCATGCAGGAACTTGTTTATTACCCACTTCCTGAGCTTTAACTGTGCAGAACAAAACACAGTTTCACTTAAAATTACGTCCAATCTCTCAAGCAAACAGTATCTGGAAGTTTAATAAACTGTAAGATAGCAGCATTTTTTTTCTATTGTGTTCATTTGATGAGAAATCCCCCCTAAGACAAGAAATACCTAATTTTTTATTGAAACAACCAAAAACCATAATGTTTTCTGACTTTTTATCAAATTTTGTTAAGTGAACATGTTTAAGATGAGTAATTGATATTGGCCTCGGAAATTAAAGTTTAAATTAATGCTGAAAACTATTCAGAAGTGCAGAAATTGCTGAAAAAAACCAGGCCTTTAAATAGAGAAGTTAGACTGAAGCAACTCTCCACTGAATTCTATAATTTTTTTCTAGAACTACCTTTAGAGATCATTATACCTGTGTAGACTAAAAATGGTGGTCTGATGGCTGCATCATTCTGTGGGGATTGTTTTTTTTCTGCAGCAGGAGTTGCACAACTATTTTATATAGAGAAGTTCTTGTTTTATGATTCCAACAAATTATTTCCATCAGAAGTAGATTTATTCTGATTCTTAAAAATAACAAAAATGTATTATATTTTGAGGAACATCTAATTTGTTCAACAAACTAATACGCAATAGATTAAGTACGCGTAAAAATAATTTCTTTACAGATACAAAACAGATATAAGTGAACATGCGAGTGTGAACTGGACTATGAATTAGTAGAAGAAAAAAACTGAGCTGAAACGAGAAAGCACCACAGCCATAAACATGATTGACAACACTACCCTACAGAGACGCAGACTCCTATAGCAGAATGGAGATAAAACAGAAAACTGTAAAATACTAGATTAAAAGTCCCATGACAGCTGTAAAGATCCCAGTGCATGCTCACATGGAAACACAAAACCTGGTCAATATTTCTAATCGCTAGTGCTACTTCTGTCATTTGCTATAAGTAATTGTTTATTTCCTAAAGCCACTCAAATTTTCTGGTCAGTAGGTTTTCCTCTAATTCATGATCCCACTAGATCTTTGTGTACCAGAGGTTTCATGTTGTACGGTTGTGGTGGATTTTTTCACGTTAAAACAAAGTTTCCACTCAAGCCACATGCCTGCTCAGAATAAAGGAATGCTGCAAAGGTAACGACTCAATGCAAATAATTCTCCACTCTTTACAAATGTTTGCTCAATATAGACAATTGCTGCGAAGTTTAAAACTTAATACAATTAACTCTCCAGTCTCACAAAATGCTTGCTCAGTGTGACTTGTAGCTCACTTACAGTGGACCATGGTGGAACAGGCTGTAGACATTTACCGGTTTCTGCCAAAAGTATCGAAATGTCAGAATTACTGAATGATGAACTGATTCTTTAACTTCCTTCAAGAAAAGTTTATAGAACAGAATCTATTTACATTTATTGAGGCCACAAAAATATGGAGGCCAGGTGTGAACTGCTGCAAGGTATGAGGTAATCTCAATTCCTGTCAAGTCTTGCTCCAAGCACAAAGTCTCAACACAAACTTGATCTTTTTGAGGGATTGCTGAAAAGTTTATACTGCAACTTGATGTAAACCACTGTCCACTCCCATCACATGCCTGGTCAGTTCAAGAGATTAATGCAAAGGTAATTATTTAAGACCATTACACGTCCAGTCCAGTCAAATCCAGTTTAAGGGATTGCTGCAAATTTAACAACATGCAATCAATATTTACTACCACATGCCTGCTCAGTTAGAGAGAGTAAATTACTTAATAAATTTAACTGTCCAGTCTCACTACATGCTTGTTCAGTGTAAATGATGGCTGCAATGTTAGTGACTGTAGCAGTCAACCTAACACTGTAGCTAAAGGCTTGTTCACTATAAAGGATTGGCTGTAAAGTCAAAAACTGAGAGCAATAAACCATCCACTGTCACCATCTTTTTCTTCAGAAGGAAGGATTTCTTGCAAGGTAAAAAATTCAATCCAACCAACCATTCATTGTCAACACATTTGCGTAAGCGTAAGAATTTGATACAAAGTAAATTACCTTCAAAGTGTTACACGTTAAGGCTTTCACAATATGATTTGGTTGCATTGTGTAATAACTCAAATGAAAATGGAGTTTATGTCATTTGAATGACTCCTAATGAATTGATTAAACTGAGCACATATTTTCACAAAAATAAAAATCATATATGTCTTGTAAAAGTGTCTGGAAATGACTTTTGATGATGACTGGTAGGATAAATATTGTGAACTGTATAAAACTTGTGACAAACAAATTACTTATAGATTCTGTAACGGTTTATTCTGACTAAACGAATGTAGAAAAGTGAACTGACATGTTCATTCAGGATGGGTTCAGCAATGGGTCTTTAAGCACTATCATTAACATTCCCCTGAGTGTCTGATACGGTCTTTACTAATCATTCCAGCACTTCCATCTTAATAGGTAAGGCAATACATTAATAGCTTTGGCATGCCAAGGCCTATTGCTATGCAATATCACCCATCTTACCTAGCCACTATAACCTAGCAGATTTAGTGCTTGGAATGAGAGAAAGTTCTCTGATTCCTTGCACATTTTCAGAAGATTAGAAGTGTCCGCTTTGCATTCCTCCACCAAAGATTAAGTATTGGTGTCCCCGATTGGGGCTCAGAGATGTGGGTCTTGGCAGACTGGGATGTTTGATAAGCAGACAACATTTTGAAGATGTTTTCTCTCTCTTAATTATTGAGATATAATTTAACCTGGTGTTAGCAAAACACAATCTTTTAAACATTTCGTTGCTAATCAGATTATAGTTGATTTTATCTCAACTAATCTTTCCTAAATGTTTTGTTACCGAAGTCTGTAAAAACAGTGAATTAGTTCCAAATATCCTTGCATTTAATTAATTTAAAGTGGTGATATTTGGATAGCCTTGTGGAAACTCAAAGTAGTTGGCAACTGTTCGAGCAGCCTGGTAGTTATACATTACCTACAAGAGAATGTTAACATGTTGATTGACAGTATTTCTTAACATATTTTTTGTAAATGATATTTTTATTTTAAAATCAAACTTATTTTCCCATGTTGTCTTTGCAGTGGCTGCAGTTCCAGACATATTGTGATTAAATGGTCCCATTTGGCTCATAGTTATGTCTGTGGTATTGGGTTTCGCCTAAAATTAGCCATCGGACTCAATTTATTACCCCAATTGAGAAGTTTGAAAAGTGGCCATAATAGCGTCCTTGCTAACACAGACTAACCTTGGCCAAGGCTGCATTTGAATTCAGTTACCAAATTTGTAGCTTTCCAATATTTTCTATTACATTTTTGCTTTCTTTTTGTCAATTTCTGTCTGAGATGAGGCGTGTGCTCAGGTATCAAAAAGGTGAGCGAACACAGTAGGCTGAAATAAAAATGAGATAACAGATGGCCTTGTCAACATAAGGCCATCAAAGGTCACTTTATGGTCCCTACTGTGTCAAGTCTTAAAGGGGCCAAGCAACATTTAAACAAAAAATAAAGAAATAGATAATTTTTCTTGCTCATACATGTGCGCAATTGATCCTCACCTGATGGTTGAGTAATATATTGTGCCTGGTGATAGGGATATGACTAGAAATCTACAACAGAGTTTTGCCAATAAAGATCCATGAAAACCCCAACAACAGAGAAGTTTGATTATATATATATATATATATATATATATATATATATATATATATATATATATATATATATATATATATATATATATATATATATATATATATATATATATATAAATATATATAAATATATATATATATATATATATCAGTGTGAACCTCTTTTGCTTCTCCATTATTATGATTTTTAGCACCACTGAACTGTTGTGCAACTTGTGTGGCTTTGGAATACTTCCTTCTGTGTTGCATTGTGGGACCATCTTTGATGAAAAAGAATTTCATGACCAATGCAGAGTCGTATTTCAATGGTTTCTGCCTGACTATCAGGTGTGGAGTATGATATGGTATGTTTTGGATCTAAGCAAATATCACAGATTTTTTCCTTTGTCAGAAAAAAAGAAAGAAAAAAAGCATTAAACTTTTCTGTTTTGTTTACATCTTCTTCTCTAAATGATTTTCCCTTTCTCTGAATTCTTACTCTTTTTTTCATTTTCTACTGCTTTGCCTGGACTATCTACATTAGGATCATCCCCGGTCGCTAGGGTCTCTGCAGCCTATTCTTAGCCTAAGCTGTGGCCGCTCCAGTAATATTTTTAAAGATTATTACAGTATTCGCTAACCCTTTTCCCCCATAGGCTGGGCACCAGACTGTTGGTTTCTCCCTCCTTCCCTCCCCTTTCGCCTTCTACCTTTCTCTCGACAGCGATCTTTGGTTGTAAAATAATAAGAGCATCAGCCAGCAATAATTTGCAGTCCAAACAGAGCCGATGCTGGCTGACGTTTATTGAAACCTCATCCCCCATGAGCCAGTTTCCCTTCTCCTCCCAGCTCCGCCGCTGCTCAAGACCTGAATCCTGGCTATTGCTTTTAATAATGACGCCTACTGCTGGCCTGGGCCGCTGCTTAGCTGAGTGGGAGGACGACAGCAAGTAAAGAGACACTGTTCCTTCGTACTTATTAATCCCCACTAGTACTCGTCAGTGGAGGAGTTACTGTCAGACAGACTTGTTCAGGCAATAAGGCTTAAAACCTAATTGGTCTGGAGAAAGGATTTTATTTTATTCACACAGCGTCTTAAAATGGCCAAGACATTGCAACTTTTTACATTATGTTTTATAACACTTATTTTATTTTTTTGCATAATTTTCGGGTGAATCATGTCTGTGAATCTTTTGTCTTATAAACTATATAGAGTACTGAGGTTTTGGGTTTGCACTGGCTGGTGCTGTAGACATTTTAATTGCTATAATCACTTAAAAAAAAAAAAAATATATTCAATGTTAAAATACCTTCCGAATATTTTTCCCTACAAATATGTTTTTTTTTTTACCCCAAATCTACAATCAACATTTTATTTATTTAGTTTTTTATTCTATCAGACTTAACTTTTCACTATTTGTGGATTTAAGGCAAAACCAAAGAGCAGCTTTCTGCCAAACAGGGCTTTCACAAGGAGAAGCAAAAGTAAATGCAGTGGAATAGCAGTGCTGAACAACAGATACTGTCATTTAGGAGATGCTATCATTGAGAATCATCTCTGGTACCCGACAATTGAGCTGTTTGCTTGTCATGACAAGTACAAGACAGTCACAAAGTAACAGTCTTCAGTCAGAGGCCTGTTTGCAAGACTGACTGCAACAGGACATTTTTCCAGCCCACAGCATCACCATTCACAATCATTTCTTGAAGATACATGGATAAAATGAATTGCAAGTTAATAGAAAATAAAGTATTTTTGAATTTAACTGAATTGTACAGCCTAAAAATCCCAAATTGCATTCTCAGGATGGGAACCTCCCCAAAAGAAGGTTTTTTGTGCTTTCTTCCAAGAAAACATTTCATTAAACACCTAATAGTATACAGACAAATGTTCAGGTGAAATGCCTTAAACATTTTTACATTAATATGGAGTCTGTATAAAAAAAAATGTGCTGACTTTGCAGTTTCCAGTGGGAGGTGTGCTGCCGTATGACCGGTTCGATCAGCACGATAATAACTCATGGTGTTAAAGCCTGGGACAGGTGACTGCACACTTGAAATGAAACACGAAGCTGCTGCTTTGTGTCTAAAAGCTCACTTACTGGAACTTTAGTGGAATCCTCTGGTCAGCGGTCGGTGAAGATAAACTAATCACCATTTTCTGTGAAGTGAGTTCTGACCGCAGTGCGGCCCTGGACACGGCCTAGCCGACAGCAAAACAACATGCCGCGCTCCATTTTCCACACTGGTCACCATAGACGTAACTAGGTGTGCCAAAACTCCTCGAAAACACTGACTCTATCAGTCAGCCGCATTTCCTCATCCCAGTCCTTCTGCCTTTTATGCCACGTAAACTAAAGTTTAATTAATTATTATTTGGCATGTGGAGCGACTTTAGCCGCAGACAGGAAGACAGAAAAAAACTCCATACCTCTGAGCAGATGCAAAAGAGTGCAGGGGAGGTTTCGTGTTTTCTGCTACGCAGCTTTCATGGCCAAGAACAATCTCCGCAACCAACGGTTAATGTTTTCATTGTGCTAAGCTGTTCCTGCAACTTGGTGTTGGACAAACTGGTTCTGGAAACCCAAACACTTGATAGAGAACAGCAACCTACCTGTCAAATGCTCTAATAAACCACAATAACACATTTCTAAAGGTTAAAAAAGGAGACCTGATTGGAACTTATACTGTCAGTTCTAATTAGGCTGATGGATTGATAGATTCTTTTCAGGATGATCAGATGCTCTTTAGCACTAAGCTAAGAGCATCAGATCATCAGCATCAGAAAGCTGAAAATGAAATATGTAATAAATATGTCTCCTTCCTGTGAAGCAGCAAAGCTAATCTACAAAGATTAATACAATAAACCCCTGCCTTTTGTGGGTCAACATTTGCAGAATAGCTTTAGAAGGTGACTTTGAATTTATTTGCTAAAATGAGTGGATACTGCTTGAGAAAACTATTGGCTGGCGTTTACAAAAGAACCAATCCAACAGGGAAATGTATTTATTATTATATTGAGCTTGCTGCTCATTTGCTGTTTAAGTTTTTTTTTTTGTTTGAACTACTAATACTTCCCTAGCACCCGTGAAAAGCAAAGGTCCACTGGATTAAAAAATTTGTCTTAAAAGCACCCGGAGGTGGAACAACAAACTTGAGCCCAGTTTTGTTCGGGGGAATCATATTTTGTCTTCCACTTCTTCCTAAAGAAAAACACGTGTCACTAATGAACATACTATCATTTATTTTCCTTTTATAACAGTCCAAAACTCATTTACCGAGCTCTCTACAAATTTAACACCATAGAACTACATTAATTTAAAATGTTATTAAACATAAACGTTTTTAACCGCACTATTCTGAAAGTAATATTCATATTTTTTAAAGCACACTTTTAAACTCTAACTGGATATAGAAAATAATATTTTTTCTTCTCACCGTTTTTTGTTCTTCCCCTCTGTCTCCACATGTTCTGCAGGAGCAGGGAAATGAAATGGGACATTTCATTAATGTGCAGAAAGGTAAAGCTTCAGGGAATGTCAGGAAGGTGTGACTGCAAAAGCACCAAGAAATCAACTCGGGGAGCTCATGTGCGGAGTGTGTTCGAGGAAATCGGGGGATCTCCGTGGTCACTGTGGGGCCACAAGTCTCTTCTCACATCATGCAGATCCTATAATCCTCCAAGGGACGGAGATAAAAGAAGATAGATAGGTCGAGAATGAAGGAGCGCTAAAAGGAGAAGGATGCAATATATCAGCGGAAAACGGCAGGGGAACTGGGTAGCGAGAAGAGGCACAAAATAAAAATGAGAAACATGTGAAAGGAATTTTTTACCATTCCAGCACAAGGCGGTTATTTTCCTACAAAGGTTTTTGCCGCAAAAGAAATATAGCTGTTCAACACAACGGAGCATGATGCGGGCCCTTTTTTTTCCTACTAGGACTATCTTGTATTTAGCTCCATACATCTTCCCTTCAAGTCTAACCTGCATCCACGATACTGCCCCCCCAATGTTTCAGTGTAACAATGATGCATTTAGACATGTGTGCCGTTTAAGTTCTCAGCTATTTTAACGTAGATCAAAGGTTCTTTTTCTTTTATCATCTAACCAGAGCAACTTCCTTCATTGGTTTGTTGTGAAAACCGCTTCTTTTAAAACCAAACTTGCTTTAGAATTCTCCAAAACTTTCTTTCTGACCCTTCTGTTCAGTTCTCTAACTAATAACTGAGGTCTTCGTTGGAAAGCTGGATTTATAGTTGGTTTAATTGCAAACATGTAATGTCGGCGACCTCAATTTTATTTAGGGCGGCCAGAGTGAAAGCTATGTAGAGAATAAATACTAATTTGAGGGGAATAACTACCTTTGCAAGGCAAAAGTAGGTTTCCAACTTTCCCAACAGCAACTGACCCTTGTTCCTTCTGACTTGTTATCTTTCATTAGCCTGCCCCACAAACCATTCCCAAGTGCATACACGGAAAACATATATATGGAAACGTAATTATTTTTAGTTTATTTTACTCAAATTATTTCAACACACGGTCAGCAGTCCGGATTTGAAAGCCCTTTTTCAGTATGTGAAAGGAGCATATTCAACAAGCCGCTAATCCGTCTAAGGAGCTTTTGGAGGGCGCTATTAAACTGACCGACATGTGTCCAAAGTCATGACTTTCAGCTCTGGTAAATACCGAATGCCAACCTCACCCCTTTCAGACTATACTTTTACCAACCAGGAATCCTTTTGTTTACATAAGTCCGTGTATCATTCGTTCGTTCTATTTTCCAATGTTACTCAAAAATACAAAAAAGGAAAAAGTGACGTTTTATTTGCTTGCTTTTTCATATTTAAATTTTAGACTTTGATCACAAATACGAAGTGAGAAAACTGGCCACAGGAATGATATTTGATTTTAATATTGAATTTTTCTTTACTTGCTGAGATAAAGTTAGAAAGATATTCACAGATTCGGCATTTCCTATCAATAGGTCATCAACGGAACATCGTTTCTAAAAATTCGACACCTCCCTGCAATGATAACAAGGTGGACTGTTAGCTACAATTGTAGTATTCTAAAACCGGGCAGTCTTCGGCGCCGAATGAACGGTATTGTGTTCTATCCAGCGATTGCTTTCCTTTGCAGACGCAAAAACTAAAAGAGAAAATAGAGCTTCACCAAGGACATGTGTAGTGTAATTAAAATCATTTTAAATAAAATTACCTTTTTCAGATTATTTTCTTTACAATTGAAAGACTTTGGTATTATACTGTAAGCAAAAGTGTATTTTTTTTAGGTGAATTTCTATTGAATAAATACATGATAAAGTAATAAGTGCTTTATGGCAGTAACTACACACTGGCAGTCTTATTTAGCCAAAACTATGCAATTCAAGTTTGATACTGTTCAAGTGCAATAATCCAGCCAAGATGAAACAATGAAGAGAACCAAGAGAACAGTCCAGCTATCTGTGATTGCAGTGAGGTGTCGGATTTGTAGAAACAATTGTTCTTTGATGCCTTCTTGATACACAAATGCCGAATCTGTGAATATCTTTCGAAACTTAACAAAGTTTGAGGTTACAAAGCCATATCGGGGCTGTCAACCAGACCAATTAAATATTAAAATCAAATTCACTCCTGTGGCTTGTTCGATAACTTTGTATTTGTAATCACAGTCTAAAATTACATTCTAGAAAACCAGGCGTATTTTTGTTTTTCGTGTTAGATTAAAAAACGAAAAACAAAATAAAACGTCACTTTTTCTTTTTATGATTTTTGAATAACCATTGACAATAGAAAGAACGAATGATACACGGATCCTCTGAGATTCAGCTTTCAAGTTAAGCGTATGAAGTTTCACAGCGTTTTTTTACAAAGCTCAGCATGACTCACTTTATGAGATTTGAAAGTTATATAGAATTATGAAACTGTGATGAAAACAGCACTGCTAGGTTTACAGGTAAGAGAAGACTGAAGCAACACAGGGATACACCGGGTGCTGCAATGCTGCGAGGAGGTGTGACAGCTTCTGGGAGTTGGAAAAGCACAGAAAGCAACAGGAGGTGTGAGGGGATATGGGGTGGAGGGAGAGAAAGATGGATGAACCCAATTATCCCCCTATTTTCCTTCACGGGGCTGAAGCTCAGTCAAAGCAGAGGGTAAAAAAAGAGAAGGAAAATAATAGAAATGTGTCGAATGATGGAGGGAGATAATTAAAACGGCCTGCATTTCTGCACCCGGCCGATTGTGGTGTAATTAACCCATTACAGTTCCTACCCCACATTTTTTCCCCCTCCTATCCATGTAATGATTACAATAAGTGTGAGGGTGAAGGCTTTGGCAAGGGAGGGTTTACATGCACACTCCATTTGGTTCACTCAGACATGTCACAGCGATCATTAATCATGGGCTGTTTTTTAGGATCCCAAAAGCCTGGCTGTGCAACGCAGAGGCTTTAGCTTGTTAGCAGAAGGTAATAAAAAATGAGCTGCCGTCTCATGGTCATTTCTGTGGAGGAAGAATGGAAGTTTGAAACATGGGAGTGTAATACAAAAAAATAAAATATAAAAGATTGTGGCATCGTTTTGGGGCAGGCACACCATGAGTCACCGTGGTTCAATAGTTATTCATCAAAAAGCTATTCATCATTGCTGAAATACTGTTACTCGTTGTACACAAATATAACTAATGGATGTGCACAGACAGAGTTCTGGACCAGAATTACTGATGATTAGCTGCAGCTACAGTTACACAACTGGGAATTGAGAACCTTTGAGACTAAAAACGCACGTCTGTGCGCACTGATTAATCTTACAAGATGCACCAAAGAAAGCACAAATGCGAGCACGTTTCTGTGCATAGCATTAGGCAGTAATTAAAACTTTCTACACTGATAGATAGTAATAAAGTAATGCTCTTATGGTATGTACAATAATCAGGCGATGATCACCAATCATATATGATAAAGCAAATGAAACCAATACATTACCTTCAAACCTCTATTTCTCAAAAAAATTTGTATGCTCAATTGTGGAGTTTGTCGACTTTTCCAAAAACTTTATGCGCCAAAGAGGCAATGCAAACACCTTTGCTGAATTAGTTCAGATGTTGCAAGCTTAGTACTTCTCCTTATAACAGCCATCCTTGAGGTCAACATCTAAAGAAATTAGTTGATAGATTTGGTGATTCGCTACAAAGCAGTTTTTCCCAGGTTGTCCACTGGGGGTCGCCCGAGCTCCCGCCTGGCTGGAGCGGCTCAGTGCACCTGTGCTTTCTGCACAGGTGATCCAAATCAGCTGATGACCGGAGGAGTGGTAGATCGGAGACACTCTGCCTGAGTGTTAGTTACGAATCTGTGACGTTGCTCTCTCAGTGCCAGATTTAACGTTGCTCTCTAGAGTTATTCCTCGTTGCCTCTAAAAGTTACTCCTCGTTGCCTTTTGTGTTAATCCCTCTGCAAAAACCTCCAATAACTTCTCCCTGTGTGTGCTCAACCCAGGTCAAGACTCCACATCCACCTGCGGGGCAGAACTCACCGTGTTACCACTGGATTTCAGCCTCATCCTGGTCATCCCTCCTAGCTTCACTCAGCTCGGTCTGACAACCACTAACATCAGGATCTCAAAGCTCAACCCACTCACCTCTCCCTGGCGGTCTCCATCTCCTTCTCAAGTAAGAACATCTCCATCTACAATAATACTCACCTCAGCCCAAATTCAGTCCAACAGAACACAGTTATTTGGTTTTGTGATTGTTCTACAAAACTCTCGACGGGATGTGTAACTCGGTCAGATAGCTGCTCCATAGCCCTGCCGCCATCTTAGGGTGTTTGGTACCTATTGAGGGACAAAGTCAAATCAGTTTTTATTTTATTGTTGACAATATTTGGATAAAAAGATATTATCAGATTTGTTCCACCAACAATAAAATGTATAAGGCCTGAAATAGAGTTTTGTAAGCAGTATGCCCTAAAATACATATAATTTCAGTGCATAAAAATATTTTACATTCGCTAAGTCGTGTGTTTTTTTATTATCAGTTTTGTACAAAAGATATTTTTCATCTTTATCAATAGGAGTGTATTGATCCAAAAGGAAGATGAAACAACAGATATAAAAGCATTCTGACACAGTCTCAGTCATCTTGTCATCGCCGAGCTCTTTTTGTTTTCTGAGCATTTGTCTCTGCCATTTGTCAGAGCCTCCTGCACAGCTTGAGCTCCCTACCTTTACATGATGACAGTATTTTTCTTCATTATGAGCTGTGGTGCTGTACCTGCAACCCAACACCAACCTTTCACCCCCAATAACTCCTCCGACGCTAACATAGCCGACTCAGAGGGCGGAGCTTTCTGTAAGCTTTATGTAAAGAGGCTAAAATTTAAACACCCCTCTGACACGAACAAGCACAGTGTGATTTATTCCAGCCATTATAAACCTCTGCTAATCTTCTCCCCCACCAACATGTTGAAAAAGTATGTTATCTTTGTGACTTTAATTTGTTTTCTTTCATTTTCCCTTCTCTTGCTTTTGTCACGAAGGACAACTGTTCTTGGATTGAGCGATTTAGTCCACTGAGAAAGACGGAGAGAAGGAAGACAGAAAATATTATTCAAGCAAATCCTTTTTTTCTTAAAATGGCAAGAATGAATTAACTTGCCGGGTTATGAAAAGAAGCCGAATATTCCTTAGAGCTGGGAATTGGTTCTGCTCAAATAAAAGGCTGGGTATAAAATCTTCAAGCAAACTTAACGCGACATAGAAGAGGGGAAGCACTGTTTACCCTATGCTGCCTTAGGACAAAGAGGATTCTGGTGACTTTGCTTGCCACGTTAAAGGGACTTAAAACCATAGAAGAATAGAGAATGGTAGATGTTCTGAAACCTTGGACTACCATGGTACAGTGTTACTTTACATGGGTCTTATATTATTTTGATGATAAAAAGTGTCAATATCTCAGTTCATACTTCATACACACTGAAATACATAGAATATAGGAAATGTTATATGGTTTACTTTGTCATCTTAAATGTAAAATGACCTTATCTGCTTCTTTCTGTTTTGGTGTAATTAGTTCTAACTCGGTAAAGCTAACATCAGTGCTACAATATTTAAACACTATTGTTTACACTTTCAGTTTAAAACCACATGTTGGTTCAGGTTGGAAAGTTCACTTCGCATTGCTTTTGTTCCAGAAAATAAGACGTTGGTATTACTAACAGAATTTTGTGCGCAGCTTATCGAATCACCACTGATGAAGCTATAAATGGCCCCAAAATATATTTGCATACAAAAATCATGTACATGTCACATCGTCTAGAATGTTGATTACTAAAGCATCTTTCCAGTTGTTAGAAATGTGGGTGTGATTTTATACTTTCAATAACTGAATTATAAATTACACATACTTCAGTAAAAGCATCCATATCTGTGGTTGTGTGTTGGCTGTTCCTGAGCTGTCTTATTTAGGCCATGCTGTGGCCTCAATATTGAGGGAGACAACTTCCCCGGGACAACAGTCACATGTGATTTTGCAGATCAAACCTGGTCTTGAATGCTGCTGTCGTCATTAGCTGGACAGGCGTGATTAATGCTTGTGAACCTGCGACCTCAACCCTGGAGCTGTTTGCATGACATGATCCCACTTTTTATCATTCACTCCTTGGTTTGAGTACCACCCCAGAAACTCAGCTGCTTTCTCCAGGCTGTTTGCCGAACGGAGCATGCTTAAAAAATAAGGTAGGCTTCTGGTGCTAAAAAGATCTGTGGACCACTGCCGGGGTTTTAATGTTCCTTCTCAATGCAAATCTATGAAGTGTGAGTGAATTTGAGTTATGAAATAAAATCCTGGGCAAGCAGTTGTGACTAATTTCTAGACACTCTCTTTGACTCATGGGTATGTTGTTTTAAAACCATGACAACCTCTATTTTTTAACCACTGACTATTTTGTTTTTTTTATTCTTAAAGTGAGAGTAACATTCAACAGAGATTATTTTGTTCTTATGGAAAAAACAACAAATTTAAAAAAAGATGCCAAAGAGGGAATATTGTCATTACTGCATTAATGGTCTCTTAGGTAAAGCTTGTTAGAGAAACGTTTGGAGCAAACAGTGTCCTGAGCACCATGGAGTAAAATAGACAAGTCAAATAAATTCAAAGAGGGTAAACGGTGCACCCTTAAAACTGGCTTAAGAAAACTGGCTTTTTTTCAAGAGACAACATAGGTCATGAACTTTCTACGTCATATCACTCTACCACTACAACTATAACTGAAATCTATGAAATGAAGGGAAAAATGGGATAACTTGAACATCAATTATGTAACAATTTGACCAATTAAATCAAAATAGCACGAATTCAAAATTCTCACGTTCACAGCATATTTTTACGGCTCTACATAAAACAGGTTTTCAGAGTGAAAGGACATTTCATTAATGCACACCTTGTTTTCAATTTAGCTTTACTAGGCTTTTCAACTGCTCCTCTTTTCCAAAACAAGAGAGAATAAAACAGTTTCCGTTTCCCTCAATTAGTGGGAAACGGTCTATTTACAATAATTTTTAGAAATAGACTGGTCAAAGTGTAGACGTATATCCAATTGAGAAAAAAAAGCAAGACCTGAAAGTTGATGTTTACAGAAGCTGCCTGTCTAATGTGAATAAATTCGAAACAATTCTGTAAAATAATTAAATAAAATTTTGGTGAAAAAAAATATGTACAAAGCTGGTAGAGCTACACGACTATAAGCATTTTTATTTTCATATGTTCTACTTTTTGTTGGTCAATTACCTTTTATCCTCATTAAACCTACTAAGGTTTAAACGTTTTATAGAAGAGTTCATAGGTAATGAATAGTTTTGTAAAGCACCAGGGTTAAACCTACTGGGTGAATGTCTTTTTTTCAAATGATCCACATCTTTTTTCTATTTTTTTTCTTCAGTCAGCTCTCACATTGCCTTTTTCTTCTCCTACTGAGCTGGGATTATTCTAATGCCGTGTGTACCCCTAAAACCTATGTGTTTATTTTACTACAAGGCAGCTCGCTAGGAAAAATATTATTTCCCCCCAAATCTCCAAAATGGTATCTGCGTTGCCATGGAAGGGAGGGCCGGGCCCGAGCAAGGTAAACATCAACATCCAAACCTGGGGGCCCCGCTTGTTTGGTTTAGGGAGTCTTTCTAGGGTTGAGAGCGCGGGAGGGGGGTCGGGGGGTGTTTGGGACCTGCAGCAGCCATGCTGAGTGACGGGCAAGCACAGGTAACCCCCCCACATCAGAGTTAGCCCAAGGGACTCTGTCAAGCATTCTTTAAGCTAAGTGAAGGCGATACAGGTCTTCTGGGGTTCCGGTCAAGCAGAGTACAGTTTAAGAAATTACTGGAATTAGGACGTTTATAAGCTAATTACTTTGACATTTACATTTTAAGATTAAAGTTTTGGGATTTTTTTCACTCAAAAACCTCATTTGTCATGATTTACTCTTGTTTTTAGGTTAACCATTCAATGTTTTTGCCTCTAGGAACTTGAGTGAGTCGCCCTCTGCATGTGCATTTCAAAATCCCTATTAAATGCATTTCAAATAAAGCTGATTTCATTTTAATACTGATTTTCTTTCACAAACACAAAGCACAATCAATATTTAAATTTATTTTATTTTAAGTTCTTAGTAACTTAACTAAAACTTCAGTTTCAGTTACTCAAATATGAATATACACCTTTTAAAATATCAGCACAGAAAAATTATCCTATTTTCAAACACGTTGGTATATATATTTTTTTTTATTTCTACAAAAACATACCGTGGTTGTATTTTACGCCTTTCGAATTAAAGTTATATATCATTCTACAAATTTCTTAACGTTTCTCTAAATTAATATAAACTATTTTATGATAAAAAGCAATGTTCCTAATAATATTAACACTTTCAAGAATGGATATTCTGAAGC
>JAVLVB010000001.1:9873726-9895472 GCA_032876305.1 Orestias chungarensis | reverse complement strand
TATACATGTTCATTTTAAACTAAAAGAATAAAAATAACTCTGTGGTTAAGTACAAAGATTTTTATGAGAAAACATAACATAAATGTCACTTCAGTGTAAACAAAAGTAATAAAAAAAAAATACTATTTACATGTTTACTTTCCTTGTTAACACACAGGCCTGTAGCCTAAGCACACAATCCTCAATTTAAATACTTCAGGCTCTTATGTGTGAGGTAGGTTGCATCGTAGCTAGTTTGCATTGCTGACATTGTTGTTAGTTGCGCAACATTCTCGCTATATTACGTCATGGCACCTCAGGATATCTCCAACAGGTGTTTGGTAATTGAGAAATGCCCCTGGAGGCTGAAGCTGGGCAAACAGACGACGCATTGCAAGTGCAACCATTTATACATCCTCGAATGGTTTCCATGAGAGATTAAGAGGATTACTCTGACGTGCATGAATGATTCAAAGCAAAGCATGTATGTTTGTGCTGAGGAAATAACATTGTGACATGATATAAAGCTCAGAAGTGTCCGTTTTGCCTGGAAAAAATTCCAATCAAAGAAAAAGGGTGGATACAAATTGATATTTTTATGATAAACGAGAATTTTATAGATTAGAACATGAAAAACTGTATAGTTATTCCTCTTCTCCATAAGGAGCATGTGCTGCAATTGGAAACACACTCTGAAGTGCCTCGTTTTCAATCCAGTACCTTTCAGCTGCAGTCAGAGGAGAGAACTTTCAACCCAGTGTCTGAAATTACCTCTGATCTGAAAAGACATAGCACCTGAAATAACCTTACGAGATATTCTCGTCCCTGAATAATCCAGATCAAATATTTAAACATGTAGTTTAAACCTCTTGCAGCATGTTGGAGTTATTTTTTTTTGTTGTTATTCTTATTTTATTATTTGCAGTCAGAGGCTAAATGGATCTACAGTGATACAGACTGCTACACAAGATCCCATAACCATCAGCATTTACAACAAATTTCAAGAAACTTAGACAATATAAGCTAGAAAAAAAACATTTCATTTCCCCTTAAGGTTAATGAACTATTTTTGAATTTGAATTGAATTTGAAATAATGAATACATGCTCTTTTTTGGCTAAAATACATATATACATTTATTCCTATGGGACGAAAAAATTACGCACAACAAACGACACGGCCAAATTAAAATGTTCATATGAGGTGGAAGGTGAACCACATGTGCCTGGGTAGCACGCTGTTGCATAGACGCACACAAACTGCTGGATTCCAAGGGGCAGCCGGCCTGGCTCTGTGCCCAGTAAGACCATGAAAAGTCTCTTTATTGGCATATTTGGCATCTTCCACCAAGATGGACAATCCTGCTTTTCACCATGTGGTGCGTAACACTCACAAACCCGCATATAATTACACACGGACACAGTTGGGGTGCAACTTAGAAGCCCGTCAGGAGGTAGCTGAATAAACGGATTTTCTTATGAAGAGGTAATATCCCAAAATGTTTGCGTGCAATAAAGAGTTTGTTAGTTTGTTCTCTTTCTGGTATGTAGCTGTTTCGCTTTGATCGTTGACGTTTTGCCGCCCGAGGGCCCCTATTGGAATGATGCAAACTGTTTTCAGTAACATCTAGATTTATATATACAAACAAGCATGCCTGCACAGTTATGAGTTTGACTTATTTTGTGAAATGTAGCATAAAATAATTGCCCCAATCAGATCCCAGCATATCATCATGATGACCTTTCAGTTTGTCCTGAACCGATTACGCTTTTTATTTTATTTTACTGAGCTCATCTCCTTCCCGTTACCCATTTCCACGTGCTCCTGCTTTGATGCGGCCTGTTTTTTATCAGTGGGCTCTCCTGGACTGTTTATGAATGGGAGTTGTTGTGCAACTCCTTGGCTCTTTCCCTCACCGGGCTTCTAAAGGTTGCATTTCCGAACCCTTGCTGCTTACTGTTTGGAAAAGCACACAGCAGCCTCAAACACATCAGCGGGTGTTTCAAGCAACTCAACAATTTTATCTTCAAATGTAGTCCTGAGAAATATAATTGAGTATGGAGCACTTAACCATAAACATAAAATCAAATAGATTAATTTGTTTGTTGAAATTTGGATATAAACGTTCGCAGATTACAGCAAAGGGGTTTCTTCTTTTATAGCAGTTAGTAAACATGTCATGTTTAATTAAAATATACATATTTTTTTTCCTAGCAATTGAAGCCATTTCTCAATCAAGACAATTAATTTTGACATTCACAAAATCACTGCTTGTGTTTTCTTTAAGACTGATTGAGTAAACCCTTTTAATATGGCATTTTTTCAACATATAAATTTTTTTCCAACAACAAAATTAAACAAGACAGAATTAAAATTCACATGTATAAATTTGAATGATGGTAAATTACAGCATTTTATAAGAATTCCCGACCCCTCTAAAGAGGTTTTAGGTTAAACAGGTGTAAATCGTCTATTATATGTATCCAGATGTGATGAAATTTAAGTTATCATTTCCAGCTTAAGGTGGGAGACAATTGCGTTAGATGTAAGACTATTTCTCAAACCAAACCAATGAGCTTAGTCCAAATTTCAATTGTAAAACCTTGGTCAAATCCTTTTTCCGAATTTTCAAACATGATTTTGCTGAAGAACCAAGATGCTTTAGGTAAATAAGTTTAGTCTGCTTAACGTTTTTGGTAATAAAGCAAGGCTAGAAAATTCAAACAATACAAAGAAAAGTACATCATCTTCCACAAGTATTTATACCTCTCTAACTTTGCCATATATTGACACATTAACACCACAAACATTGGTACATTTAATATTCATATTTCATGTGAAAGACCAACACAAGGTGATATCAACAATTGTGAAGTGGAAAGAAAATTCAACATGTTTAAAATAATGCTCCCTTTTCTCTGAGTGCAACAAATTGCCTTCAGAAGATGCCTGTTAAATGTAAATGGCTAAATAGATCTACCTGTGCGCAATTTAATTTTAGTCCAAATCCAGCTACTCTGTGTCACCTCAGAAGCTGGTTAAGAGATAATTGGGGAGAAAACAACATCACGAAGTCCAAGGAAAACAGATAGACCAGGTCTAAAGTGTATAAGTTTCAAGCAGACCTACAGTACAAAAGGATTTCCCAAGCTTTGAAAATCCTACTGAGCTCTGTTCAATCAATCAATCATTCAGAAATGGAAAGAGTTTGGTAAACCGTAAGTCTACTAAGACAAGGCCCAGAGAGCACTAATCAGAGGTGGTCCTTATGGAAGAGTGACATGAGGACAGGGAAGCTGGTCAGAGTTAATGGGATGAGGGATGGGTCATCCGGTCATTCTTCCAGCGTGACGATCACAAAGCAGCAGAATATATAAGCAGGCTACAGTGCATTGGTTTAAAACAAAAGCAATTCATATGTTAGAAGGTCCCAGTCAAAGTCCACACCCAACGGAGAATTTTTGGCAAGACTAGAAAACGGATGTTCCCAAACACGCTTCGTCTGATCTGACTGAGCTGGAGGGGTTTTGCAAAGAATGGCTAAATATTCCAGTCACTAGATGAAAAGCTGGTAGAGACAGATCCAGGATGACTTGTAATTGCAGCAAAAGATGGTTCTACATTCTGCTGCACACCGCACCTTTAAGTTTATTGTTGGTTAAAAAAAATAAATCATATCATGTATAATTTTCTTTATACCTCACAAATCAACAGCCCTTTGTGTTAGTATTTCACATATAATTCTAATGTGATGTATTTGTTTGTGGTTGTAATGTGACCAAAATGTTGCCTTTATCCTAGCCCGATGTGTCGTGTATTGGTGTTTTTACCAGAGCCTGCTTAATCTGCTTGTTTACCTGAACGACAAAAAAACCAGTGAAAGATACCCTTGTCTCCTCTAATAGTTTTCCATAAAATATAAAATATAATATCAGAAGCACTGATTAGTAGTTGGCAAGAAAAACAAAAATAAAAAAATGAAGGAGCTCTCTTGTGGAGCCAAGCCCATGCAGTACAAGCCAAGATCATATCAGCTTAAAAAGCCGGGTGTGGTGCAGTCTGACAGGCACAGTGGTGGAGTCTGTTGGGAGAAGAAGGAACAGTGACAGAAGAAGTTCAAGATATTTATGTGCAGGGATTTCTTTATTTATTTTATATTGTAAAAATATTCTAGTTTTTACAATGCTGAACAGATTTGGGGATAATGACACTGAGTGGTTTTGGTTTATGTACATGTTTAGGATGTTTATTAAGGTTAAAGTCTAAGTCTATAAGAGAGAGGACTGACCAATGTTTGTGTGAGATTTCTAAAAGGCCGCCAACATCTCCAAATCCACCATTTTCCATGAGAGACAGAGGCTAAAGACTCAAATTGACAAACAGGGCAACCATCGCTCCCTTTTTCTCGCACCGTCAATTAGCTGCAGACAGGCTGTAGTAATGATGTAGGTTCATTTTAAATATGTGCTCCCTCTGACTTCATTTTAAACTCTTGAGATTGAAATTAGCTGCAGTAAATCCATATTCTTCTTTGCTCATCATTATTGTAAGAAGCAAAAGCTTTATATTGTGAATTTAATATTAATTAATTAATAAAAAGAGATTTCTGTGTTTGATATTTTGATACCTGACCAGTGCTGCTTAAGCGATGGTTCAGTTCGAGGTGGTTGCAGCTACCTCCCAGTGAATATGCTTCTTTTCTTCTGTCAAGTGCCAGAGATAGAAGGTGAGGAGATTTGTTTTAAAACACGTCACACCAAAACAAAGCACGAATTAGGAACTGTTTTTTTTTTTTCCTTTCTGTTTTTCATTTGGGATTTTGTAAAATTTTGAATAAAAACTGGGTAAAAAGGTTTTACATCCTGGTCTGTGCAGGTGGTTTATGTGAACTGTTACACCTGTAACAAAGGTGGAAGCTCTCAATATGCACATTTCAAATTTTGTAAAAATAAATAAATAAAATTATGATAATAAGTTACATAAGATATTGTTACTGTGAACTATACAGATGTAATAATACGTTTAGATACACCAAATAAAATACCTGCTTTTCCTTTAATCTGTCAGACAAGCTTCACTACACTAGTAAATTATTTCAAATGAACATTAAAGCTATTTTTTCATTTATTTGCAAATACCAAAACAAGGACAGAGAGAATATGTTAGATATAGACTCATCACAACCACAGCCTTCTTTGCTTTAGCTGAGCACATCACTGTTTGTACCTCCTCTATTGCATATTTCAAGATGTAAACTTGTTTCAAAATGACACCAGGTAGTTTATTTTCTAATTTCAATTTTATTTCCTGAATTTCACTTAAAAATTGTTCATCACATAATAATGGCTAATCACACACTTAGAGAAGACTAGTTATTTCTCCATTTTGTACACGATCTTGTCCCTTTCAAAAACATGATTCTCCACTATCCATGATTATCTCAATTGGAATTAATTTATATTTAAAAGGTCTGGTTTTCCTTCTGTAGAAATACCTCAGGATAACATAAACCTTTAGAATGAAACACAAGCCAATGACTAGTCATAAATAATTGCATTCAAGTTTTCGTACATTTCCTTTAAACTTTATGTCTTGGGTGAAACAGTCTTGTTATCCTTTCAGGATCTTCTCACAATAGTTTGCTGGAGATGATGAACATTCCTCCCGACAGAACTGGTGGAACTAAGTCAGGTTTTCTGGTTGCCGTGCCGACACAGACCTTACCAGACTGGCCAGCCGGATTTCTCTAGGATATAGATCAGAGCTGGCCATGTCAAAACATTCTCTCCTGTTGGCTTTATATCTTTTTGTAACCACCTTGGCTGTATGCTTAAGGTCACTGTCCATTTGGATTCATTGCTTGTGCCTGAGCTTTACCTTTCTGGCTGATGACTAATTATGTTGCTTAAATATTTCCACACAACGTTCTGTCTTGCTCTTACAGCAAAATAGCCCTAAATCCTGATGCTGCCACCCTTTTACTTCACAAATCTTTTATCTCTGGAAAAAAAGAACCGGTCTTCTTCTTGAAAAGTATGATGGTTTGATATTCCCTTCATGTCTGAACTTGCATATTGTTGTGAGAACAGATAAACAAGGTACCATAAACACCTAGAAATTGTTCCAAAGCTATAACGTCATATCGTGATTTCTTTTGATTTGTTTCTTAACAGTCAAACTAGAATGCGGTTTGCTCCAGGTCTGGAGTTACAATACATCCACAGATGTGGCTCAAATTACCTGAAATTAGCATCTGGTTTTTCCCCTCATTGCTTAAAGAGAAAATAATCATTCAGTCTTCAAAATTATAATTTTGAAAACATTTTTTAATAAATCTAAGACTTATTTTTAGGCTTGTTATTGTGCATTTAGTAAATGAAAGTATTTCACATGTTTTTATTTAACCAAGGAAATGAAACATTTGATTTCCACTATATGAAGTGATAGGTAAGGTATTTCTTAAGATGAGGCTGATTTATTTGTTAGTTATTAGTTTGAAGTTATTGTGCTTACTGAAATGATTTTGAATTTTTTACAGTGTTACATTACTATTTTAGATGTACATAATACCCCTGGATGGAAACTAATGCGTGATGACTCCTTCAGCCTACATCTAATGGATGGTATGATTGACACTCAACATATCAATTTTTTCCAAATGTCATGATCATTCTCCTCTTTAAGGCTTTGGAATCGTATTGCAGGCCCATATACGTGGAGCTACTTGCCACAGTTGTTGACAGATAAAGGCTAGATTCTAAAATAAAACTAAGAGGTTTAGTTTTTTCTCATGGTAGAGAGAACAGGGGAATGAGAGATTCCCAGTTCAGTAAAAAAAGAAAATTTGAATGTGAATGAATGAATCATACTCACTAATTCCTCCAAACTATTGATTTATGTTTTCACCCACACATTTCCCTCTTTTTTCTGACTATACAGGAGCTATTTAACTCTGCTGAACGACCCACCCAAAGGCGACCTGTGACTTGCCTAATGAATGGTGGCATCGGAAAAGGAAGGCCTGTCCCATTGTCCGCTTCAATTAATCTTCCCACCAGACAAGGCCTCTTTCATCAGCTTACCCCACCAGCGTTTTATTGGGCTCTCGCTTAAAGGCCGGGTGATAATGGTCCCACAACTCAACATGAAACTTGAAGAGGTCAGGGGTCGAATGTGTAGGATGGCATGAAGAAGAAAGAGAGGAACAGGAAGTGTCGGGGTCAGGACAAGAAAGCAAGAGGGTTAGGGGGGATGAATGGCGGTGGATGTCAGACACAAAATTCCATCTTAAGCAGTCTGAACTTAAGCTCAGCAATAAAAAACGGAGAACATAACTCAAGCTGCAAACACCTGCAGCTTCTTCAGTAAGTCATAGAGGGTGTATTCAAATATCCTCTGTAAATGAGTCTCTCTACCTCCAAGCTACGCTTTGACTCTGCTGTGGATACAAAAAAATGTTGCTGTCAAATCTGTATCGGCCTGCTTTATATAGTACATAAAAAAACATGGATGGATGAAAAAGAAAGATTAAAGGTTAAAAATGCAACATGTCCCGTCCTTCCAAATACTTAACCATGAGAACATTTTAGACAGGGGTCTAAAAGTGGTGTGCTATGTATCACCGTTGCAGAACTCAGTGCTCTCGCACTTAACATTCCAAACTGATGGTCCAAAATTTTTGTTCAAAATAATTTGTTTGAGAGGAACATTGCTGGTTCCATCAATTACAGCAAGTGCCTCAAGTATCATCTGCAAGAGAACATTTATTTGTAGCAACAATAGTTACATCTCCATCCAGCTACTACTACTTGTCGTACACATCAGCTGCTTGGCTGGGCTTAGTTTATAAAAAAATGACGAAACAGATCCTACGTATCCAAGCAATCTATGTTTACTGCTTAATTTGGGCCTGTTAGTATTTATTCCATATCAATCAATATTATTAACAATTTTGAGAACAAGAAGACACCATAAAGACACCATAAAATGGTAACTATAGTTTATTTTTAAGTGCTAAAATAGGATTTAGTGGTGCTGACGTGGCCTTTCGGCTGAGAATAAAGCAAAATGTAGGACCTATTAGGTAGTAAGATCACTGTTAAAAAGGTGTATGCACAACTCTGTTATTTGTATTTATATATCTATAAAGTTCTTGTACACAAATTTCTGCTGAAATATTTGTGAGTCTGAGAGTATGAATCTAAAAGCTGGGAGTGCAAAGTCTTGTGAATACACTGGTAATTTGTACGACTACAAAACTCTAGTGAAAAATAGTTACAATGACAATCTTTTACTCGTACCCACAAACTTAAATTTGTGTCCAAAGAGAAATTAGGTGTTGTTTCTACAAAACTTTGCACTCAGAGCTTTTAGATTCATATTCATATAAAAACAAACGTTTTGGGTACAAGAACTTAATGGACATGTAAATACGAATGTGAATGTTGTGGATAAACCCTTTTTGACAGCGATCTTAGTCCATAATCTATGCGATCTTTAGGAATTGTCAGAGATCTGTCTGTCTGTGTGATATCTTAAAGCAAAGTACAAAGAGGAATAAGGGAAGGACCAACGCCAGACTACCCAACTAGGGTTGTATAACACAAGAAGGTTGTTACATTACAAGGAGAGTCAAAAAAAAGAAAAGAATCTAGTCTTAAATCTTAGGGGAGCTGTTGCTCTTCACAGTGAAGAGCTGCTAAAACTGCAAGCAAAGCTGTTTCTAACTAATTACTGGACTTGATGTATGACTTTTAAAAATCTTGTTCAAGGAAATAGTGAGTGAAATTTGATGGCCAAATGAACAGTTGTGAGGGAAGGGTGATGATGAGTAAAATTATTAGAATGAAAAACCGTTTGCAGTCGCCCCACGATGCCATGAATTATTGAATCATGGGATGGTTCCATTCCAATGCTACATTTCCTACACTTTCCCATTTTCCTTCCAGCTTCAGCAAGCCACACGCCAGGCCGCTATGGCGGTGGAAAGCCATCGTTTCCCATCATCACCACATGTATAGCCGTCTATTTCCACAGCATGTGAAGGAGACAAACACACCTATTCATTTCACTGAATCACAGTGTATGTCCTATACGATCTTAGCCTACTCTGCTTGGATGACCCTGAACAATGAATTTGTTTTTTAGTTTTTTTCTTTTTTTGGTTCTGCAGAACTCAAGCAGGGTGGCTGGCTTGTTAGACAGCATGCACAGATTAAAGGGCACAGCAGCAACTTTGGCAGAAGAACAAATTATAGCACTGAGAAACTGGTACCAGGTTGAGAAATCTTGAAACATGGCCCATTTGGCCATCCGTCCCTCCATTCATCCGTCCATCCATTCACCCATTCATTATCATTTCCACGGTCAGGTGACAGAGTCACAGACTTCACTCTCCCCAAAAACTTAAGACCAATTGCTCACGAGGAATCCAACATGTTCTAAGGCCGAGAAAAATAGCCCCTCCAACATGTCAAGCAGCTCAATGGAGTTTCATCTGCAGCATACTCAGGTTGTTCCTAAACTGAGAAGCTTGGTCATCCAGGAGGGGCTCAGAGAGGAGAGGTCTTCCATTCATGTTCCACCAGGAGCAAGAATCACAGCAAACTGGAAGTATTATGAAAAAACAAACAAAAAAACAAGTTAAATAACAAACCAGTGGAAGCAGGAATTGATCATTGAGAAAATCTGTGTAAAATCTTTTTTTTTTTTCTTTCTCCTATTTGGTCTTTTCTCGTAATTGAACTTAATCTATGTTGTGAAAACAAAATGAAACATTTAGTTTTACTTCAGAGTTAGCCATTTTTCTTTTTAATGATTGTGGCAGATGTTCAGCTATGTTGGGCATTTTATAGATCCAGATCAACAGCTTTGCTTTTCATCTCCTTTCAGAGAATAGTAATATATATGAAGTGTAAAAATAAAATTCAAATCATGTGTCATTTTTTTTCACGTTGTAATTGTACACCACTTTGTGTTGTTCTGTCGCATGAACTTCCAATTAAATATTAATATTGTAATGTTACCAAATATGGAAAACTTTAAGGGGTTATGAATAAAAGGAACTATGACTGGGCAAAGGTTCACATTTCAACAGTAGAACGACCCTAAACATACGTCTGGAGCTAAAATTGAATGGTTTAGATCAAAGCGTTTTCCTTAGGTTGACCAAGTCAAGAGTCCAGACCTAAATCTATCCATCCATTGTCCATACTCACTTAACAAACCAGAGTGCAGTTGTAGGGGGACAAAACATTATTTTGATCTATGACGTAAAGTCATAAAACACAAAAGGTAAAGTTGCACAAAGTAAAAAAGTTCAAGTTGTACAAATATTGTGTTCACTGAGTCTTTGTACAGGGCAGCCTTGTTGTGTCTCCAGCCCACCACGGCTGTGGAATTGTTAGCCATCCTCTGATCAACTGCAGAAGTAAAATAGAAGGTTACTAAAGACTGGCAGCTAAAGAGAGCAAAGAGGAAGAAGAGCCACCAGAAATCCTCATTCGTGCTGTGCTTAGTGGAAGTGCAGTGGGACAAAGCCGACACGGGTGCATAAGCATGCCTGTTTAAATACAGACTCTCCAGCACACACACATACACACACACCTGCTCTCTTGTGCAGTTCACTCTTTTGTGTGGCCTGTAGTGGTCTGCTAAGGAATGCTGTACAGAACCACAAATGGACCAGACACCCAGCCAGATGACATAAAACTCAATTGGCTGGTTCCTGTACTCTCTACCTCTCTTCCTCCTCCAGTGGTTCTCTAACTTACTCTTCAACTTTATTCTTTTGCTGCTTTGGTTTGAGTGGCTGAGTTTTCTCCCCACTGTCTGGTTTGCTGTCATTCTGTGGTTTGGTTTGTTGCTTGGACTTCATGATACCTTTTTACATTTTAACTAAAAAGTTATTAGATCTGTGATTTATCTTTTTGTATTTTAGAGACTTCTGAGAAAGGTTGATTGCAGAAGATTGTTATAGAAAAAGGGACAAAATCCAAATCCAATACAAACTTCAGATTTTCAAAATAACTCTTTCTTTTATGCCCTGACTAGGGAAATTAGCTAAATATGAACCACTCTTTTATAATGAACATTTACAGTATGAAAATAATTATTCATTGGGAAAAAAAACAACTAATATATTCCAAAATTAGGAGTAGAATAAGTCAGTGAATATAAGTGAAACTCCATTTGTGGAAAACTTTATGTCAAGCTAAAAGAAACCTACTTAGCACTTACTGTTCAGATAAATGTCGGATTTATTATAGCAAAATGGACAACCTGGCAAGAAAAAAAAGGTTTCAGAGATGCAGTTGTCAAAGAAGAAATTCCCAAAATCCAAAGTTTCTCCTGTTGACAGCCGTGATTATATGCTCTCTACTGCAGTTATTTTAGATAGACATGTTGCTTGAGACAGTTGACATGGATTATAGGATAGACTGCTACTCGTAGAAAAACCCAGGCCTCATTAAAAAGCATCATGCAGTGTGGTTAGGTTTGTTTACCCTGTAATTTATACTGTCAATAGTATTGCCAGGGGGTAAATGTTAGCATACAGATCAATAATAAACAGTGGAATAAATACTTTAAAGGAATAGGGTTTGGACGCTTTGGCATAAAGATATTACTCGTCTTTAAGATGTATAATTTGGTTTCAAATCTTATCTAGTTTTGTACTTTTGGGTTTTTCATTAGCAGGTGTACCACAGAAATAGGTTGGAGTGGGAAATATTTACCTTTTTTATGAAATAATCTACAGAATGATCTGAACAGACTGAGGTTTCCAATGCATTTTGTTGGTTTTGGGATTGAGAGTTAAATTGATTGTTTTTCCAGCTTTCCCAAGGCTTGTTAAATACCCTACCATGATGCGACCAAAATACATAAATGAAACCATTGTTACTACCAATCTTTGTGTTTAGATTTAGTTTTTCTAAAATTGATTTGGACACATTTTATGTTCAAGCTGGCAAACTCTGAGGGAAAGTTGGCTAAACATTTTATCGACTGAGGTTGGAATTTGTATGCAAACTTAACTTTTAGAACCACCAGTGGTAGGTCCAGGGTTATTACCCGGTGACAACCTGTACTGTCCAAAACCTTTTGACCATGAGAGGATAGAAAGCACTAATTGAAAAGCTAAATATTTAAGTCTTAAATAGTGGCTCATAATGAAGCACATTAACCATCCTGCTGCCTTTATTCTTCATTTTGATTACTTGTGTCTAGATCTGCTACACACTATTTCTTAAGGTACATTGAACATAAATTGTATTTAGGTGCGAAGGCAAAAAAATATAAAATTGTAATAAATCAAGTCCTGTTACATTTATTACGTGTGTTAGTTGCTCATGACACCATTTTGTATAGTGCACACTCTTGGGATGAAGAGTGTACATTTTTGAGCTAATAATAATAATAATAATGTATACTTAATTGATCCTGTAGGAAATTGTTTTAGGTGTAAACCACACTGAGGCAGCCCTTTTGCAGGCGCCATGTAGGCAGTGGTGCAGGGGGTCTTGCCTAGGGACCCACACTGGATGCTGTGGTGGATTTTGCCCTGGGCTGGATTCAAACCCATAACCTTGAGAGTGGAAGTCTGGTGACTTTCCAATTGAGCTATCCAGCCGCATATCCAGCTAGATTATGATATTGCATGAGCACAAGGTAGTGTATATTTACATTTTCATTACAAATTGTTAAAGCCTACTTGTCCCAAAGTGGTATATATTTACAGTGCAAAAAGGTATTATCCTCCTTAAAGTTATTTCTGCTTTTATTTTTGTCTATCTTACATGATTTTTGATTAAATACATTTATATCTGACTAACATTAAAATGTATTTAACCTAGGCAATAAGGTCTTTACACTTATTCGAAGGAATTCACACATTGAAGGGAGGTAAAGGACAAAAGGCATTGACTTCCTTTAGTTGTGTATATGGTATGCTAGGAATCAGTTTTCCTTGCCAGAACCAAGCCTGAAAACATTGTATCCTGTAAAGTCAGGAAATCACTTAAAAACAGCCTGTGTGACAACATGAAGTAGGGCAAAAGACTGTAAAAGTCAACAACTACGCTCATCTAATGAAAGTCAAAACCATATCTTAAGGCTTCGGAAATCCAGTAGCATAAATAAATGCATTTAAGACGATCAACTAATGGCCAGACATTTCCCTTTTTTTGTTGGAGAACTAAAAAAGATGTCCTTTTTTCTGAAATGCGGTATTAGTTTTACTCTCAATGTAACAGAATGTATATCTTCCACTTAAGTCTTATAGGTCCCCAGAAATTTTCCCAAAAATCTTGCAAACCTTCAGGAGCAGCAACGATTTTTGCCTTCAACTCTTCTATGAATGCTATTTCTGTTTGTTCATTGTATTGTTGGACTCTGACTTAAACTGAACCAAGTTAGACACTCAGTGCTTTAGATGTATTTTGGTAGGTCACCCACTCCTAGTGCTTTGCACCATTCCCTCCATCCTATTGTATCTTAACAGTTTCGATGACATGAATATTTGTCATGGCAACCTGCTGTCTGCCCATCCTTTCCACTTCTGCATGTCATGTGACAACATTCAGCTCCCCCCACACCCACCAGATGAGCTAGATTAGGTAAATGAACAACTCTCACAGAGATTGAGAACAGTAACCAGTCATTTGGTTTGCGCACAGCAAGCTGAGCAAATGGCATCTAAGAGCACTGAAACTGTGAGGTAAATGTCTTTAAAGTTAAAGGACTTCCGTTAAGCTCAGTATTTGAGAAAACTTCCTAAACAGAATTAAATCTTAAAGTACTCAGTGGAATTTCTTAGTTTAGGTGAAAAATATGTTTGTATTGTTTAGTTGGGTAGTTATGTTATATAGTGTGTACAAGGTAAAGTTCAAATATTTTGTCATTTGGAATTTAAGGTATACAAAATTAATTGTTAAGATTTTCTATTAATTTGCAAATATTAAAACAACAGCAAGACCCTAAAATCCCTTTTTAGATCTTAATGAGTAATAATACATACCATTTGGATAAAATGTACACTATTTCCTTAATCCTTAAAAAAAAAAAAACTTTATTTACTTTATTTTCTAGTAAATAGTAATAATATTTTTTGTGTGTTTGAAGGTGTTTTCCTTGTATCATCTCCTCCATTTGTATCAACTACATCAGCTGAGGCAACTGTATTTCTTGAGTTATCTACCAAAACTCATAAATTAAAACAAATTGAGAGAAGTCTGGTCCTGGTCCTTCAAGTGTGCACACCTCATAGTCACAAGAATCAGTTTATTTATATAGCGCCCATTTACAACAGATGTTGTTTCAAGGCACTTTACAAGAACATCAAATAAAATCATAGATACATCATAAGCAAATCAGCTCAAAAAAGTTTTCCATCTAAGGAACCCCAGCAGATAACATTGAGTTATTAACTTAAAGCATTCGCTCCTCTAGACTCAGCAGACCAAAACAATGGCTTGTGTTGTCGTCGTTGACTTTACAGCAATCCCTCATACTGAGCATGCATGTAGCGACAGTGGAGAGGAAAACTCCCCTTTAACAGGCAAAAACCTCCGGCAAAACCTGGCTCTGTCCAAGCAGCCATCTGCCACGACCGGGTGGAGGTTTGAGGAGACAGAAAACTAAAATAGAAGCACAGGATATTACAAAAAAAAAGTTTATACCAGCAGTTGTAGAGCATCGCTGGCAGCATCTTAGCCCATGTTCTCCTCTAAGAAGCTGTCTCAGCTAACAGAACCCCAGACCAGGTGTGGTTACTATGGAGATAAGATAACTAAGAGAAAACCAAAGGTTAATAAGGTTGAAATAATGGTAACTAAATCAGATTGGACAAAGGAAGAAAGTAGCAGAGAGAGAAGTGGTCAGATTGTCCTCCATCAGTCTAAGCCTATAGCAGCATAACTCTAGAAATAACTTAAATAGCCTAACCCTGTAGAGTGAGACATGAAGGAGCCAGAGCAAAGGAGAACCGTCTGTCAAGACGTTCTTCCCCCATCCGGATTAGACAGTGATGTTTAGCTGTAGTGAAGATGGTGAAAACATTGAGATGAACTTTATTCAGAATAGGAAATGTGAAACCCACAAAGAAGTAACCCTGTAAATTAATAATCTGTATGGGTTGGGCCGCAGTGGATTTGTCCTTAACATAAAGGTTTTGTGTGCCGTTAATTCACACTTTAGTGTTTAACAAAGAAAGTCCAGCTACACAGTGAGGTACATTGTGATGAGGTCTTGTCTGCCCAGTTTGATTCCAAACCTTACTAGAAAAAGAGAAAATCTCCTGTATATGTTACGTTTAATGAACGCACGGCTCAACCCACACATTTTTCCAGTGGTTTTTGGCCTTGGTAAAGCTTTCTCCCAAATCGTTACATGCCAATATCCAAATGGTGTCTAATATTAGGAGGTTATGTGCATAATTTGTTAAATATGTATTTCTTAAAAGCTGAAATGTAAACACAGCAAAAGAGAAAAGCCCATAACCATTAAAACCACCAAAAATAACAGCTCTGTGTTTAAATTTGATTAGAAATCAGATCTATACTAGGCCCTTTAACCGTTGCTCTGATTTCTTTTTTTATGTCAACATTCCCAAACATCAGTATATGTAAGAGTAAGGTATTGAGTTTGGGAGACAATTATAACCCTTAATGATTTTGGTCATACTTACATTTCATTGTTAAGTTATTCCAAGATATTTTCTTTCTCATTGTGTGACAGTACAAACCCAAACTTCAACGTATTTTTTGGGAACTTTACTTGGTAGCCCAAGACACAGTGTCATATGATGATCCTAATAAGGAATGATGTGGAAAGAACATAATACAGAGTATTTTTTTACTACATGTAGAGCTACCTTTTGCTGCAGGAAAAGCTGCAGGTGTATTGTTTAGGATTAGCTGGCTTCACACCCAGAAAATGGGGTCCATCAGTAGACACATATTACTACAAAAAACATTAAAATATATGAAAGATGACAAGTTTAACAAGCATATTCATAAAACAGTTAATATAGTTCATAAAAATAGATATTATCAAATGTACAATTATTATCTAATTTATTTATAGATGATTTGCTCCTTTTCAGCATATTTTCAAAATCTGATTTCAGTTAAAGATTTATTAAAACAAATGTTAAAGAGTTCCATTCTTTCATTGGTCTGTAAGTTAAGGTGTACTTGAGAAAGTTAATTTTTGCCCAAGGAATTTCAAAAAATTAGCAGCAAGTCTTGTGGCATATCCATGGAGATGGTATGTTTGGGGGTAAAAATTAAGTAATACTTAAATATTTATCTTTGTGAGTGCTCTTTCTATCAGCATAATCTTGGACGTTAGCTCCTGCAGAGTAACAATGGACCTCCTGGCTGCTTCTCTGATTTATGCTCATTTGGCCCAACCTACCAGTTAAATTTTCTCATAATAAATTGAACCGTGGCTCATACTGTTTTGTAACTTCACCTAATGTTCTGATTGTGATGCCACAAACTGTGGGATCAAAGGTAAAGTAGTACAACTTTAAGCTGGGCTAAGTTGATCTGTCATAGTAACACCTCTGCAACTTCACTAAGTTTAAAAACCCATACTTGACTTTACTTCAGCAGATGATTAGGATTCAGTTTGGCTGGGTTTCCAGTTCTGCTGCAGATCCTACCAATAGGATGCCCTCAATCCCTCAACTTCAGCTCATAATCCCTGTACTAAACAGGGTTAGATTGCAGAAGATGTACAATGTGGTTGCCGGGATATGAGGAGACACATGGTGTAATTGGAAGGATCAGCGGAAAGGGGATTGCAAGACAAGTAAGGGTAATTATGGAGATCATAACATATTATAAGGAGCTGAAGAGAGTTTGGCAGCAAATAAGTATTATTTGCCAGGGTCTTTATGTCCTCTTCATACAATCGGTCAATGGCCTTGTTCTACACAGACACAACCTAACACACTGATGCCTGACTGCAATGTCTGTTTGAAACAATTAACTACCTAAATCGAGGTCTTTTGGGGTTGCCCTCAAAAGGGATGTCAGAAACTAAAAGCAAAGAAACAACCAAAGTTCAGCTGGGCTACCATTAAAATCATCCTGAGTTTTACTTGGTCACACAGAGGTTAGCCAATAAAGCCAGAGACTTCTGAAGGTTGCTGTTAAGGCTCAAAAGAGTGGTAATGAAGAAGCTCTAAAGTGAAGCCCAAGATGCATAATAGAGGAGTTGTGTTGTGCATTTACATGGAGCAGGAGGTCAACACAGCTCAAAAAATACTTTCAGGACTTGAATTTGATACTGGTCAGGATTTCTTGACCAAAAATTCCATTCTATACTTGGGATTAGATTGGGACATTGCAAATATTTGTTTTTTTATTTGATGAGTGGCCACATTGCTATTTATTGAACCTAAAATAATACATGATCTGCTCTTAGAAGAGCCACACTAGGTTTAAGTTTTCAAAGTGTGCACCATTATGAATTGCAACCCTGACCTAAAAAGGTTGATAGAAAATATATTTTTAATCAATTGATCAAATTGTTTGTGTTTTATTGTTTATTAATAATAAGAATAATAGTTAAAAAAAGAAAAACATTCGTAACAAATACTTGGAGAAAAGTAGTCATTAAGGAGGAAGAAGGTGGCATTAATAATCCTACAATGGCCTTTTAATTCTCTAAATTGTAATTAAATCAAATTGTTAGAAGAACAACAATCCCCACCCCTACTAAGAACCAATCATAAGCTGACTTTTAGAACATATGAGTACATGCATCGTGAGACCATCTGTAATCGTACAGGTAGCTGTCATCTTGTCGTCGAATAAGCAAAGTCAATAGCACCAGAGGCCTAAAATGATTCAAGCCAGCTTTTAGTCCTATTTTAGGCTTATAAAAACCACTTAAAACTAGAAGATTCCCACTGTTGTGCAAATCCTTCTCCTTATGCCCATGTGCACCTGATTAGACAGCATGTAAATGATTCAGGCTTGTCATAAACACTATGGCATCTGAATGTCATTACAAGTAGAAATAAACAAGAACATAAGCAGGAGAAAGCAGTAGCAACAGCAGCAGGAGAGCTCACACGGACACCCCGAGCTTTCCTCCATTGTGACCCCGATATGGAGCGCCACATGATGAAGTTCTTTACAGCCTCTAATTAGCACACTCCGGCACTTTGGTTTCTACTTCAGAAAATATACAAATTAGAAAAACATTTCCACTCATGCTCAACTGATGAGAACACTCCCACTTTAAGCGGTGCAAGAGAGGCAACCAGGGTATACGTATTACCAAACTCGCACACATCTGTGGATGCTGAAAAAAACAAAAAACAATCCACCAGTCCTTCGAGCCTGCCTTGCCATTCCTGAAGACAACCCTACCAGAAACAAAGCAGACATGCAGCTCTGCACTCTCACTTTTTGCCCAGTCCCCGACACATCATTTGTTCTCTCTTTCAAGTTGGCCAAAGTGCCGGTGTTATGAGTAACGCCTCATAATGCTGGAGCTCCTGGCTATACAAGTGGAAAAAAAAAAATCCAACCACTGATTTGTTACATGTACAGATGACTAATTAAAAACACAGCGAAGTGAGTGTAATTAATGAGTTCATTAAGTCTAGGTAATCTCACAGATCCAGTATTAACAAACTGTGAGTGGGCCTGGGATGGAGGTGATTAACAGTGCGGCCACATTGGTTTTAATTAACTACACAACCACAGTCACAACTGGCTTTTGGAAACATATGTCAGGGTGTTTTATTTTCCTTTGAGGGTATGAGAGTAGAATAATGTAAGGGACTGCGTGTGCATGGCCTAAAAATCCAACCATCTTAAACCAGTCAAACTTTAAAAACAGCTCAACAGCTTGTAATATTTTAAAACTCAATTTCCCCATTACTTTGTAGAGAACTTCAAAAGCTATGGTGAATGCTTTACAGAAGTTTGATTATTTTTTATTTAATTACACAATAGATGTATATTATCACCTAACCAACAAGAATTATGACATTTCAGTCTGTCTCCCAAGAATGACTCTTATCTTCCACTTGTTACCTAAATTACTTGCACTCAGTAACCTAGATAAAACACACCTTCCACATAGGCAATCAGACTCCAACTACGCCATCCTGGGAAAAACCAAGGAACAGTCTAAGGACACCAGAGACAAAATTTTAGATGTGTACAATTCTGGAATGGGCTACAGGACTGAATAAGTGAAAAAACTCAGGATGATGGGCACTCATTTGGGACTAGAGCTAAATGCAAGATCTTGCCTAGTAGCAATAATTATGAGAACAGTGAGGGATCCCTCCAGAACTTCACAGTTGCACCTCAAAAATGATCTCATCTTAAGGTTGCCATTAAACATCTGGATGATCAAGGGAAGCCACTACAGATGATCATGTGCTCAAATTTGACTGAAACACAACCTTTTGGTATAAACCCGACTCGTTGTATTCAGAGGGAGAAGATGGATGAGTAAAATCCCAACTGTAAAGTTTAGATAGGGAAACATGTATTACATGTAGTACATGGGGCCATGTTTTATGGGATTTTGGGCAACAACCTTTGTTCCCTGAGTAAAAGCATTGAAGATGAGTCATGGCTGGGTCCTCCAGCATGACGAAGACCCATAACACCCAGCCAGACCTAGGGAGTGGCCATATAAGATGCATTTTAAGGTCTTAGAGAGGTCTAGACAGTCTCCAAACTTAAACTTAATAGAAAATATGTGGAGGAAGCTAAAAACTCTCAGTAGCTTAGCAACAGCCTCTAGACCTGGCAGTTTGGAGAAGACCTGTAGAGATGAGTGGACCAAAATCCCTGCTGCAAAGTATGCAAACCTGGCCCTTTCTATTTTCTGTAAGTGGGAAAACTTCCAGAGATATTGCCTGGGTATGAAATACTTAAGTTCCTTATTGCAGTACATTCAGTTGAGAGACTTTAAAAGTACCTTTACCAAAATGTAAAAAAAAAAAGAAAAAGAAAAAAAGAAAAAACAAAAAAAATGTTTCTTTGATAGAATAATTTCTGGTAAACAGCCATGCAATATTTGCTCTCTCTGGAGGTGGTTTTACTATACCCCTACCATCTGGTCCGTCTGCTCCTGGTTTGTCGTCAGAGATTTAGAAAAAGATAGTCCCAGCCTTAATAAAAAACAAAGCTTCCCAACACAAAGACGTATACCTCCTGCTGCCTGGAGAGCTACTTTCATCTGAGCTACTCATTATGTGCCACTTTCCTAGCTCAGGAGCCCCATATAACCCAGAGACAGTAAGCAGGAGACTTAATGGATTCCCTTTGTGGGCCACATGCTTGTGGTTTGTGTGCAGATATACTTTTAGTTGTGCTTCATGAAAACGAGGAAGTTTTGACTTCATGTAGCCCAATCGCTTTTTCTCATTAGGTTTGGAAGTACTTTACATTTGTACTTTACATTAACAAGAGAGTGACTGTCGTACATAAAATAAAAGCTTTTTGATCGCACCACCTAACATTTTCTTATGAAAATTTGTCCTCACTGAACAAAAACAGAATAACCCACTATTAATGAGTAAAGAATTTAGTCAGCAATGATTTTGTATGTCTTGAACACCCGTCTATGGCTGCAAACCATCCATCCATTCATTTTCCAATCCCCATATATTTGTGTGGTTGCAGGGGTCTGCTGGTGCCCGTCTCCAATGCACATTGGGCGAGAGGCATGGGTACACCCCGGACAGGTTGCCAGTCCATCGCAGGGCTGCAAATCAATGCAAGCTATAGGTCATGGCCAAAGGAAACCAACAGAACAACATTTTAGTTTTTGCGCATTTTTATCAATTCCCCTTACTTGATTTCACGAAATACAATTCAGTGCATCCAACTTCCTTTCAAATTCACCTAAATCATATGTAAAGTCAATCTGTATCAAATATTCTCAGCAGCCATGTAAAGATCTCAGAGAGAGTGGTAGAGTACAGTAGTGGATATAAGTGAACTCCACTTTTTACTCTTACACAAGAGAACACCAAGGAACCAAGTACACAGGTCAGGGATAAGAGCATTAATCAGAGAAGCAGCAAGGGGGCCCATGGGTATGCTATAGGAGCTTCAGAGATCCAGAGCTCAGGTGGGTAAATGTCATGACACAGCAAAGTGACATTTATTGAAGGAAACTCGATTGAAGCAGCAAAAGGCGTCAGAGAGGAGGAAAGATTTTCTTCCCAGGAAAACATTACTTATAAATATCCATGAAGATTTTCATAAACTATAAAAAAGTAAAAAACAGGTAAGACATATTACATGTGCCCCAGATTATGATGGTACTTGTATAAATATTGTCCTAGTCTAAATAACGAAATTTTCCTGTAAACATATATGTGGCTGCATGTATTTCTTCTACCTATTTCCCCCACGGGAGATACACAGAGTGTCAGTCTACAAGGCTGTCACTGCCTGCTCACCAACACTCTATAAGTTGCCTTGCTTCAGTTTTGGAATAACAGCCGCCCCATTATTGAATAACCCTTGTTTAACCTAACCCATCAGTGTGCCCCTCGTCTCATTTCTAAAATCCCCCAAATCAAAACTCAATATGAGCCCGGTTATTGATAAATCCACCTTCTCCTACCCCAGCCGCTACAAATTACTATATTATAAGGCTTACAGGAATTAGTTTTGAGAGGCCCTGACCCAAATCAAACAAGGCATACCTGAATTATTTTTGCGTGTCTGGACAGGCAGTGATGGAGACACTGAATGCAGTCAGTGAATTAGATAT
>JAVLVB010000001.1:9834209-9854663 GCA_032876305.1 Orestias chungarensis | reverse complement strand
AAATAAAGTTGTACCAGATAAATTGAGTGATAACTTGAACTCGTCCAATTTCACCATGTGTAGACAATCCTGGTTCTGATTCAGTTTAATTAAATTGAAGCAATTGAAACACTGCTAAATGCTACCGAATGTTGCTGCTAAGATTGTGTATGCTGTTACAAACAAAGACTTAAAATTAGCTAATTTTATTGTCTTGAATTGTTTGGGAATGAAGAAAAGACATGCAAGAAGCTACTAAATCGAACTGTGTTGATACATGTCTATAGTTCATTCAGAGTGTGAGAAAAAGAGAGAGCAAGACTTTCAACAGTTAACAGGAAGGCTATAGAAATAGCAGAGCTGCTCCGTTAGATCCTTTTAAGCTTCTGGTCTTTGTTTTAGAATTAGCTAGAAGTATTATGAAATATAATGTTAAAGATCTGGATTTTTTTTTTTTGAAAACATACAAAGTATGTTTTAGTGATGCTAACTGCACTAACATCTCTAATTTCTCTAATTACTAATATTAGATGCTTGTAGAAAACAATATACTTTAAAATTCGTGGTTATAGATTATGGTAGTCCCAAAAGACAAATCAAACTTGATAAAAATTGGTAGCTCAATTGTAGCTCGGCAGCTCAACTCTGTAAAAGAAATAAAAGGCAATGCATCATGGGACCATAATAACAATCCGAACCAGTGACATTTAATAAAATATTTTTTTTGCATGTACTACTTACTCTCCAGTTGTTTTTTCAAAGTCGTACTTCATGATGTAATTTATGTGCTCATATGTGACTCTTCCATAAGGAGACAAATCTGGTACACAACCACCCACCCGTTCGCCTGCTCCGGCTCGTGCGTTTCCAAAGATTCGTTAAGTCAAGTGCCACAGACCAGTTGCTCATGCTTCCTCTCAGCACAGACACGGAGTGACACATGGGATATGCTTGGGTTCATCTCAGGAAGGCCTGGACTGTGTGGAACGTCAGCGGGAATAACAACCCGTTTCCCAGCAAAAATATTTACAGCACACGACTGGACCAAATTCACAGCGGACACAGTTATCCATACTAATGACAGTCCAGGCGATGCTATGCATCATCTCTGTGGCAACGAGTTTGTGTTACATCTAAAGCGAAAAAGAACATATTTAAAAGTACTTTTGTTTGCTTGTCTGGCAAGGATCGGTAGACAGACGTGCATGCAGCCTACACTAAACAGGCCAGCTTGCCTGTGGTGTTGGTGTGTTTGTGGTGTTTTTTTTTTTTACTTTTTGATGTCCTTATTCATGCTTTCCATGTTAGGCAATACATCACAGCCTCAGAGCGAGGATGCTTTTATGACATCATTCACGCTACATTTCCATGTTTGCGCCAGTTTTTTGATTTGGGTTGTAAATCTCCTTAAACATCTACTGTTTTTAACATAAACAAGCACACAAAGACAAATGTTTGTTCCGTATATTTCTCCAAAAGCCATAAAAAAGGGTATTTTACACCAACGTTTTTCATAGCTTTACTTTGCTATGCAGACTGTTGTTAAGTACAACATTAAAACGTAACCTTCTCAATTTTGTAAAAGAAACGTTAAACTTGCTCCAGGAACACATTGGCGAAGTACGTTTTGATCAGGAAGCGTATTTTACTATTTCCTTTTCTTTTTTGTGACATGTTAATAAAGTGGCTAAGAATTTGCATGCAATTTGAATAGAAGCATTGTTACAGTAACATTGCTATGCTGTATTAATGTCAAGAACATGGCTAAAACTGTACTATAATAAAGATTCTTGAAATAAAATTAACCACACCAGTTTACATTTGAAGTTATATGGAAACAGATTTAGGACAAAGCAAGACAGATGCATGTATTGCTGGAGAAGCTTTAAGCACAGTGCACAGTGGGCTGATCGATGGCCTCAAATTTACTTGAGGCCATTGATCAGCTGGTTAAGTCCATTGGGGCAAGTTCTGATGCTGGGTTTATCCTGAACTGAGGCTTATCTTCAGCCAAAACATCTTGACACAAAATGGGAATTCCCTTGTTTAATAAATGGAATTATGATAAATCATCCTTAAAGCAGTAAACATGACGATAAAACAATTTTATTATCAAGCACTAAAACAGATTACCACAAACAAATAATATAATGAACAAAGTGTTTATTCAATGACCCAATATTGAAATATTAGACCTGAATAAATGAAAGGCTTAAGGCCAGTCCAAGTACTGGAAACAGTGTGCTTTAATTCTTCCATCCACATTAGCACCCAACAAGGCTCTTGAATTATTACTAAACTTTTGGTTTAAACAAATAGGGAAAAAACGTCCTGCTTCCTTCTGACAAAGCCTTATTTGAACTGAACCACTACTAGGCTCATCAACTATAGAGACTATTGAAGCTGTCAAGTCGACTCCATACTTTACAATCCTCCTTATTTACTTTAATCATATTTTTTTTGTTACCATGCTATTTTATTTTATTTTACAACCTGCAGGAAACTTTATAATTTTTTGTAATTCAGTTTTCTGATAATATACTGTATACAGTTTGTCAAAAGTAATTACATTACTTACGATTGGGGGGAAATAATCTAATCAAGTAGACCTAAACTTAGTATTTTGAAAGCTGCTGCTTACAGACACAAAAACAATGAACAAAGAAAAGTTTTCAGATCTGCAGTGTTATACAGATCGTTCTCTTACAGACTTACTAAATTTTGGCACACGGTTAAGCTGAACCATCTGCAGCTCAATGTGAGAAAGACATAAGAAGTGTCGATGGATTTGAGTTAGATCTGGGAGTGCAAATTGCTAATAAACTAGATGGATATAAGAACACTGATGTCCTCTACAGAATGGGTCAAAGTCTACTCCATCATCTTATCTCTTATTGTGTTTGTTTCAATAGAATATTGCTTATTGACTTTATATTTGCAGAATAGGAGAAAATAATAAAAATAAATAGATTTATAATTTTAATAAGAAAAAACTATTTTAATTTGATGGCTCCTCCCCTGAACTTTTTAGCTTGACTCTTTTTGGCCCCTATAGCAAAATTTTCAGACACTACTGATTTAGATCATTTTTTTGTTGTCTAAACGTACCAGAGGGAGAAACTAAAATAATAACTGAACATCAGTTTCCTTAAAATCTGAAGTCACAAAATACATAAACACATCTTTATTTTATATAACCATGTTAAGTTTCCACAAACCAGAGCTGTTACTGTTTTACCTAGCAGCGGTATTAGTCATAAAGAGCGAGGTTTAGAGGGTGACACATAAGTGTTAGAGGATACGATTCTATGAAGTCACTTCATCATGACAGTGTCAAGGGTGTGGAATTTTTACACTTTCTATCATGTCAGTGCTGAACAGTAGAGAGAAACTGAGGTGAATAAAACTATAGTATCTGTTTGACATGAACAAAATTACCTCAAAGGTAGATGCGCTTCATGGAGTATTGTTTTTTTTTTTGCAGTATGTTTGCACTCCTCTTTTTGTTGGAGGCTTTCAAATTTTCCACCTAATTATAGCTATGCCACTATCTTACCACTTCCCTGCTTTCTCCCTCTTTCATTACAGTTAGAAAAACACATAAATCAGAATCGTTGCAGCACAAAGCACATGGGGGATACCCCTTAACCGTCCAGACTCGACTAAAATTCAAGTTTCTCCCGGCATTCCTGTTCCCCTTGTCTTGGTACGGGTGTCAGAAAATAACATTAACCACCCAGCTCTAGCTGGCATTATTCTGGGTTTGAAAGATAAACACAATGAGGAGCAGGTGGTTTTGGGGGATTTTCACACAGAATTTGCTGCAATGCCTGGTGGCAATTAGGTGTAATACAGGATGTCAAAGCCCACAACCGCTGGCTTCAGATATCTGCTGCTTAATGTTAGCTTTAAGGATTCACTCTGGCATATGGCTTTGACTGCTCAGCTCAGGGCCAAATTAGTGCAAGCTATTACCTCCTTTCTCTCTGTGGCAAAGGGCACAGCCGAGACAGGAACCACTGCAGAGCAAGAAAGCTCAACAGCATTCAGAATAGATTTTTGACCAATGAAAACCGGTTTTTAGAATGATGGTAATTAAAGAATAAGTAGAGCAACCACAAGGTGGACAGAAAATCTGTAAAGAAGGGGGAAAAACTGTGGTACATCTTTATTGTCAATCTGCTGGCCAAACAATTGTAGTGCAGTTAAACAAAAGATTGTTTCATGTGTTTATAGAAATTCTTGTTTAGAAGTTGGGTGTTCTATGAGCAAGGGGAAAGAACTATGGCGGCGGTTCTGCTTTCTATACCTTGGTACACTTTGGCAAGTTGCAACATATCAAAGACGTTAAGGAGCAGTTAGGGTCCTCGAAGATGTCCGTTGCAGTTCCAGTGTGACTTGAATTTAGATCAGTCAAGTAACTCAAATAATGTCAGTATAGGATTTATATGGGAGGTATTATGCAAAATTGACTTTCTGAGATTTATATGATTTTATTATGTTGTATAATGTTGGCAGCCATTCTGCGGTTGCAAAACATTGCTCTGTCTAGTTTCAAAGCTAGGCTTAAAACCTGTTTGATAAAACTTATAGTTGGGAAGAGGTAAAAAGACAGCCTAATCCGGTTGGGGGAAACACTAAGTCTAGACAGATGGTGTCACTCTACAGGGTTAGGTTATTAAAGCTATTTTCATAGTTATACTGCAGTAGGCTTAGGCTGCTGGAGGACAATCTGACCACTTCTCACTCTGTTACTTTCTTCCCCTTTCCAATCTGCTTAAGTTACCTCTACTTGAACCTTGTCAACATTTTGTTTTCTCTTAGTCTTTTTCTCTCCATAGCAGCTACACCTGGCCAGGCGTTCTGTTAGCTGAGGAAGCTTCTTGGAGAAGATACTGAGATACTGCCAGGGACGTTCTACAACTGCTGCTATAAACTCGGTTTGGTTCTCGGTCTCTTCAAACCCCTGGTCGGTCGTGGCAGGCGGCTGCTTGTACTGAGTCAGGTTCTGCTGGAGGTTTTCTTCCTATTAAAGGGCAGTTTTTTCTTTCCACTGTCACTACATGCATGCTCAGTATGAGGGCATTGCAGTAAAGTCAACGACAACACAACTCATTGTTTTGGTGTGCTGATTCCAGAGGAGTGAATGCTTCAAGTCAATGACTCAATGGAGTCTGCTGAGTTTTGCGACATTGAAAAACGTTTCTTAAAACTGCTTTATTATTATGTATCTATGATATGAATTGATTTTCTTGTAAAGATCCTTGAGATGACATCTGTTGTAAATTGCCGCTGTTTCAATAAACTGATTCTTGATTCTTGTCTTGAAATGTCAAGTAAATCAGGAAGCTCTGCGGCAATCAAAGGTATGTCATGTCAATAAATCTGTAAAGAATTGATTTGGCATTATTAAGGATGATGGTAAACGATAACAAATGTATAAAAGAACAAACAGGTCACTGGTAATATCTGTTTTTTTTCCTAATCTTCTCATGTGTGGTAAAAAATTGTGACGATTTCCAAACTTTCAGACAGTTTACAACACTACAAAAGAACCTTGTTTGACATGTGTTCCTGTTATAAGCTTAATGTTAATGAGAAAGCTAACTATTTTACCAAATAACATCATTCAAAACAGAGTTTTATGGTGGTAGCCATTCTTAAGTATCTTTAATAATGAGATAAAATCGTATTGTAGGCGGATCACTTTGATGGATTGTTTAATTTATTGAATCAATGTGGTCCATAAAACAGCTTTACATATTTATAGAAAGCCCTGATTACAGTTTATTGGTTTCCACATTTTTCAACGTTTACCAAGGGTGCCAAAGCACATGGAGGATATTTGTCATATTTTTTATGCACTTTATTGTTGTTATTGGTATTGTCAAAGAATAAATTTACCCTATATTTAGTTCTGAAAAGTTCATAAATGTGTACTCATTCCCTTAAGTTACTTATTTGCAACTTTGTACTTTATGGAAGTGAAAACTCTTCCTAGTTGTTTTGCTATTTAATACCATTCATAGCTTTATTTTAATAGGAACAGTTACAAAAAAATGTAGATAACAGTTAGAAAAAGAAATGCACAACAACTTTTCCAAATGAAAAGAATATGAACTCCTGAAGCTGTAAATCTCATCATCGTTTATCAAAGTGACAATTATCCTAAAAATTCATTCATGTAATTCGAAAAAAGGAGTGTTCTGGATGTAAAACTGTATAAGTCACACTGAAAGAGAGTATACATTCTCACCAAGCCCTCCTTGAGTAAATAAATGGGAAATGGTAAATGGCCTGCATTTGTCAAATCCAAAGACTCCAAAGTGCTTTTCACTACAATCAGTCATTCACCCGTTCGCACACTCATGGTGGTAAGCTATAATGTAGCCACAGCTGCCAGATCCAGACTGACAGAAACGAGGGTGCCATTGGCGCCACCAGGCCCTCTGACCACCACTAGCAGGCAACGTGGATGAATACCTTGCCCAAGGACACAGCAGCCAGGATGGATGAAGTGGGAGTTTGAACCTGCAACCCACCACTTACAGGATGAATGCTCACCTCTTGAGGATTTCAAGAAAAATCACCTCCGCTTTGCAACCAGTGAATCATTTCTAAACTCTCTGTTCACTCGTTGATTCTAAACAGTCAGACCACAGCATTCATCAATCTCCAAAGATCTTATAAAGCCCTGGCTGAAGGAAACCAGTCATCATAGGAGCTTCTGTAAATCAAGAAGTGTTGCTGTATTAAAGGTGAAAGGCAAACACAAGTTAAACTGGGATGCACGCCCTTTAACACAAGTTAAACTGGGATGCACGCCCTTACGTCCACGTCTCGGTAAAATCTCCTCAGTCACAGAGTTGAAGCGGGAACCTAATGGCTTTATTTAAATGTGTTCTTAAAAATATATTAAACCTTTATACATTTTAGGGTTTCTTACGAATAAAATATCCAGGGTATCACACATAAAGAAAAGCTGAAACTACACGATAATTCTTTTCACATTTTGGTTTGTTATTACAACAGTCTATGATCTGCTTTACTAGGATTCAACCGAACACAGCAACACAAAGCATAAGATTAAATGAAACTCTAAAATGTGTGGTGTACATTTTTACTGGTTGGAGGTGCGTCCCAAACACCTTTATACTATTTATCGCTGGTGATCCCAAGGTGCGGGTCAGGATTCTACGATTTTTAATATCATAGACCTGTGAGATGTATGGACGCACACAATTAAATAAAGAAATGAATGTAGCATGAAATAAATAACCATATCAATAAATGCCTTATCTAAAATAAAAAAATTTATTTCTATTTTGAAATTAAATAGGTCAAGTTTTTGAATAAAATACATTAATTTAAAATAATGAATAAATGTTTTATTCTCTACATAATAATACAGTGTAATAAGTGATAATGCATTTTAGGGGGTTGCTAGGTAGCTAATATTGGAGTCGCTGGTCTTTGGCAATGCTTTAGCTTATGAACCTACAACCTAGAGACAGACTTTTTTGTCCATTTATTTCATTAGACGAAGAATGTTTGTAAACATTTGCGTCTGGAAAATGTAAATGTAAACAGCTTTGGGTTTTGCTCAGCTTCACTGTTCTTAGACATGAAAAAAATCTCCACAGCATGATGCTGCCATCACTATATTTCAAACCAACTATGGTGCAAATGGGAGTTTTTGTTGTTGTTTGTTTCATAAAAGCATTTTTTGCTATGATATTAGAGATAGAAAAAAAGACAGAATCAGCTGAGGACAAACATATCATGTTTGTCCTACTAATAAGTACAAGGGTAAACAAATTATAAGGAAAGACAAATATATATATATGTGTGTGTGTGTGTGTGTGTGTGTGTGTGGGTGTGTGTGTGTGTAAACTTGTATAGAGGTTAAACAATATTAAACAATATGTAGAAAATGGGTTGGAAAAAAATGTGGCCTCAGTTAGCATCAACACCACCATAAATCTATGAAGCAAGCCCAGACAGGCACCCAAAACCATTATGACTTGCACATTATCAACCAAAATATCTATGCAGCAATGGAATATAACAGTATTATGGTTGAAGGTGGAACCTCACAAGAACTTTGAGAGTCGATGTTCTCCCATATATGAAAATACCAGAGCGCCTGTGAGGTATCAGCACAAATCCATATGAATCCAATGGCTGGAGAGAATGGCTTAATTTGCCACGCCCCTGAAGGAGCCAAATGAAAGTTATTTGACAAGCCACTCGGTAGAGTGGGAGGGAATCTTTACAGCCTGATGAAGGGGTTCTGACCAGGCTCCCAAATGTTTGGCAGGACCTCTATATAACCGTCTAAGAGCGATAAACTCAGGTTACAGGTCACCTGCTCTCCATTGGATACAATCATGTGGTATTTAGTCTGAACAGACACAGGGCATTATTACAAACATATGTTCAACAGGGGGGGTTCAGTGTTTCTGTGTGTGTGTGTGTGAGAGTGGAAGAGAGAGAGAGAGAACAAATAAGAATGCAGGGAACTCAAACTAACAACTCCTTAGTTGAACAAGTTACTTATACAACAATTAATTTCCCTTTGGAATAAATAAAGTATTATTGATGGATTGATTGATTAACACCCCCTAAACTTTTCCCTATTGAGTCTCGCTAAATTCACAAACAATAGCGTATGTTATTGGCAGCATCATTCTGTGGGAACGCAAACAACAACCTTGCCCTACAGATTTCTATCTGTAATTGCAAAGTGAGTATAGGTGTATGGCACAGTTTTCTTAGTACAGACTTTTATTTTTTTTTATTTTTTATTTTTTAAAATGTATTAATTTCTTCCCACTTGACAGTTCTACACTACCTTATGTTGGTTTGTCCCATAAAACACAACTAGAATACATTATGATAATTTAGGATGCTAAAATTAAAGATTTTCATGATGCCTTCAGATCCAGATATATTATTGAAAATTAATAGTAGCTGTTTCACATACAGGACTAAAAACTGGAGGATACAGAGCTCCTTCTTCTGTGGCCCCAAGACTTTCCCTCTCTCTCTCTCTCTTTTCCTGTAAAAAGCTATCCTAAAACTTTTAAGACTTTTAAGTCATAAGTTAAGTCTTTGAAATTGTTATATTATGTGTTTGTTGAACCACTCTGGGATTTTTATTTTGAAAGGTGTTATATAGATACAGGTTTTTACCTGTCTAGTTACTCACCCTGTTGCTTTTCACTCAGAATATTACAAACAATACCAGGGTTTGAATTAATTTTGAATTCTTTGTTTGATCCTTTTTGTATATTGGTGGGTTATTTCCAGGTACAATACCATCCAAACCAAATCCAAGAAAAAGGTATGATTGGCTACTAGACATTTCATATTGTCTGAAGGATTATAATCTCTTCAGATGAGGAACCTTCTCTACCAGTACACCACACGATGCCCTGAACCAAAACAGATTATCAGACTCGTTTGCAGAACATAGAGGCTGCAAGTTAGAACAAGAGTGCCAACAGTTGGGCTAGATGAATCTGCTTTAGTCTGTTGAGTTTTAAACCTCTATCGCTCATTAAACATTTTGGACTCAGATGCTTGCCAATTATGGACAACTCATTGGAAATTTCCAAGGTAAATTTCCAAGGGTCTACATTCTCTATGGAACCCTCTTAGTCTTTCATAAATATAATTTCACGAATTACAAAAAAGTATTTTTACCGGTTTTGTTTGTTTTAAAAATACAAAAAAAAAGACGTTTAAAGCAACTGCTACCTAACTCAAGTGGCCATGTTTCCTAATAGAAGCAATTATTACACTCCTATAGCAAGATAGCTAAAGATAAATGTTGTTTTAAATATCTTCTTAGATTGTATTTCTTGAGGAAAATTATCAGATCTGTGTCAGCAAGTCCAGACTCAGAAAACCAGATGTGAAGTTTCTCTATTCTGATTGGTCATGTGTTGTTCAACAACTGGTAAAGGTGGAAGAACACTTCACAAAGCACACACCCAAACACTGCTTTACTCATAGTATGGTACATTTCATGTGAAACCAACAATCTTACAAGACTCGAGAATGAACCTTTTACTGTACCTATGTAGTAATACTAAGACAAATTGTGTATCTCAACCTAAAAATGGAAATAAATTGTGGGCTTTTTGTAGGTAAAGGTTTATATAAATTGAGTAAAGGCAGAGTCATGCTGGCTTTTTACTGTTTTATTTTTGAAAACACATGGAGAGCGCCATTAATGTGAGACCGTATCATGAAAATGGATTGAATAGAAAAAGGGTTTCTATGCCCACTTGCCTGAGTCTGTATTACCCGACCAGACAGAGGGTATTTTAAATAAATACAGGATGCCACAGAAATGTACACTTCCCTCTGGGGGATCAGGAGCCAGGACTGGATCTGCACACCTAAACACTATATTCATTATACCTTGGCCTCATAAAGTGATTACAGTAGAGCTTGATGATTGGGGTGAATTTGGTGCCAGAGAGAACTTTCCAAACAGAAATGGTCACCGTTAATGGATTCCTCGCCAGGTTTTCCTGTTTTATCACTCTAAAACACCCAATTTTATTGTCAGTGTTGCCTTTTCACTAATATACACGTTCTCTGTGTTTATGCACCAAAGACATAATACACATAAAAGCTCTAAAAAATGCTACTCGGAGGAAAAATTACTATAGAGATTTGCTTATAAATTTAGTTCATTTTAGAGTGGTTCAGCAATTATTTTGTGATGAAGTGCCGTAATTTAGCTTTTTAGTGTAGTCACTTTGCATCAACTCGCCTCTTATGTTCCAGTTTAAATTTCAGACATCTGGATGACAGAGCACCATTCGTTCATTGTTGAATGAATGGTGGAGGTGTAGGGAAGTTGTTCTTGCAATCTTGGGGACAAGCTTCCAACATTACTGGATTTTACCTTTCAAAAAAACGGGATATTTGACTGTTGTCCATTGGCAGTGAAAACAATCTGTTTCTGGTGTAAGTAATTCAGCAGCTTTTACCCTCTGGAGTCTAGGGTATAATTGGCCGTTTTTGACTACTTTTGATTTTATCTTTATATTTCACTATAAAAAAATGTTTACCCTGCATTGCTTGGTATAATTTTTTTCAGCACAACCTTCCCTTTGTTGATTTATAGTAATCTTTCCATTTTGACATACCATATTAACACAGTAGAAAAAAGTCATATTTTTTACGGTGAAAACCACAAATATGTTTAACGAACCATGTTCACAACTTAGAATACAAATATAAATTGTAAATTTCAAAACCAATATACAATATTTCACAGAACAAAGTCATTTATTACTTTTTTTACATTAAATGCAGGCATTACCTCAGGCGTTTTTTGTACAGCTATTTACAAAACAATGTAATGTCTCACAAATATTTTCCACAAACCAATTTTAAAACTTAAGACTCAAATAGAAATTGTTAATTTCAAAACCTATGTACACTGTCATCACACAACAAATTAATTTAACACTATCTAAATAAAATGCAGGTAATGTCTCAGAGTTGATGCTTGGCTCTGCTGCTTGAGCCAGACGAGATCAGGACCTGGTGGTCCTGTCCCACCGTCGCCGTCCCGTCCTCTGGGCGGATCTACTGACTCGTCGGAGGCTCCTCTTAGTCCTCCTCTCTCTCTCCTCCTCCAATAAAAACCACGGATCGTCCCCTTAGTTGTAAAAGTCATCGCTATCTGGATCCAATTTGCTCTCCGCCCCGTTTTCCTCAGCTGCCTCCAGCTGGAATAAGAGCTCCACTGCCCGTGCCCAATTCATCAATCGCCTCATTGTTTTTTCTCACAAAACCAACCAAACTCTAACACAAGACACTAAACTAGACCACTACACATTAACTAAATACACTTAATATCACAGATCACTGAAATCTGACGACTTAGTATCGCTAACTCTATCTCTCTCTGTTGCCACCGCCGTCGCTTCAATGCCACAAATTTACCTCGTCCCGTAGCTACCAAATGCCGCGGTTTGCGATTGCGATTATGATTTTTGATTAATTTACGTGGTTCATCTTTCCACCAATAGGACAGGGGTTTGTTGTGTTGTTGTTATTTTTTTTCATTTATTGTTTTTTCGCCTTTGAAAAGCAAATTTTTCCGGTGTTAATGAGGTGCGCGCACACACTGAACACACACCGAACGTGACGAAAATGTTCAGAAAAAAGAATGGTGTAAATACTTTATCATAACTCTGGTTTTACATGGCCTATCATCACAATTTATAAACTGGTATATAATTTGAGGTCCCCACTTTCTATACAAGTTGAAACAGCAACTCATCGACGCTGCATTTTGCCGCTAAGCCATATTTAGTCGGCGACATAATTTTGATGCACCGGCACGTCAATGTACTCCAGAGGGTTGATGTTTAAAAAGATTTTGGCATAAAAGCAACAATGATGCAGGCAGCTATGAACAAAAGTAAGGACTAATAGAGATGCGAACATAGCTGAACTTTATTATTCATTGTATGAAAATTAATTTCCTCGTGTAACACTAATTAAGAAAAAATTATTGATCTGGGAAAATAAAGATTGAGGTATCAGACAAAGTTTAACCCTTTCTACAAAAGTATATGTATAGAAATAGTATTCCTTCATCTACACATTGTCAGGACGCTATTCTACCAGTGGTTGTGTTGTTTTCTTCTGATTCTCTGCAGGGGGGTGTTTGGAGTCTGGGTTGGCTGTCAGATGATTGATCACAGGTGTGGACAATGTCCCTGATTTTCCACGCAGCTTCAGAGGAGTGGATTTCCAGTCATTCTCCACCGGATTGTAACCTTCTCATGGTACTCTCTAGCTTTCCTGCGACATCCTTGTGTAGATTGCTGTATGATTCTGTTTTCCTTGTGCTCATCCCGGTCCCAAGTAATCTCTCTTGTGTGAGCTCAACCCAGGTACTCCACTCTAGCAACCCTCTCAGTATCCTGCGCCATCTAAAACAAGAACAGAGTTTCTTACTGGACAAACCTCCACGACTGGACCCACTCCAACACCGTCTCACCGCGCTGCCCATCTGCCCTCCGCCGTAACGCTCAGCCTCCATCCGACAACCACGCCCCTCTGGTTCACCTTCTCATGCCGCCGCCCGACCACCCGATTTCTCTGTTGTTTCCGCTCACCTTTACCTGGCGGTGCTTCATCTCACAAAACATAAGACCGTTTCAGTTTACTTCACGCACTCAGGAAGAAACCCTACTCACCTCTCTGTCTCCCTCCAGAGCTCCCAGTTTTCCGCTCTGTTCCCCTCCTTCCTCCTACGGACCAGAGAACTCCTCCCACACTGTCATCTTCAATTAATAAAAATCCTTAAACTTGCATCAGTCTTCAGAGTTCTTCCTGTTTGTGGGTCGGAGCTATTCAAAGCCATGACACACATATGACACCACAGTTCCCAACTGGACATAGGGCTACAGGTAAGGGTCCAGGTAGGGCGTGCTGGTAAGCGTCTTGTGGTGACATTTTAACCCACTGAGCCTGGTATGATACAGCATTAACAGAATATATGGAAAGTTTGTTTAATGGGCTCACCACTTGTCGAAAGGGGTTTGGGTGCAATGTAAGACAGGCAGAGTTCAAATGTAGTGACCCTGCCACGTGTATCTTTTACAGAATCTGGGTCTCTAGACGTGGAATGTGAGTTGCTTCTTTTGAGAAGCACCCAATTGTAGGGAAATACTTCTTGTCCACCCATTGTGTTGCCTAGTTGGGCAGATCCGGGTGGTGGTCTGACTATGGCAGGAGGGATGGCACTCTTATGTGTCCCTGGTAAGGCCTATTCAGATGTTTTGGAAAGGATAGTATGTTGGATAGTTGTACCTTGAATTAGGAGGAACAGTGTGTTTTTCTTGAAACACTTAAGCAGCTCCACAGTCCCAGCAGGGCCCCGGTGGTAGCTAACCAACTAGTTTACATTTGTTTTTGAGGCCTTGATGATGGATTCTGACCGTCTTTGTCAGTTCTTTGGGCATGTGGGGTTACTATCCTGCAACAATCAGAGATCCACTTACTTAAACACTTGAATAAAAAGGCTGAATTCCCCTATCATATCATTTAGATCTGAAGAGGCCTAATAAGTTATCATTTATTTGATTTAGCTTTCTTTCACATAACCATGTAGTCAAAATGTTTTGTTTTGAGGCCTTCATTCTTCCTGAGTGCTTTTGTTTGTTGCTATACTAAGACACAGTGCCATGCTGTAATATAAGCTCATGAATGTCTTCCTTAGGTACCACATTTATAAAAATGCATCAACGTTAACGCCTTAATAAACACACCCGCACACACCTCTTGTTTGTGCTGCATTTGAAAAATCTAGCCATGGAAGAAATTATGGCTCCTGTCTTATTTTATTGCAAGACGGACCTATGAGGTTCCATTTTTGATATAGATTATGAATGCTATTTTATATGTATTTTGTTCCAAGGTGTAGCCATTACCCTAAAAGCTGCTGCCTCAGCTATTCCATCATCCAGCCTCCCCTAGACTCTTGAAATTGAAAGGTTTTTCTGGAAAGAAACCAAAAAATTGTTTACCGAAAAAAATTTCAGCTTCCCTGTTTTTGCTCTGCGGTTTTCAAATCAAGCATCATTTTTTTTTTTTCCCTCGAGCCGGGTGCCAGACCTGTCGCCACCCGCGGGCCTGAATAGCTTCTTTCATGGGCCAAGTGAGCTGGGAAGCTCTTATTCAGTGTTTTATATAGTTTACCTTCCTTACTTTACTTTTCTTGCATAAAACAATTAATAAAAGACCTTGCAACTTATACCCTTAAACATCTTTTATTTTTTATTTTGTGACATTGGAACTAGCAATACTGATGCATTTTATTGGGATTTTATGGTATGGATCAATACAAGCTAATGGTCATGCAAATAAGACATGATTCTTAGTCTTTTTCAGCCCCGAACAATCTTATACCCTTATATAGAAGCGGTACCAGTGACAGAGGAAAATCCCTTATATTGTGCGGTTATACATCCATCCCTCATACTATGCATGCATGCAGAGACAGTATAAAGGCAAAACTCCCCTTTAACAGCGACAAACTTCCAGCAGAACCTGCTTTGTGTGAGTGACCACAAATCAAGACTTCATGGATATGTAGCCAAAGAAAAATTTTGTTAAAAGAAACCCAGAAGACATTTTGCCATATAAGCAATAAGTTATCTCGGGTAAATATGATTACCGCACAAAACTCTGAGCAGACAATCACCAGGGTAATGCATGATGGATCCAGCATTATGAAATGCGAATGCTGTTTATCAGAAGGGATATTACCAGACAGAATGGGCTAGTCAAAGTCAAGACTTAAATCTGTGGTAAGACAGGGTAATTTTGTATGCATGCTGTTCTCCCAGTTATCGGCCTGTGAGCTATTATGCAAAGAATTTCAGCTGTTAAAAATTGGTATCCACACAATCAAAAGACTTTGACATGGTGTATATTGCAAACCATAAATATAAAATGTCTGACCTCAGGGGTCAGAGTTTGGATCATTAGGAAAGTGATTAATTGTAAATTCGTAATTTTCCTTCAATTTTCCTTTTGATGTACATACCAAGAACTGCACAGACCAACCAGAAAAACCATGGAATGTTCCAAAAATAATTTTAATTTATAAACAAATATACGTTTTTTTCAATAGATAATAAGTTGGGCCCCCAACAGAGGTCAACATAAAATACCTAAACTCAGGTACGACAACACAAACTGACTGCACACACCAAGGCTTAAATAGTGGCTGATCAGACCACTGTTGACACTCAAGGGTAAAAACCAACAAACAAAGTAAAATACAGTAGAAAGACTTAACTGATCTGAAAGGTACCAATATTTCACTTATGAGCACTGGAAAAACTATTGTTTCAAAATATAATTTTCAGAAAAACAACAGAAAAACAAACAAAAAAAACAGAAGGAAAAAAAATCATGAAATGTCCTCTCCCCACAATCATGATGTTGTGATGTTGCTACGAGGTTATGTAATTAAAGGAACACTGAACCAGCAGGAACTTTTCTTTGTTGCCTCCAGCAGCAACCTTAAAGCAACTGGCAACTCAAAACATGGAGACAATCTTTTGCATTTAACCAACTAAACAGCAAACAATCATCTGCACTAAATGTTTGCGCACTAAATTAAGTAAAGAGTCTAAAGGCTACTAAAAACATGTTTTAACTTTTTACTACAAAGTGCAAATGTCCAGTGATCAAGACCACTAATTTTAGGAATGGAAAAATAAATGATAAAAATTATTGTCAGCAATAAAAGCTGTCACATGTTGCAGACCCCTTATTAGTATTTCGCATCTCCTTTCCTCCTCATCCGATGCTCCCCCCTCCGCTCCCTTTGTCGCCCTCAGGTCAGGAGCCAGATTTATGGTTCCTGGTCTGTGGCCAGGTCATAAAAAAAGGGGGCATAGCATCTCTCCCCTCAGCCAGGGTTGGTTTCGAACACATGCCAACTTGGTCCAGTTGTAAGGAACGGCAGCAGTCGGACCACCTTGGCCCCCATCTAAAAGCCTTGCTTGTTTACCGGACGGGGTTAGAGTGTGTGTGCGTTCTGTGGGTGGTGCCCCCCACCACTTGACTTTATATTTAATTTGTTTTTTGATGCTGGATGCTATTTCGATCGCGGCTAATGATGGGAGCTCACCTACTCTTTGACTTTTTACACATTTTAAGTTTTTTCTTGACACCCAGGGTTACATGCAGAGTCTGACTGTCCGGCGACTTGCGGTGGGAAATGAAATGCGTTGGAAGAGAGCAGAAAACAGGCACCATTTTTGTCTTGTGCGCTTCGTCACGGAAGGGGGAGGGAGTTGCGTTGCTTTCTCCTCCTAGGTGGCCTGTGGATGGAAGCGTTGTGGTTACTTGATTTGTCGTCCCAAATGTTTGCTGAAGTTTGCTGAAGGTGGAAGCAAAATTATTGCAATTTTTCTTGGGGAAACACCAGTAATTGGCACGGCCATGCTGCCAAATACCACAGAGGTTCCTTCAGACCCAGGCCTGGTGTGACTGTCGTCTTTGGAGGCCATATTTATGCAAATGCAAGTTAGAAGAAAGTCTCAGTGAAATCTGACTTTGAACCAGTGATGCTCAATATAACGATGGATTCACAGCTTTATACTCCCTGTCAGAAACATATAGTCTTGGAAATAAATTAATTCCTCTTGACATTTTCCACAACTTGAAAGTTAGAAGTTAGAAATGCTCACCAATCATAGATCATGTGCAATTTTTGCTTTCACTAGTGACTACAATAGAATCAAAAACATAAATGAACAAAATATCCAATTTAAACTTTGACCTATGAGTAACTAACATAGTAAGTGATGAGGATTTAGGCGAAACATCCTGGCAAAATTTATATAGTCTGTGGGCTAAAATAACTTAACCATATTTATTTTTACTTAAGATTTTGTTTCCCTTTTTTTAATTTAATGCATTTTTGCATTGATAAAACAATAATTTACTATAACTAAAAAAGATAATAATTTTTACTGAATTACCAAGAAGGTTTTGGAAACCATTTCTTTTTTCACATCACAGTTCTTAGCAAAATAAATAATTTAAGAAAATCGTTTATCATTTTAAATAATTGTGATTTCAATATTGATCAAAGTAATCATGATTACTGGTCACCAGTGTTAGAAAAGTGTTCGAGTTCAACCTCAGTGAACATTTTGCAAGGGGTGCAAAAGGTTTTCTGTGACCTAGCATAACTAGACAGTATATCTTATGGCTTTCTGATAACAATAGCTTGCTTAAGTCCTACAATGTTTTTTTTCTGAAGCTCCTCCAGAGCAACCATAAATCTTCTCTCAGAATCTTGTTGCTCTTTTTGGCGAGGTCTGTAGGCCAGATTTTATTGTTCTATTCAGCATTACTTTTTCTGTGTTTTTTTTGTACAATGACAATAAAAAAGGTCCTCAACGGGCATGTTGAAAACTCAAAACAAAACATGCATGTAGTTTTGTCACTGGTTTGCGCTCTGACTCCTTTTGCTTCATAAAAACTGGCAGACTTTTTGTCCTGAAGCTACATGAGTTATTTACCAGCTTACTAGAGAAATACTTGGAATACAGCTCAGCAACAATGTTTTGAACATGACATGAGGCTAAGAATTTAACTACAGACGTCAGGGTAAATGAGATATGTTCACTTTCAGTAAAGAGTCCAACATTTTCTAAAATTTTGTTGTTCAGGTTTAACATTTCCGTTTCCAAAAATCTTTCGTATTCCTATAAGATCTATACTTTAAGTGAATATATTGACTCTAGATAAAAATGACGGTTGCTTTTTTGGAGTTTTAGGAAAAATAACTTCTCACCAATGTGTTACAGTATGTTAGAAGTGTAGAGGAACATTTTTGGTTGTCACATTTTCAAAAGGACATGATCTCCCTTGGCAGGTACTGTGTAAGCTGTGGTTCCTTCCTACCTTCCTAAATCATCGCTCCGTTCTTCCTTTTCTGTCTCCTGAACTGAGCTGGAGCTGGCTAACATCTTTTGCTAAAGTACTCCAATTGCTGGGGAAGTCTGCAAGAAAAAGTACAATTTCTAACCATACATCTCCACCTCATCCCCAGGCCAGGAAGCGTCACAGACCATTTAACTCGGGTATTAATGACCAACGAGAACCTAGTGCCTCCAGAATGACAGTATGGGAGCCAACCAGCGTGTATACAGACAGAGGCCAAGCCAGAGGAGGCACATAGGTGCCAAGGCAAAGAGAAATGAGGTGTGGGGAGGCAAGGCAGAAAAGCAAAACAAAACACTGAAAACTGAAAAAAACAGATAAAGACTGAATGATTTTCTTTTAGAAAAAGCCTTGTTTTGAGCCCGAGTTGTGACTCAAGGAAATAAACAAACGTCAGAAATTACACTCAGCAGTGATTCTCGCCCCGAATGGCCGCATAGAAAACCAAAATAAAGATACTTCAAGATAATTTTCAAGTATGCCATATTCATGACCCTACAACTGATGTATGACTAGCTCAGAAAATAACCAAACAAAATGGTAAAACAGCCCATGTGAGGCCTCTGATCTGAATGCAACACAGAGTTTATGCTCCGCTGCATGAATAGTGTATTTCATCCATCATATCAGTCAACTGTGACAGCTCAATCTTTTATAAATGGAGACAAAAGCAAAAAATCTACAAAACAGGTAACGGCCTAAACAATTCTTAACAGGCAAAACATCAACATAGAAATTAAATTTCATTCAACTGATTAAATAGTCAAATAAATGTAAGCTTTAGAATTTATCCTAAAGTATAATACAAATTTTAATGTCCTAAATTAAAAAATAGCTTCACTAAGAGCACATTTGTCAACGTTGAATACCTGATCCTGGGTAGGGGGGTCACAATATTCCAAAAAAAAAGGTACTAAAGAAAGAAAAATGTCAATTAATTTTCATATTTATGTATAGCTGGGTAGAACAAGGCCCACTGTCTTTATTTAGGTTTTATTAAATAATTATTTTCTTTCTTTTTTGTCGTAGTTTTTTTTATCATCCTAAAATGGTTTGAAATCTCAAATAATGATTAATTACAAAAAAGACAGTTTGTGTTGTTTAAGATATTTATCCAACTTTGGAAATTCAAATCTATAGCAGATGAATACTAACCTTTTTGCAGTTTTGCAAACTGCAAAAAGGTTAGTTGTAATCAAAACTCTGTCAAATATATATATGTATATATATATATATATATATATATATATATATATATATATATATATATATATATATATATATATATATATATATATATATATATATATATATATATATATATATATATATAAAAGCAATATCACTTGAGAGGGAGTGCTAAATCTGTGAATATCGGCATTGGTGTGATTCGGTCGTGGGCACGAGGCCGCGGAATCATCACCTATGGCCACTCACTGCCATGAACTCCCTCGCTTCGAGTCCCGCAGACAGTTTCTGGATTGCTGTGGCTCTCAGGCTGTGGTTGGGGTAGGGACAGTGTGTCCCAAGCCTCCTGGCACATCTTGGGTAACATCTGTGTCAGCTGGTATACTCCCAGAGGAATAGCGGAATACCAGAAGCTGTTTTGTTACCTTTATTACTCTCTTTGGTTGCAGATACAGGGCTTTTGCATCAGGCGTAATTTTGCTCAGTATATATATATATATATATATATACGTATACATGTATATATATATATACATATATATATACATGTATACGTATACATATATATACATATATGTATATATATATGTGTATATATATATATATATATATATATATATATATATATATATATATATATATATATATATATATATATATATATATATATATATATATATATATATATATATATATATATATATATATATATATATATATATATATATATATATATATATATATATATATATATATATATATATATATATATAT
>JAVLVB010000001.1:9801046-9834109 GCA_032876305.1 Orestias chungarensis | reverse complement strand
CCCAGCTATGTCCAAGGATCCAGTTCCTCTAACACCCGTCCTCTCTTTGTGTCCGGCTGAGACGTGGGGATCCGAGACGGACAGATGAAGGCACGTTTTAATCAGCCTTTCTCTGCTGGAACATTGACTTCTGACCTCCGGCCCAGACCACATACCCACACCCATGATCCGTTCTAGTGCTCAACAACAATCTTAAAGGGCTGCTGGTCTGGCAATGTGAAGACCCGGGGAGCCACTGGGAGCACTGGATGACATCGGAGGCATGACAGCTCCCCACTGAACTGGGAGTGTCCCCTCAGGTGAATCCTGAACAAAGTAAACCCCTCGAACATTTAACCATTCTACCAGGTTACAACCAGAAATATCACTCTATTTTCCTGGAATGTGACAGAGCAACACATAGTAATGCCTATTTGGGAATGGTTTTCACAAGCCTGTGCAAATAAAAGGGGAGACACACACTTGTGTTTTTTTTTACCTGAAAGTCTTTTGCTGTATATTTCTACCAGCGTTCCTCGTATTGGTTGTTTTGTAAACTTTCTAAAGACACTAATGTAGCTGATTATTGCAATAGGTTAAGCCCAAGTAACTGGGTGTTCCAAGCATTTGGTGAAGTTGTATGTAGTTCATTAGTTTATTTTTTATCATTGTTGCCCAGGTGTTGTGGTACCACCCTTTGCCTTTCTGTTAAATAGTTTTAGTTTAGTGTTGTGTTCTTTCCTTTGTGTATAAAGATTTCTTCTTCCAGGATGCTATGAGTCTTATTTTAGTCCCTAAGTATTAGTATCTCTCCATCTGTTTCTCCTACCTTCATTCTGCCACAACGCTTTTGTTTACCTGGTATTTTTCATGCAAAAGTCTGTATTTAAGCTGCTGGTTTTCCATTGTTACATGTTTTGGATTCTTCACCCTGTCTGTAAAACTCACATCAGTTTAATGTCTGTGTGACAGCTCTATAACCTTTATAAGAACTCTCCATCGTTCTACCTCTGCCTGCTATCAAATCCAGGTGCAAACTGAAACATGCCAGCCAGTTGGTGATATGCTTACGTTTGTCTCTTTGTTTCTCTAAATGTCACACTCCCCTGTAGGTGTCCTTTATTTGCTGATCAATATAAAATATTTTTATTAGATAATTAAGGAACCGTCTCCAGTCAGATCATTTCTGAAATGTGGTCGATGCAAACAGTCCAACGTGAACACATGATCCAGGCCGTTTAAATATGCATACACACACCAAAGTGAATATAAATGGAGGCCCACACACAGAAGCAAAGAAGGCACTCCAGCACATTCTCCGCCACATATACTCAATCACAGCTTCCTGTCTGACCCTCTGAGCAACGCAGCTGTGATGTCACTGATGAGGTCTCGGCTGAGGCCACCAGCAGCGCTCCAAGGTTCCTGACACCCCCCAACCTTAGCTGACAATCATGAAGTCATGCATCAACCCCGCATTCGCAGCCACACATGTTCACGCACAGATGATCTATTTCCAGCTCCAGCTGATTTTTCTCTCTCTCTCTCTCTCTCTCTCTCTCTCTCTCTCTCTCTCTCTCTCTCTCTCTCTCTCTCTCTCAGAAAAATTCACATAATGCAAAGACAGTTTTGGGAAACTCACCACAGGTGTCAGTGGAAGAACCTGCTGGACTAGGAAATTAGAGTCAAACGCTTTGGCAGGAACCTGTATCTTTTTCTGCGAAAACCAGAAGCCGTCTCTGGTGTGAGATTTTCACGTTTATATTCGCAATAAATAGAATGTTATTCTATACCAAAAAAACAGTATTCACAGAACTAAAAAACATTATATGACTACATAACTTTTTCTTCTTAGTGTTTTATATATATACATATATAACTGTGTTATATATAATTTCACTGTAACTAATGGAAAATTATTTTATTGTACTTTTGACTTAGTGATGCCACTCCCACAATTACTAACTACTGCAGTTTGTACCAGAGGCTGACATAAACTATTTCTACCTGTAAAATTCAAAGAAACATAATATATGGTTCTCAAATTTATAAAAAAATAGATAAAAGTTCAAAATCTGTCCTTATGAAGCAGAAAGAAAAAAAAAGAAATACACAGTTTCAAAATAGGGGATAAAAACTCCTGTTTTATAGTTTGCTTTAAGCCAGGTTGCAGACACAGGGGTAATTGTTTTTATATACAGCTTTTTCCCATGTCTTGACTCATTAATGCGTGTTTGATGAATCCATTAATCTCTCATTGAAGCCAGTCGGAGGTGCCTAAACACTTGTTCATGTAATTCTTGTTTCCTCACTTGTGTTCCCCTCAGAGTTTTGCCTTCCTTCTATGCTGTTTTCCTTGTATTTCCTCTTTCCTTGTTTCCTTCCTTATGTTCTTTTCCCCTGTCTCTCCTTCTGTGTTTTTTCTTCCTTTCCTCTTTCTAATTCTTTCTTCCTTAGTTTCCCTTTCTTTTTCCTCCCTTGGGGTTTAGAATCTGACCATCTCAAAAATATCTGCCGTGTTTTCTGTAATGAATTTTGCATTTCGTAATTTTAAAACGGCCACAATAAACCAAGAACTTTGACTCTGGAAATGTATGGAAAGATTTGGAACAAAGCACGTGCAAAGCAAGTAACGGACACAATACACGTTTCTCCTACCTCACACTCCCACTTTAACAACTGCGGACCACCAGTACACACATATCTGGACTTTACATCACCCATTCCCTCTCTCCATGTAGGCAGCTGGTTTGTGTGTGTTTGTGTGTATGGGGGGCGGAGGGGGTTAACATGTCCTTTTTGTGGCCGAGTGTTTTTCAGCGGAGCCTCAAATGAAAATGACCTCTGAATGCAATCAGGCTCCAATCTCAAGTAATGCACTTTGTATTAAGCTGCCCCCACACTGTTTCCTAATTACACACAGGAGGCCGTGCGCTCTCATTGTATGTCGCCGATACTGTATATCCATGCATATGTATGTTTGTGTGTACGTATGACATTGTGTTTAATCACAGAGTAAACCTCTATATGCACTAAACCATGCAGTTGTTCTGAGCAAGCTCACATCTAGTTAATCTCATTCGTGTTTTTTACGTTTTACTCATTGTCACTGTTGATTCAATAAGAAGCTCCTTCTCATTTGTTTCTCAGCTATTTTTTCTGCTTTATGCTCACAGAAAACGTTAATCTGACTGCTGCATCTGCAGCATGTGCCATGTTGTTAGCATTCAGATTTAAAATGGTTATGGAGTCAATCTGCCAGCCGTCCCACTGAGGACATTTGACCTCGGGGAAAGTTTTCTTTTTTCTTTTCCTTACACGTTTTTTTTTTTTTTTTTCGGCCCCTCTTTCCTTTTCCCTTCGCGCGGAGACTAAAAGGCTCAAAAGGGTGGAAAGCAAAATATTTTCTTTAGTCTCCTGGACGCCAGGTTGCCTAAAAGGTTCCAAAGCCGTTTGCATCAAACCTCGACCGTCAAAACCACAAATTCTGTTTTTGTAGCCATAAAACTCCCCCCACCAGAAAGAGGAGGTAAGAAGAAGAAAAAAAAAACTCTAACAAAACAGATTTCCATTCAGTTGATTCTTATAAATTAAATAAAAAGCAAAACTGGTTTAAACCCTCTTGGAAAACATGCTAATACACCTACTGTATGTTTTAGAGTCTTTGCTGGTGAATTGGGAGTAGATAAAGATGCGTTGTGCTCATTCTGAGCAATGATAATAGTTTTCCCTCACAACAACTACATTAAAGTCTGTAAAAATGTTTTAGGCAATATTTAAAGCTGCATTTTTAGCAGTAAGTTTTAATCAGAGTCTGAGAAGTAAAGTTTGTACACCAGCATGAGCAGCGCCTTGTGTCTAGGTCTTGGTTTTAGGTTGTTAAAAATGATTTAAGGTAGTTTTTTAACAAGCCAATCACGTATATTTAGATGCAATGTTTAATTTAGCATATCTTTCCACCTGTTAATACCACAAAATATAATTTAAGATCCCTTTGACAACCTAGAGAAAACCAATTAGGTACTAGTCAACAAACAGGTAAACCTAGGGAACATGTCAATTTGAACAATTCTTGTACAGTCGACTGTCTTCCAGTTTGTGGAATTGCAGAAAAAATCAGGCAAGGTGGACAGAGGGTAGAAGCAAAGAGGACACAGAGAAAGAGGGAGTTAAAAACATTGATATTAAAGGCCGATGTGAGTTTGGTCAACAACATGACATTGGTTAGCAAACCAATGTCATGCTGTTGACCCCTCTGTAGAGTGTTCTCAGTCAAACGCCACGTCAGATGTACAGTAATACTGACCAGTACAGGAAATCATCCCTACCCACGTCCATCAGGATGTACATCATATCTCTAAATAAACTTGAATAACCCAAGCTACAAACATGTAGTTTTTATGTAGGTTTAAACTCTTTTTTTAAATTTTTTTATAATTGTATCATTTTTGAATAAATCCAACATGTGATAGAAAAAAAACAGGATAGGCATGTTTTTTGCAATGCACCCAATCCAGGAGCATCTTTTATTTTCCTGGGTGCTAATTGGCTGCAAACCCAAAAGCAGAGATACGCAAGACTGTTTATATTGGATTACACGGCTAGGATTATTTCCTCTATAATCTAGGTTAAAGCGTAATTGCATCAGATGTTGATATCAGATGTGAGCGTAATAAATTGGAAGAAATCAGAATGTATTCAACAAATGTGTTTCCATCTCCCCTTGTGCATATTATCTCTTTCTCGGTGTGTAATAAAATTAATTCAAAAAATGTTTTTTCAGATATTGCTGTTTCCATCAAACTTTTCTAATAAGAGGCATCAAAATTCTCATTGAAATCTGCCATGCCACTGTGAAAACCACAACTGGGGTGTTCTCTGACGAATACGTATTCCATAAATGATACCAGGCTTGTTATAAGAGGTCCTTTATATACATGTGTGTGCATACCTGGAAAAAGCCCATACGTTGCGTGCTTGGTCAGTATGCACTTTATGCATCATGCATGCGTGTTTCCAGCAGTGACATGTTTACAGAGGGACCACACATAAGTGAAGGACTTCTGCCAAACCTGTTAAATATCCAACTACAAGTGTGTCAACAGGCACGCGCACACATTCACACCGAGGATGGAAAGCCACAGAAATGTATCTGGCAATGCGCTATATTTTTTGCTGTAAGTGCCTCTCCCACCCATATAGTTTGTGTTTGTCAATATAAACTATTTGGGCAAACATTCGTTGAGGTCGGTTTTGCTGTCGCTGCCCTTGGACTCACGGCCTCCAGGTATGCGCTGTGGTCGTGACTGATGCTGCCTGCTGGAGAGCTTCCACTGCCTTCAAACAAGGAAAGACCTGTAAAGTAAACACGTTTTACAAGGGATATGACTTTTCCTTTAACAAAGTTGGGATCGTGTTGCTTTCCATTTATCATTACTTCTAAACACTTTGGAAATATCATACCTTGGGTTGGTGGGTTTATTTATTAGGAAGTCACTGAGGTTTGAAATTCAAAACGGTACTCTTTTTAATAGACATTAAACTATTCAAATTACCTGCACATTCCTGTAAATTACTTAATTTCAGTTATGAAAGCCTATAACATAAGTAGTGTGTAATCAAAACATTAAAGAAATATACAACCCCCCCAAAAAAATCATTCCAAAAAGGCTCCAATTATAGATGCCTAATAAATTTTGTATACTTATGTTATTGTTTTATTTTTGAATGTTTTAGAAACCATTCATGAGTGGTAATTATGCTAATTTAAGTGAAAGAAAGAGACAAAATGTTTAATCTATTAATGATATATTGAACATTTCAGACTAGGTTACCACTTTCTACGCACAATAAGTTTATGAAACCCTGTTTTTAGCATGCAGTTAATAATAATAATAATAATAATAATAATAATAATGATAATAATGGTACATTTTATTTTTATTGCACTATACATTTCAAAAAATCTCAATGTACTACAGAGCAGTGGCTAAAACCAGACATTAAGATACAAAGTTAATTATTAAATATTATACTTTTTTGTTGAAATACCTGTCAGTATGCTAAAAAAATAGGTTTCCAAATGTGTGTACAAGTCAGTATCTATGAATGTTAGAAGTGTTAAGTATATTTAGTTAAATCATCTTACTAATCGCGGCGCCAATTTCATTCATAATTTAAGTGCATTTGTTTACTTTCATTCCATACTATATGTAGTTATCATGGCCACAGTTTGGTTTTTGACCCGCTTGTTGTGTTATTTCACAAAATTGCACTTTTTTGTCATTGACACATTTTGCTAAATGTTGTCAGATGTGAATTAGATGAATTAGAAGTCAGTGTGTTAAAAATGTTATCTTTATTCTGATAATGTTTATCTAAGGTTTGAATTTGTCATATCAGGCCCAACTACTTTTTAACAGCATTGTAAATCTGATTTTGCTACTTGGAATGATGACCTTTTTACTATGTAGGCAAAACAAGTTGGGTTTTTCCTTTAATGAACAGACAGACACAGGAGAACTTTAACCTCTGTGGTGTATCTGATGGCTGAACTGCCCTCTGTCTCTACAGGGCTTTAACCTAATTTAAAGCATGTTTACTTTTGACGGTCTGCTGTGCAAGATGAAAAAAATCAAAACGTCAAATATGTTAACTAAATGAGTAACATAAATAGTCCAGACACTTTTCTAATAATCATGTGATGTGCAAACCTCACCGGAATGCAAAACCAAATAACCGAGCTGCATGTTTCCTATTAGCACACAAGGCATCTTCATCTTCATCAGCCGTACTAAACATGGCAGGTTACTCTCAACCAGCTCAGTTTTAAAGTAAATATTTTTGCACTGATTAACTGAAAAAAGTGTTGTAAAAAAAAGACACAAAACAATCCCCAATCTTGTCATAGTCATGTAAAAACATTGTGCCACTTCAAACAGCTTTTAATTCAAAAGCTGTTTCTGTTGTTATCGCCACTGAAAACACAGAAAGCCATCTGGACAACAGAGTAGTCTAAGAATCAGTTAAATAGTTTTTCATTAATCGGCTTGGAAGTGAACTATAAACAGATATTCAGTGTTATGTGGATAACGGTTCCCAAGCAAAGTATGGGATCTATAATTTAGATCAGAACCAGAAGTTTTATTGTCACATACAAGGTGGTAAAAAGTACAACTTGCAGCGATATTGTTTCAGAACGACCCATCCAATCACTAACAAGAGAAGGGAAATGTGTGGGGTTACAGGTTACCTAGGCTGTAGCCATGAAGGTGCTGCTCCACAGCTATCCCAGAAAAAAAGAAAGAAAATTATTTGTCACACGATATCCTTTAGGAAACAATGTTACTTTGCCAAAATAAAAAAAACAATTTTTTAAATCGCAACAATTTCATTGTGGACAGCTGCATATCCTGCTAGCAACTTGCTCATGACTTCCTATGTGGCTTTTGCAATTCATTGACCTGATTTAATTTCTTCCAAGAATAAATAAAAGTATTGTGATGTTTATAAACTTGTGACGTAAGTACGAACAGCGAAAATATATTTATTTTGGAAAAAAATCGGTTTACTGAAAAATCTTATCGCTACGCTCAGGTTTCTCCATATTTACACTTATAACAATACATTTATTTATATCGTTGACCAAAATGGGCTACAGTAACAAAGTGTTTTTTGAGTGTGGACTCAGCTGGACTGGAGCTGTGTGGCCTTCCACTGCCCTGTTTCCTGCTGTAGCTATAGCTCAACGGGAACCCACCAATCACCCCGTCCTATTACCATAAAGCAACACAGCAAGCACAATTAAAGATAATTTAAGACTTAAGCAATTAAGGTCACATCTCCTCTGGAAACGTGCACCCACGGAGGTCCTGGTATCTGTCTTGCACAGGATGAATCTGGACAGGTTTGCAAGTTTGTGATTGTGTTTATGAGTGTGTGTTTGTGTGTGCGCGTGTGTGTGTGTGTGTGTGTGTCGTATGCCTCTGTAATTGCCGCTCAGGCGCAGGGGTCAGCCAGGGTCTATATGGCTCTGTTTTTGGATGAATTGCCCAGGAGGAGATTAGGACAAAATGACACGCTCTGTGCCTACCTGCTCTCCAGTTACAGCTAGGTAAACATGAGCACACACATGGATAAAAGTGCCAAAAATTTATACAATTTTGTTTAAATGAAGATTATGCAGTTTCCAAGCACACATGGTACAAATAATCCTGTATTCGTGCAGACCTCCAACAGAACGGATTAACAACTACAGGCCTCAGAGCAGCTCAGTTTTAAAGGCCTTAACTATGGCTCCACTCGCCGATGTTATATCAACACAATTTTATTGAGTGGAAATCAAGTGGGATTTTCTGAAGGAGGAGAAGTGTTAAAACACCTTCGGTCTGCAGGCTTGGACACAGCCTGCACCCGGGGCTATTAAACCTAGTCCCCATAGACTGTTAGAAGCTTGTAACACCAACCGAGCGCTATCTGCTAACTTTCCCATAAACGTATAAACACGTGAAGCGCACCACTGACTGCTGAGTCATGATATCCAGCAGCCTTGGAGGACAGAGTCATCCTGGCTCCTCTCTGCGCTGTTCTTCCTGGGTGGTCCCTGCAGCCCTGCAGGCATCAGGAGTGCCATCATAAGCATTATGGTCAAGAGAGAGATGTGATTTTATGTACGTGTAGACATGGACCGATTTAAATGGATACCAAGCTTTTTAAAGATTTCACGGTTTCAGAACTAAAACAACTTTCCATCATACCAATCCTAGGGTTTAAAGCTCTTTCAGTGAGATACTGAGAGGATGCAGAGCATCCAGACCCTTTGCACGCTCTACTGAAACAACCAGTTCTGAGGAAATATCACAAAGGTGCTGATGGGACCCTGAAATCCTGGGAGACACCTGTTTTTTCACAGGTGGTTGTTGAACAACTCTACATCTCTAGATTCTGGATTGTTATTTACTATGTGGCCATATGGTATTATACCCCAAAGACCGTCAACCAATAGAAAATCAGGGTAAAATGATCAAGGATGATCAAGCGGATTGGTCAAAGATCCCCGCTCTCTCTCTACGTTTGCTCCAACATCATGAAATGTTATGGCAGAAGACTAAAAACTCCTCAGTTTGCTAACTGGGTTGTGCAAAATGTTAACATCAGTGCCCCTAATTTCTGTGGCATTTGTAAAATTGGATTTCACAACATAGCTTCATCTTCATATTAAACAAATGTTCAACGGTTATAGATAGGATTAAAAATCTTTCTACTGTGTAAGTATTCCAACATGATGAAAGTTCTACTTCAAATTCATTTTAATCAGAGAAATAAGATTGAATACATTCCTTTATATTCTAAAATATAACTGTTGCATAGATAGATAGATAGATAGATAGATAGATAGATAGATAGATAGATAGATAGATAGATAGATAGATAGATAGATAGATAGATAGATAGATAACACAAAAATATCTACTTTTACAAATGGATAAACTTGAGCTTCAATATAAAAAAAAACATCAAAAGTTAGAGATTGAAGATCCAGTTGAAGTTGATTCTAGAATGGGGATGCGTCCAAAGAAAAAGCAAAGTCCCTCCAGAGTTTGTACTTTGTTCTTGGAAGAGTAAGTAAACATTCACTGTCTGACCTCAAGGACCTGGTGTGACTAGAGAAACTCAACAACTCGGATGTACACAAAGACAACCTTGTTGGAGAATCACCAACAAAGAATACAGTTAGAAACGCGTTTAAGGTAATCTAACGTGCAGTAGATCAGAAATGCTGACTAAAGCAAATAAAAAGGCTGACTTATTTTTAAAAGGATGCCACGGAATAAAATATTTGAGTCCGCAAAGAAAGCAGCAGTTTTTGATCAGGAAAAGAAGCAGTAACTTAATACACACGACCGGTTTAAAACGTGTTATCCGGCAGGAATGTGCAAAGTCAGAAACAAAGAAAAACACACCCAAAAACAGCTCCCTTTTTTTTTTTACGTTTGAGCAAATGGCGGGACTACTAAACATAGCCACCCGCAGGCCTCCTCAGACCAGGCAGATATAAAAAAAATGCTGTTGCTTTTTACTAATTTGGGATTTTTTTTTAAAGTTCCTTTCTGTAAAAACAAATTAGATTGTGATTCTCAGCACAAACCAGCGCACACTATCTGTTATCAGCAGCTTCATGTGAGGTTAGGGTGGAAAAATGCCACCTTGCAATCAAGTCCAGCCAACCTGAAAATGCCAAATATATCATCCTTTGGTGCCAAGTACCACAATTCCTCAAATAGCAAATTTTTTCAAGTGATTTAGGTATTCTTTTTTTTTTTGTTTCTCTAAAAGTAGTTAGAGTCATGTTAAGAGACATGTGATTCGATGTGTGTGTAGACATCTGATTTTAAAGGCTTGACCTGAAAGTTTGTTGTCAGAAATAGTACTTTTTTAAAACAAAACTCTTTTAGAAAAAGTATTTTTGAGCAGAACATATTTTTAGTTAAGCAAAATTAACTCAGCATATATGGCAATCCCACAACAGGTGAGACCGTATAAATTTGTCAACCGCTAAAACACAATGCTTTAGAACCCGTAAGGTCCTCTGTAGGTGGTACAAAATCTGTCGGTACAGGGCATGTTTGCAGTAGCTTTCTTTGTGCATTTTAAGATGGTATGAAAGGCTGTAGACTCAGAGGAAAGGAAAAAACAAACAACAACAAAAAAATAAACACACAAAAAAGTTTAGATGAGTATATAAGTTTCTTTCCACAAATCCACAGTGGAATCCAGTGTTCCGAAGAAAAGCATCTATGAAATATGTATCAGATACAATAACACAACCAGAAAAGTGTGGTTGGATTGAAAAGTTAATTTCCTAACTGCAGAAAAAATTAGAAACTGTAGAAGATGACCGGCATGAAGAGGTTTAAGTCATATGCCTTATACAAAGACCCTCAGTCCTTAAAAGCTGAATCACTTGAGAAACAATTAGGGGAGCAAACGAAGATGAGAAACTGATCGATTTCCTTAAGCTTTAAGTAAATGAGGGTGACGTGTTGCTAAACGTGTTTTTAAGGATTCAGTAATTTCATTGATTTGTGTCATTTGGAAGCTTTAGGAGGGTTGAAGATGTAAAGCTGATAAATAGCTTAAAGCAACATTAGGTGGATCAAGAGTGAGAGATAATCACAGAATAGGATAAGATTTCAACTTCCACTCAAAATAATTTCACAATTTTCAAAATTTGGATATAACATGACATTTGGTTTAAAACGTAGGATTGCTGTATAGAACAGATAATAATCTTTAGGGCCAAGTGGATAAAACGAAGGGCAAGGCACATTTGTTTTATTTCAAGTACAAGACAGCTTGAAGTGCTTAACATTAACATTGAAAAGCTAAAACTTAAAAGCATAAAATTAAGAACACCCCTTCTAAGCTGGAATTCTTATTGTATTTTATTCCCATGTCCCATTAATATTATTAATGTTTCAATTTTTTTACAGCTACTCTATTTAGCTATCTTTTCAGTACTCTTTTAAAGGTTTCAATACTTAGAATAGCACATTTTCTCTTGTGAATTTACGAGGCCACTTTGGGTCACTATTTTCTCTGCAACACGCACTATTATTATTCAAAATAAATAATAAACAATCTGAATTGAAATAGTAATTGTCTGAATAGCTCTATAAATCACAGATGTTTGATGTTTTAAAGAAAAGTTGTGGTTCAACAGAACCAAATCTGTAAAGACCACAGGTTCCCATATCAGACACATCTGTTCTTCCATAAATATACCTTGATATCCTCCGTAAATACATCGTAATACAAGATTGAAGACGGTCGACATCTCTGGGTGACTCCAACCTGCTCTAGGAATAAGCTTGATTGGGAGTCATGAATGCTGATATAGCTCTTACTTTTGTTATGCAGGGACCTGATTGGTCTTAATAATAGCCAGGAACCCTATACTCCTCCAACACCCCTCACAAGTTACCTCAAGGGAAATGATCATCTGTGTTTTCGGAAACACCCAACAGATTATTTAGTAAATCTGTTTGACTTTGAAGATCGCGTCCACTGTTCTCATTGAGGATTAAAGCCACATTGCGTCTCCTGAATAGAAGGTCTCTTTGGCTTGTTTAAGGGCAAATGTTTATAGTCTCAACTTTGTGTTCTTGTTGATATTTCGAGATTTTGATAAGAATTTTTCTAGAACTTCTGACGTTGATTTCCACCACTAGCCTTTCCCTCACTTCTCTGACTCTCTTTATCCGTCAAGCAGCTGACTCACACCCTCTACCCCATTTTCCTCCTCGCCATCACATTCATCAGCTTTTCGGCTTTCGGCTTTTTGCTGAATAATGTCCACATAATTTGTCTTGCAATTTTCTCTCTGTGGCCCTCTCAAGGTTCTTCAAGCAAAACCGCTGACGTTTTCCCTCCTTCTTTTCTTCCACCCTTTCTTCTTCTTTTCTTCTCCTTAACTTGTCTCAACATGGTGATCTTTTTTTGTCTGGAACTGTGCATGGAGCATCTGAGTGTCTGGTGGAGTGAAAGTCTCCTCCAAGAATTCGACTCGCAACTGCTTGACTCATGGCCAAATACCAGAATTTAATCCAAAACCCACTCATGCTGTTTAGGTCAGAACAGAGGTAGATATTGCTAAAAATGCTAACTGTGGTGAAGACACAAAAATCAATTAAACCTGAGCCTAGACACCTGCTAAGAGGTCTTCCTATATTGGCAAGGTAGAAGACGGATTCAGCTCTTGGTTTTGCAGAATACTCCATCCACCGAACCACAAACCAGAACTTTAACTTCCACAGTTCCAGTCCAGAATAAACGGGAGGAGAAGAAAAGGAGCCATAACCTCCAATTGCAGGACTGGAACTCATTAGCACATTTCCTTCAATCACCTGTTATTTTGTGAAAGCAGACGAATAAAAATGCCCAGACATCTGGTACCAGAGCTGAGTCTGGTTCAGGGCAGTATTTCCCCTTTTATTTAGGGTATAGAAACAGAACCGCATAAATGGGCTTGGGGGAGCAGCTCTATAGCATGTGCTTCTCACCGCAGGAGAGGGAAAAATAAATGTATCCCAAACCCTCAAAACCAAAAGCAATATAGGAGAATTCTGAACACCAGAATACACCATCAGACTAAACGGGTGATTTTTTTTTTTTATGTGTCGTAAAGTACAGAAAAAAAAAAGAAGTTTTTTTTAAATTTTTTATAACAAAGCCTGTGAGAGAAACACTTAGAGAAGCTGACAGTGTTTTTAAGTCTTAGTAAGAATAAAATCACAGGTTAGGGAAATGTCTTCTGTAACACAGATATTACATCTAATATACATGAATAGGATGAAAAATGGACACTGCCATAGAAATATGTCAAAATTTGACAAATTCAGAATGCCATGTAAAAGTGACATAAGGACTGAATGACAGAAATAACCATAGTTTATTGTATGATATGGAAACAATTACCTCTTAGCTGAGGAGGGTCTGGCACAGTGTACCAGATGTGCTGTGTCCAGATATGTTACCATGTGCACCAAAATACAAGCTCTCATTGAGTATGTTACGGTACTACACACACACACACTGACAGAAAGATTTAGCTCAGGTTGGACTGAGTCAAGATTTTGCAAGTCAAACATAAGACTAGTCTGGAGTGAAGACATAAAAGTTCAACTCAAGTCCAAAGCTAATAAAAAAAAAAAAACATGCAAGACCCAATTTAACTACAAGTTTTAAACTTTAACCAAATATTTAATTCAGTCACATACTAATCTCTAACTATTGATCCACAGAACAACTAGCAGAAAAAAAAACGGACTGCCCCAAAATATATAAAATAAAACTTTTCATAAAACAGCCAAAAACTGGAGTGAATGAGGAGAATGAACAATAAAAAAACAAAAAAAAACAAAGGACTTACAGTATTTTTATTTAAAAAAAAGGTATTCCACTTTGATTAAGGACAAATCTTTAAACATGCTTCTAAAACATTTGATGAGTAATTTTGGATTATCAACATAACAATACAGGTGTGAAGAAATATACATCTTAAGCAAGTTGATTTTACGGTTCATGAATATGATGCTGCGAATTGACTATCTTTTCTACCTTGCTATTTTGTTTCGGATCAGCCTTAAAGCACACATGCTTTATGTTCACACACACTGTAATAACCAAGGGATATCATTTAATTTAATTAAAGGAAACACCTAAAAACGTAACGTAGAACATTGTAAGACTTGCCGTCTATAAGCATCTACAGATATGGTGTGAATGTCCAACCATAATGCTGCTCAAAAATGAGATGTTCTGTTTTCTAGCGATAAATTCCTTTTTTGGTTCTTAATCTAAAAGTCAAATACAACGAGGAAAAATAAAGACCTCGTAAAGATGCTGGTAAGACAGAATCGATATCCACAGTAAAACCTGTCCAGCACCAAGATTGGCTGAGAAGTCGCTCAGTAAAGAGGAAGCAATCACTCCAGAAGAAACATAAAAAAGACAGCTTGCAGTTTACAGACGGTCACCGCAGATAAAAACCTTCAATTCTGGTGACTTGTGCTGTGTTATGGGGACTAAAGTGGAATGGTTAGACCATAATTACAATTGTTAAATTAGGAGGAAAAAGGAGGACGTTTGTAAGCCTGAAAATTAAACCAACGTTCAAGTATGCTAGTGAAATTAGCTTAGCCGCCCTCTAATAAGCAGAATGTAAATGGATGGAAGTTTCTGCTGTTGCATAAGCCAACTCTCTGGTCCGGAGCTGCCTTCTTGTTAAAACGGCCTATTAAATTCCAACATTTTCAAAGATCTTATTAACATCTTCACCTGTTTTTACCAGAAACCATTTTTTTCAAGCTGATTTTATTTTTATTTGATTTTATTTGATTATTAATATTAGTAGTAGTATTTCTATAGCGAAACTTGCCAATGCCATTCTCAGTGAATGTCTGCATTAGGATGCGTTGTGAAGGAATACGTTTAGCAACACATATATAAAATCCAAGACCCTTTTTGTGTGCGACTGGTGGGTTATTTCTGCATGATTCAGGAGTTTTTGGCCACTGTGCAGATATGACTCTTTAAAATTAATTACTGCATGAGGATCTTGGACTCCACCCTACTCTAGTTGCCAGTAAATAGCCAGGCGTCACGCTGCACCAACAGCACCGCTGCCGCCACCATTTCCTCACAGGAAATGAATTAGGACACTGATTGGCTTCAGTCGCACTCTGGCTTTTGATAAGAGAAATCCGATTGGCACAGAAGTGACAGGCCTTGGCCAGAGAGCTCTGCAGGGGGGCAGGACTAGGAACACAAAGTGTGCATGCACACACTTATGCATGATACTGTACGTCCGGATCTTCTAGATACCGATAAAGGCACCAGATTGGGCGGCTTATGGAAGCAGAGTAGTAGTTTTGTTTCATGAGAGGGACTTGGCTGGTCGGCAGAGACAAACATGCAGGAGGGAGAGCGTAGTGTACTCTTTTTCCTCAGAGGGGACCACAAACATCTAAGGTAGAAGCTGTGAACTGGGAAGAAGATATAAAATATCATTGTCCCATTTTATAACTTCACTGACAATTTTTATTGGTAATATATATGTATATAAATAAGGTTTTCAAGGGAGTAAATCTTAGATCACATAATTGGTCATATGTTGATACCATTACAGTCAACAGAAGCAATATGGCTGCTTATATGACAAATGACTAACTTCTACCATCAATAATGAAATCGGCGATCAAAATAGGTTGATCGCAAGTAACAAAAAGTTGTCAGTAATCTCAAAAATAATATTTGAGATAGAACATTCATTTTCTAATCTTGCTAATGCTTGTTCACAACCGTACTATAATCTAAACTAGGAGTATCTAACTTATTTCAATATTAAGTAAACAAATGTATTGACAAAACAATAGTGGTTCTTAAATTAGAATAATATTGAAGTTTGATGATTTAATTCAAATATGCCTTAATAAACCCCAAAAAAGGTTTGCTATAACTCATATGTTTCAAGTTTTCTTAGAGAGTTTTTGTAAATGTTGATAGCTATATGCAGAAAACATCTCCAGTAGTGGTCTAGGTTACTTTGTCTCTGACTAAGGAAGCTCAGACGACCAACGAGTCAGTCAGCATTGTCTATAAATTATATCACTGATGTAATTAACCAAATTTAACTACGTAATAGTAATGTTTTATTGATTAGTAATATTTAAGTACAAAACTGTTACCTTGTAGATTCCATTTATGGGGCCGTATAAACTCTAGAGGGCCACATAACTAGCTATGGTTAGCCAGATTTACCTTGTATTGGTCTCCCACTATCGAGAGCAATCTTTTGTACATTTGGCTGTACAATAAGAATAACTGTCCAGCTGGAAGGTTAACTGCAAACTAAAACTCCAGTTTTTGGTATCCCCCTTCTAGGACGGATCGGTATTGAGCTGCATTCATCTAAACTTGGTTCCAAGTCATTAACTTGGACCAGCTTCCCTGTCCTTGCTGAATTAAAGCAACCCCACTCTTTCCGATGTGTTAAGGCAGAGTTACTTGACATTTTATTTGTAAACCAAAAAACTCTACTTTGGTATTTTTTTTTAAGCAGTCACAGGGCAATCTACCGTTACTTCCTTGATTTGCCTGCCTGCCTGATCATGCCATGTGCTGTTTCCTGGTTTCCACGCCTCGCTTTGACCATATCACATTCTCTTACCTGATTTCTGTCTATTCTGGACAATGCTGCTACTTCTGCCTCATGACAACCCGCCTACAGCCTATGCCCTTCGAATATGTTTGTCTGAATCTGTCTCTTCAGTTCTGAGCTTGTTTCCGTCCCCATATCGCCGATTCATCACAAGATCTGTTGTCCCAAGTGTACGCTCCTGTTAAAAAACCTGTTTTCCAACTCTGACCAAGACCTGTCTAGCCCCAAGGTTTGTTACGTCACCACTAAAGATCCAAACCAAACAGAGTCTGAGAAGAGAGTTGCACTGCTCCACTTTCTCTTCACCTGTGGTGAAGTCATCACGCTTCCACTAGTCCCCACTGAGGAACCATAAGAACGGATTTCCATCCAGATCCTGAGAAGATCAGTGGCTTTAGTTCTGAGTATACTCATTGTCAATTAACTAATCTTACCCAATAACTTATCTCTCTGTCTATTTGTCAAAAAGGTTCATCGAGTGATGCTTTTGCAAGGCTCTGCAAACTCTGAGCTGCATTAAATGGCATTGGGTTTCGTCTAAGTAGGTAGGCAGTTGTACCAGTAAAAATCTTCCAGTTCAAAGACGACTGCTGTTTTCTGCAATTGTCTAACTTTCTGTTTGGTTTCCATCTTTGCCATGGGGCTCCATAAGTCTTTACAAAAACCAGCACTGCACTTCTGAGAAATGTGTCTCTTTCCAAAACTACAATCTGCTGACTCTCCCGGGTCAGAGGTGTAGCTTTACACTGTGGCTGTCAGAAAAGTTAGTCAGACACGCACAATGATGACGTGACGCAGTGTGTGGACGAATGGATGAAGGTACAGTACGAGGAACGGGGAGCTGTCGGAGGGTAAAAAAATGTTGGATGAGAGACAATGAAAAGCAGTCGGTGGAGTAGGAATGAGATGAAAAGTGTGACAGGTGGAACGGGGATTAAAGAATTTATAAAAAGATGAGAGACAATAGTATTTTGATACCAAGGTACAATATTGCAGTTTCTGTGTTTTTATTTCATTTTGCACATATGGAGGTAATTTCTTGCAGTCATTCAGGCTTTATGAAATGACAGCCAGATGCATTGACTTAAGAGTTATGTTTTGTTGGCTGAATATGACTCCCAGCTACAAGATGTTGTGGCTTACAAGGTATGCCCTGACAAACACACCGGCGTCTGAACCCTTCGCGTTAAGCGCTGCTCTCTCTCTCTTGGCCTCTGTCACCATCCTGCCATGCTTCCCTCGCCTATTGTTAGTCTTTGGATACTGATTGTCAATCACGAGCCAGTAACTTTAAGAGGCGAGCTGGAACGGTTCTTGTGGAAATTTAAAGATTGACATTGACTTGAGCTAGCAAGTGAAGCAACCGCGGAGAGGTGGCCCAAAGATGGAGTGCGAAACTGGATCGAGGCAAAGGGAAAGGCAGGCCGAAGAGCTGAAAGGCCCTCGCTGATCATTAAAGGAGAAGAAAAAGTCAATGTTCCGAAAATAAACCACAGACATTATTGCAGCCCCTGGGAAACCTGTTAAAAGCCCATAAAACCAAAGTCTGCTATAATACATGGAGCTGTAATGGGGATCCAGTTCACAGTTTGTTTTGTTTTTTTACTTTAGCAGAGCGGTGTTCCTTCACTGATTCTCTTTTTTACCCAAAAAATGGAATAAGCAATAAGTGTTAGAGCTCAGATGGAACAAGGTGTACATTAAAAATAATGTAAGCATTCAGTTCCTGACTTAAAAATAATTGTATAAAATAGATAATTATTGCTTTGTTAGAAATGAAAAAAGTAAGATAAGGAAAATACAACCCAAAATGATTTGACTCAGATGTGATTGAAAGCAATGTTCTGTTTTGTGTTAAACTATTTTACAGAGAAAACAGTATGAGCTTAATTATAATTATACGTATTTATGATATTTTAAGATAACATTTTCTGGAGATTAAAGATTCCCAAGATATTCAGAAAGACAATTCTACAATTTTTTTTTTTTTTACAGAACTTAAATGTTCATTTCCGGGAACATTTCATGTAATTTCCAGAACTTACGAGATCATTTCCCCTTAAAGATTCAAATAACTCATCTGCGACTTTGTGGTATAATCTCGTGCAGTCTTGGAATTTACTACCCAATTCTCTAGGGATTTTTTTATTTATTTATAAAAATGTAGGAACAACATTTAAAATGTCAATCACAGCATGATGCTGCCATCACATAAGCATCCCAGTTAAGGGGTAGTAGCAAAGTATAATGTTTGCTGAATGCTAAAGTTTTTTATGTATGTGTTTTCTTTTTGTAGCTATTCATTGCTTTGTTGGGTTCTTTCTCATTCTAACAAAAAAAAAAAAAAAAAGCAGGGTACATGTTGCAACTGATATAATTCTAAAAAACATAATTTTGTCATGCTTCCTAATCACAACTGTTGCACGTCAGAACCCCCCCACCAACATTGGCCCATGTCGGGACAAATTGGAGCTGAGCATGGTCTGAGTCAGAGAAGTCAGTGGCGACTCGGCTACCAGGCCTGCTCTGCGTTCAGCCTAAACGCTTCTGATAGGCCTCGCTTGAAAAACGACATGGTGTTGAAGCGGTGGAAATCGAGAGCCGCTGGCACCGTGTGTTGTTTTAAGTGCCGACTAGGAAGGGGGAAAAAACAGGGCGGAGCATCTACGAGCAGAGCGAACGCTCATAAGGAACCAATTGATGGATGTAATATATTGCACTTCATCAAACTGTTGTATTAAATTCAGAGAGACAAATTGGGGAACAAGAGAGGAATCGAGCACAAGACATGAAATTGGCTATGGTACAGTTTTCTTTTTTTTTACTTTTAATTTCCTTTTTAATTTTATTACATTAAATTAATTGTTAAAAAAAAAAAAGGCAGCACTACAATTTGAGATTTTCTTTAAAATTATCATCTAGTATGATTACATGTTATACTTCAGATAGGATTCCAATGTTTTTGAATGCCATTTCAAGTTCTTTGTACATTTCTGCACAATTAAATCACTGAGCAGCATATGAACGAATAAATAAATAAATAATCACTAAACTTTCAGATTCTTAAATTTTACATCTTGAATCAGGCAGCTCTGTTTCATGCTGACACCGTGGTGATGAGAGCCGTGATTGATCAGCTTTTCCAACAGGAAATGAGAGGGCATCTCTCAGAGGCCTGTTTAAACAGCGGGTTATACGGTTACTGAGTTGTTCCAGGACAGCCTGTCACGTGACGAGTCCGAGGCGCCCCGCGTACCCAGCCGACGTGAGTCACAGTTCCCTCCCAGGTCGGACGTCTCTGAGGTTCGAGCGGCATGCCTATAGGAATCAGTATTTCTTGCCTGTTTTGGCTCCCTGTATTATTTTCAATTGGGCATGTTGGTGGTTCTCATTTAAAACTAGAATTTTACCCTCAAGATTAAATCGTGTATTCATTGTACAATAAGCTTTTTACATTTGTTTTTGAGGTACATTGTTTAAAGCATTTTAGGCCATTTTCCACACTTCCACAGATCCCCATTCAATACCATGAATGTTCCAAGTGTCCGGATCAGTTTCACATCACTTTTCCAACCAATTGTACATTTGATTTGATTTGCAAATATCAGATAGGCCTGGCACCAATGATTTGAACTCAGTGATTGTTGGGAGCACTTAGTGAAACCTACTTTCAACATCCCCTAAATCACCAGTCTGCAACCCACAAGTGGCTCTTTGGATTGTCAGTGTACACTCTTAATAAGCTTGGCTAAAAAATGATTAAGAACCAGCTTATGTTTTCAAATGTAGAATGCTTTTAAATGTAAAAAGATTAACAATTTTTATAACAGAATGACACAGTAATCTTCATTTGAATCCTTTTCCCCCCACAAATACAACCATCTCATAGAAGATAAGATAAGATAAGATAAGATAGACTTTAATGAACCCGGAGGAAATTGTTTTGCCAGGGTTACAGAGTATCAAATAACAATTAACATGCCACATCTCACATACAACGCAGTACAGTACACAATCAACATATAACAATAACTACACTACTATTTATCCCTCCTGCAGATGGAAGAGGAATTGTACAGTTTGATTGCCACAGGTAAGAAAGACCTCCTGTGGCGTTCTGTGGTGACTCTCGATGGTCTCAGTCTCCGGCTGAAGGTGCTCTGACAGGCCGTCAGCGTGGCATGTAGGGGGTGGGAGTTGTTGTCCTTGATGCTGAGCAGCTTCCTCAGCATCCTCCTCTCTGACACCTCCACCACAGACTCCAGTTCCAGTCTCAGGACAGAGCCAGCTATCCTGATGAGCTTGTTGAGTCTGTTGGTGTCAGCCATCCTCAGCCGGCTGCCTCAGCACGCGACAGCGTAGAAGATGGCGCTGGCGACCACAGAGTGGTAGAACATCTGCAGCATGGTCCTGCAGACGTTGAAAGATCTGAGCCTCCTGAGAAAGTACAGTCTGCTCTGACCTTTTTTTGTAGACGGTGTGTGTGTTCTTAAACCAGTCCAGTTTATTGTCTATGTGGTCACAGAGGTATTTGTAGTCATCCACTGTGTCCACAGCTGAGCCGTTGATGATGACGGGGTCTGGGTGGTTCCGCTGTTTCCTGAAGTCCACCACCAGCTCCTTTGTCTTCCCGACCTTAAGCTGCAGATGGTTCAGCCCACACCACTCCACGAACCTGTCCACCACACTCCTGTACTCGGCCTCCTGGTCCCTGCTGATGCAGCCCACGATGGCAGAGTCGTCTGAGAACTTCTGCAGGTGGCAGGACTGTGAGCAAAACCTGAAATCAGAGGTGTAGAGGGTGAACAGGAAAGGAGACAGTACTGTCCCCTGTGGGACCCCCGTACTGCTCCGTATGATGTCATACTGTGGGCGGCCTGTTAGGTAGTTGTTGATCCAGGCCACCAGTGGAGCGTCCACCCGCATGTCCAGGAGTAAATTGTATCTATCCTCTTTTTGGAAAATTGTCTTTTTGAGAATAAAAAAGATTGTACTTTAGTCATTTCCTGCAGTTTTCTTCAAAAAAAAAAAAAAGAAGAAAAGGAGTACCATTAGAAACTAAACTAGTTTTATTTAGCTGTGGGCCAAATTGGTTCTCTGTATTGTAAAGGTTACAGAACCCTGTCTTAAAAGAACAAACCTAAGCTTTAGGTTCACCGACTGTTTGCCTAACAGTCTGTGCTTTTCAAAAGTATTCAGGAACCTTTGTAAATTCTTTAAATTCTATGTATTTTTATCAGAATTTTTCGTTATATTTATACATTGATATAATGTGGCACTCTAATAATGACTAGGAACATAGTGCACCTGTTCTTACATCTGTATTTAGACTGAAGAAGTTTTTTTTTTTTCAGAATACAAAAAAATCACACATTTTCTTATTACATTTCCCATCATAGATTAAATCATTGAGTCGGATTTTTGGAAACTTGTCAATTCTAAAAATATTTAAAATTCCCAATCTTTTTTTTTCAATGATGGGAGATGGTACTTGTATCTAAAGTTAGGGACTTATGCTATTTGCAAGGAAAATGGATAGATTTCCCTTATTATGAGGGAGTAAACCACACGTCAGTCAAATGGGTTGTGATAATAGGCTATTTTTATTCATAAATCTATTACCCTAACAAAATTAGTAAATGGTAATATGAATGGTAATACGTTGGAATAAATATGTAATTTTTTCACAGATGGCGGTCACATTTAATTAGCAGTCTGATTTACCAGGCATAAATAAAAGATTTTTAGCAAAAATGAAACACATACATTTTGGAAGAAATGTCAAGTACACTACTGCATCTCTAGCATCCATGCATGTCTACAATTAAAACACTGAAAATGTAAATGTGATGGGTTCCCCAGCTACAATCTCTTGATGTAGCCTACTGTTGATTGTAGAACATTAAATGATAAGTAAAAAATCTGAATCTATGAAGTGTTTATGTTTTTATTTAAGGTTTACATCTTAAGCACTTAATAATTAAATGTCAGTTTATAGTACTCTGCCTGCTGTGTAAGCATAAAAGTATCCTATTGCTTCATTAACAGTAACGCAGGGGATTCCATTTGGTTGTTTTCGTTATCTGAAGACCTTAAATTATGTCAGTCATGAAATTATTTCCATACTTGAAATGTCAGGAGAGTTCCAATGTCAGTCTTTTTGTTGGAACAGCAACACGCTGTGCCAGTCTAACCTCTGTGCCTGCTTTAAATCCTCGTGATAAATGTGCTTCACGCGAGGAATAACAAATATTTGCACCCCGTTTACTTCTCCCAAAATATTCATCGTGCAATGTTAAGGAGAAGAAAAAAGTTGTCTGGGTTTGAGTTTTTAATTGAGGAAAATAGTGCAGATCTTAATAAGAGCAGGTAAACACTGATGTCATCAGATCGTCTGCCCACATTGGTACTTTGCTCATAGCTAAGTGTTCTAGTGCACATCTAAAGAAGAAAGAAAAGTTTCCAGTTCGATCTGACAGTTACAGCATCGACAAAAATAAAATAAAAAAATAAAAAATCCTGCCTTGATAAAAGAAAGTACAGGAAAAAAAAGTTAACGAAATCGAAACACTTCCTCTTAAAGCAAACCAGAAGTTCAGCTGCGTGTGTGCAGGTTGATTCCACCTTTGAGGCAGAGCCGGCGCAGCACAGGATGCAGGGGAATAAAACCCTCAGTATTAGCCGACTCAATGCTGCATATTAATCAGCATTTAATAAAAGGAAAATAAATCGCCCTCCACTTCAAATATTGTGAGTCACGTTAGCCTTGTTTTCATTTTACCACTTTTTTCATGCAGGAATCTAAAATAAACAACTCTGGTGGAAAAAAAATGGGAAAGAAAGAAAGGAGGAGGGGGGTTTAGATGCTTATACAAACGGTTACAGTATGTGTACAAAAACAGAAGATTTTTAAAATTGAACAGAGGATGATGGGGTGAGGAGTTTGGACGTGAGTTTCTCAGTTCTAGGGACCTTTAATTGAAATCCCCCCGATTATGAATATGTACGCATTTCAAATTTGAGTGTGAGCTTTTTTTAAAAGAGAATTTTTGACAAAGTCGCAGCAAAACATGAAATTTCATGTCTTTTTGTGGAAACAGCCACACAGAAGGGACATAAATCAAGTTGCTGTCTGAAGTTATATCTGTTTATTTTATGCTTTTCTGAGGTAAATTGTTTGCAACCATCATTTATGTGGCACTGTTTGTGCAGTTTTAAAATAACAGTAGAGTTGATTACTGTCTGCTACAGAGCTTGATGCAAAGTAGCTGCGCTGTTGTGAATATTCAGGGATGGAAATAAATAACCTCAATTTTAAGTTAGGGATGGTCATGCTTAGGGTGGACCACTGGAGACAGCGACTTTACACACATAAATTAGATGATTAGATTAGATTAGATGATTGATGGATAAATGAAATCAAAAGATTTAAAACCCAGTTCTTTAAAGTCTTCACCAGAGCTTCCCAAAGTGGAGATGGGGTTTCCCGGAGTGAGGGTTAGGGTTGTTTGATTATAATAGAGATGTGACTGCTTAGGGTTATGTTGGGCCAAGAGGGACAATTTTATAGCAATAAATCTTGAAGGTATAATAAATGTCTCATTTTATAATCTTATGTAATTTTTACATGAACCAGGAATGCCTTTACAAGAAAATCAATTCAAATCATAGATAAATCAGAAACAAATCAGTTAAAACACGATGAAAGGTAATAATTAGAGTGGTATTTTCTTGAAATAAATTTACTTAAAAATACTTTTAGAAAACACTGTTCATTTTGTTTTTCAAAAATAAATAGAACAAAAATAATTATATGCGTTTCTAAGGGGGAGGTCATTAGTCTGTAGCAATGTTATTTTAAGGGTCATAAGATAAGTTTGGAAACATCTGCTCTAACCGTCTTGTCCCCAAAGCTGGGTTTCAAACCCAGCTTAGGCTGAAAATTTAAAAAAATTTTTAAAAAAAATGCCACCTCTGCTTCATCACATGTGAAAAAATATGCGCAACCTGAACTCATAATAAAGCCACATGTACACACGTGGATTTAGAACATGAAAAAAAAAAAAAACAGTGTGATTCCAATGTTGTCACATTGGTTTCGTATTGGTTTCACATATTCCGATGAGGGTCACACTCTCTACATCTGTCCACACTGATTGTTTTGTCAACTGAGCCTATTAAAAGGGTTTTAATCATCTCAACCAAAAGTTGATGGTCACAACTCTTACATCTTTATTTAATGTATCTGTAGCTGGAACGTTTGGGATGTGCTGCTCTAAACAAAAAGTTCTGAGTTTTTTAAGTCAGTTTGCACAAAGTTGTCATCATTAATAATTCCCTAAACTGAAGTAGAAACATATCAGAAAAAAAGAAAAAGAAACATATCAGATTGCAGTAGGTTTGTGGAAAAGTGAATAAAACCATAGAGCAGTGGAAGGCTTCAGATGAGTCAGACGGCCCCCAAAGTTTTAGCTGATTTCAACCATTTGAAAAGATACAGAAAACCTGAAAAAACTACTGTAAAGGTACTTTTTGTGCATTACTGACAGCATGTAGAGCTTTAACACAGGAAAATAATGAGTCAAACAGTAAGAAGTGTAAACAGTCTTTTATATTTACCAATTTGACAGGGATCTGGTGGAAGATCATGATTAAAGTAATGGAAGCTTTTAATGTAATACTTAAAGGTTTTTATTATTTGTTTTTGTTGCTTTTAAAACACTAGCTTTCTGCTTAACTAACAAAGTCTGAGATTTATGTTCCTTTAGAAAACATATTTTGATATGAAATATTTTCAGTGTATCCGTATACGTCCACTTGAACTGTTCAGAAGGAATTTAATTTAAAACATGAAAAAAACATAAATGTAAAAACATAAAATAATTCAAATTTAATAGCAATTCAATAATCACATTTTATTGACAGAAACTTTTTAATGAATGATAAATAAAGACTTTATAGCTGGTTAGGAGTTCTGTCTATTTGACTATAGTCTTTGACAGTTTCCTGTCAAAATGAACCAGTTAATTAAAAGCTTATGAGCTCGCTTAGTCTTCAACTGAAAGAAAAAATTGTTTCTGCTCCTCGTTGAAATGCAAATATAAAAAAATCGACACACTAAAAAAAAAAAAAAACAGTGCTACCTTTGCATGATGTTATAACCCAACTTAAAGTTGCAGGTAAAGCTTGTCTAGTCAACCCTGGTGCCAAAACTAGGTGAAAAGTGTCTACGCAGCATTAAGACTCAACCCAAAATACTATAAGGACACACTTCTCTTTATTCTGTATCTGTGAGTGTGAACAAGCCCTGTGCACACTCACTCAGATGCCTCACAGAACACATGCTGACACACTGCAGTCCTTTTACCTGATGGCTCAGCTCTTGCCCCAAGCCAGCTCTCAGGTTACTTGTTTTCCTTCCAGTGAGTTTAAAGTGTGTTCATATGCTCCTAAGAGGACTGAGATTGGAAGGAGGCTGTTTTCCCAGTGATAAAAATCACTTGGCACCTAGCGAGGAGCCGGCATCGGGACGCAGAACGGCACAGCGCAGAATGGAAGGGCCCATCTCGGAGCGGCGGATCACCAGTCTGGCACGGATTCAGTGTACACAGGCAGGAGAGGAAGACAAGCCACACATGGGCCTGAAGTAATATCAGTGCCCAGCTACTTAACCGCCGGGTTAACAGGTTTCATAACTTTATTTTTAAAGGAGGAAAAGGCAAACACAGGAAATAAATAGAAAAATGCCTTAAGTGAAGTTCTTAGGGTCGTTTCAAAATACAGTAGCGGCTACTGTTCTGAGATGTTTTGCTTTCTTTTTTAAATATTTCTATATGGATGTTACTATACTGACAAAAAATGTGACTACATTAGAATAAAGATACTGTTTCAGTATAAAAACGCTTTATGCTGACATTAGATAAATAACTAATTCCAGAAGTATTATTTGGAAAGTGTTTAGACCACATGTCGTAGTTTGTATCTCAATGCAGCTGTCTAATTTTCTAGTGCTATAACAGTACATTCAGTTGGGGTGATGATACACATCACAGGGTTCATCTAAGTCCATACCATTTTTTTAAATAATTACAGGAATTTTCTTTGATGAAGAACTGAGATTCAGTGGATTATCTATTACTAGTTTATTACATTTTAGCAGATTTTCGATCGACATCGAATCCAAATGAAACCAAGGATTTTGCCACCAAATACATCCCATATTAAACATGTTAGATATCAGTGGTCCTAAGATAGCATACACATTTTTCAATTCAAATTCTGGCTAAAGAGCAAGGGAAAAAACCAAGCCTGATGGAAATGGAGAATATAAAGTTTATATATAGATGGATAAATACAACGGCTAAAGCTAAATAAACAAACCAACAAACTGAGGGATTGACAGAAGAATGGAGGAACTCATGATGTAAGTGATTGACATAGCAAAAAACTGAATAGATAGATGCTAGGATGGACATAGGGAAAGGATGAAGATTGACTAACAATTAGATGGGAATTAATGGATTTACTAATTAACATAAGAATTAGACATAGAGATAGAAAATTGAAATTTCGAAGACGAAAGAATACATAGATCCATAACCAGATATAATAATGGAAAGTTAAATTCATGCATGGATGGATGAATGTTGTAAATATACAGACAGAGGGATGGATGGACAGACTGAGAGCTAGGTATTAAATATAAATACTTTATTTTTTATTTAAAATCAATCACAATAAAAGCCTATTGATTGGAGCCACTTCCATCTATTCAATCATCTTTCATCTTTACCGTTGTATGACTTCCTCACAAAGTCATAGAGGAGCTTATGTGTACTTTTATAGGGCAACAAGCAAGGTAGACCATGGACAGTTAAACAGTCCTTCATAGGACAGCAAAGAGATTAGCAGGACAAGAGCTTAAATGATTTCAACAGCTATCCTTTGGATTGTTGCAGGAAGCTGAAATACTTGGGGAATGCAAAGTCTATGCAGAAAGACAGAGGAAAGGATTTGAAGATTCTAGCAGAAAGGCAACAGTGTAACTGCATACCTGTGTGACCCCGCTTTGAGGAACTTCATTTTCAAACTGATGTCAAATTAGTCAAATTATTAAACTGAGTCATGTGTGTTGAATCGTGTTGAAATGTTTGCATTTGCATCATGCATTTCGGATAAATGTTATCACTGGTCACATTTTGAAATGCAGGTTTAGAATTGTTATAGACTTGTATGAAGACATAGAACAACAACATCTCCACCAGACCTAGTTTGGTTGCAGAAAACACACTGATTGACAGACGCAGCATTTATGAGTGGCTAGAAACACAATACGTGAGAAAAGTTGGTACAGTTCTACCCAGTCATTACAAAAATAATTTTAAAACAATACTCTTAAAAGACTGCAGGATTTCAAACCCAGTTTTTAGAAAAAAAAACATTGATTTCAGTGGTCTGAAAGAGCTGCTCCTGGTGTCCCACAAAGACTGTCTGTCCTAGTAACTCGGCAGGCCCCATCTATGTTTTATGGGAAGTTGTCTAAGCTTCCTAAAAGCCAATATTACTCAGACAGACATCAACTGGTTTTAGCTCGTATTTTCCTGTTCATTAACTCTATGTATCAGTGAATTTATTAAAACGTGTCAGTTCAAAGCCAACTTCATGAAATGCCAAAATAAAGGTCTTTGATACGAAACAGCGCTGATATATGTTTGGACGACCCGGGACGGGAACGCCTCTGAGCACATAGGTAACCTCCGCTGCCGTTCCTGGACCGGTCAGCTGACGGTCGGCTATTTCCTGCCATGTTTGCAGAAGCTTAGGCCTTGACTTCCTTATTAGGCCTCCTGAAAGTTGACTTCCAAAAATAAGGAGCAACACAATGTCAAGTCTGGGCTAATCGTGGGGGATTACCTCCAATAAAGCAACACTTTAACCTTCATACACTGAATGAATGTGTAATGTGTCCTAATGGTGGAGGTAAACTGAATACTTAGTCTCAGCACACATGGGTCTCCATATCATCATTTAAAGCCACCTACATCGCCACTCGAGCTGCCAAACCGCACAGCTGAATGAGCCTATGAGACACATAGAGTGTGTACTGTACGTACGGCCTTCTGATCCGCCACCACTCACTCACCACACTGGGTTGGGAGTTGACGAGGGGATCCAGAGGATAGGGAAGGCAGTGTTACCTTCAGTCTTGGCCCACTGGCTATGACGGATTTAAGTATTATTCTATCAGGGTTAAATTCACATCTGAGTCTTTGTCACTCCCGCTCTGCGATTCTGTTGCATTCTTCCTGAAAGTAAGACCTTCTGATTTTAACCTCTTTCCCCTGAGTGCCAATACTTGAATCCTCAGATGTCCTCGAAGTATCAGTTCCTTCCTGATTTGAACTGACACTTTCTCCGCCCTGTCTCGCTCTCCCATCCTGGTGAGAACGACGTAAGCGGACATTCCTTCATTCCTTGGTACTGAATCCTGCTTAAACAACAACCCCAGAGACGGAAATATTATACCTCTCAGTGTGTTTCTGGCTATGTTTATGCCAGGTCTCATCTGTTTGTTTCCATCTTTGTTTTCTCAACCACTACAGTCATTCTGAAGCCTCTACCTCCAAGTATAAACCTCCACATGGGTGCTCTTACACACTAATCAATTAACAGTTTTTGTCTAGCTTGCTCTTTGTCGATATCCGCACCCGTTCACCCTCTTAACATTTGAGTCAACTTCCCATCCCTTTCCAAAGTCATCCAGCCTGCATCCAGAACCCAGGCCAAGTTCCGGCTAAGACTTCCCAAAGGCAGCCTGCTGAGGTCAACAAAGCTAAGGAGGAAGTAATTGGAGATTTTTAATTATGAGCTTCAGTGATGCGATGAGCAGCTCAGCTAGTGGCTCCAAGTAAAAAAAAAGATGTGGGGGTTTGGAAACATTGTTTAGCAAATGTGTTGAGTTTCAAAGGGCATTCTTTAAAATGCCACCTGGCAATGGTTCTATACAAAAGAAATGGCCATCTTTCCATATAAATCACAAATTGAGGCAGCTTAAGAAAAGTCTATGATAGTATTTTTAATTAATACCCAATGGAATCACACTATTTGCTTAGATTTTAAGTAAAGTCAATGGCCCAGAGTCTAATTGGCAAAGAGTAGATGGTGAATTAGAGTTGGCAAGCAAAACTGTTCCTTAAACAGAATCAACTTGTACTGTTCAGAAACAACAACAAAAAAGTTCCAATCTTTTATAGATCCTCTTATTTTTCTTATTTTGTTACACAAAGATTTTTTTTTTTTTTTAAATCGCAAAAAGGGCCACTTTTCACAACTCCTTAACTGGTCCTTAGTAGGCAAAGTAGCTGATGATGGATGTAAAGTCGCTAAATGACATGTTTTTCAGCTATGATTATGAACATGGTATTATATTGGACATACTAATAAACTCAACTAGTAGTGAGACTTCACCATTAAGTCATTCATGGATTACTGATGTTGGAGAAGTCCCTGTGATGTTTGGGTGTTAAGAGATGTCTGCCTTGATCTAAATGAAAAAAATGGGTTAAAAAAAACAGTCTCATTTGAATACATATCATTAATTACTACTATACTGAAAACTGCAACCTAATATCATTATCCTATGCATTTAGTTCAATTGACTTAGATGACAAACACTAGCTGAGACCAATGAAAATTTTTATTTACTTTTTTTTGTTCTTCAATTATAAATATATCTGTACACACTGGTAATAATTAAAACTAGCCACAAAACGGATCTCTCACATAGGAGACAACTTATGGCCAAACTAATATTAATAACAGGTGCTCATTTTCTTTTTATGCCTTCTGTGTTCATGTTTGTATTCATAGTACCATTTTGTTCATGTGAAAGTTGTGTTGATAAGGTTGAAATTTGTTTATCTTCTTTTTTTTCTCCATTAAATTTTATTTTACTTTGGTGAAACGGAAATACAAAAGGTATCAATAGATTAAAGTATCCTTATATGGTAATAGCAACACTATTTTTTCTGTATCAACATGGTAGATCTCTTTATAAAACTATAAATAAAGATAACACTTTCAATGTGATCAAACGAACAGATCTATATTTATTTCACATACTTTATTACTTTATCACAAACAAATTGATGTATCACAGCATGTATATCAGTTAATTACAATGATTTTCCACTTGCTCCTCACTTTATGAACATGACATTTAAGGTTATACTTTAATTTTAGTTCAGGCCATCAAAGAAAAATGTATTGTGTTTTAAACTGTGTTATTTTAGATAACTGTAACTTCTTGGGTCATGTCCAGTTATCTAACTGCATTTGATGTCTAAATTTTTTTCATTTGATGTAAAACGTTAAAAGCTGATAAAATGAAACACATGATTGGATGATATTGGTCAAGCAAATAGGTGGTCTGTTTTTACTTTATTTTTTTGTTTTTAATGACACTACAAACTTCAGATCCATTGGTAGGGTTTTAAAAAAGTCTTCTAGTGTGGTTGTAAATTAAAGAGTAGGTATTTGCAGGGCTCGTACGTCTTATGAAACAGTTAAGATGCTATGAAGTAATAAATCTTGATGGCAGGAAATCAGGGAGAGCAATTAATTAAAGCAAACTGGAACGCGGATTTAGGGATTGTTAAAACAAGACAGGTCCAAATTGAGTAGAAGGAAATCTGGATTGGAATTATCATTGAGGCAAAACGGACTGGATTTGGCCCTTATCCAGCAAAGGATGAGACGTTTCGAGTTAGGATTTCCATGGTTACCTTCTCTTTTTGCAACACAAACGTCTTTTTGGATTTCTTTGCTTTTCCATTTTATTTAGAAAAGGGAACAATCATTACGCTGTCATTCACTTTTAGGGGGCTAAGTATGAACATCTTCAGAAGTTGCATATAATCTTGAGCTTTTAGTCAAACGTCACAAGCCAAGCGTTGGTTTTCAAAGGGAACACGGGAGGAACACAAGACTGCTGACAGAAGACCCCCTCGCCCCCCTCTCCCGACTTCAATCTGAACCCCTTTCTGGCTCAGAGTTACGAGTCTAGGGCACAATCACAGGGAGATCCGTGAGATAAAGTGTATTCAGAAAAGCTTAGTTGGGAATTACAATGATCAGTCTGTCGGAGGATGACTTTGACAGTGAGGAAGTGGAGATTCCAGATGTAACAAATCAAGCCGGAACACGCTTCTTCACCTGCTTTGGTTCAAATAAAGCACATGCTCAAAAAAACAGACAAAAAAAGATTACACGTGCTCACCAGAGATGTGAACATATTGTTATAAAATGTTGTGTGTGGCAAATATCTCCTTCTTTAAATCCCCCCAAAGAAGTCATGTTTTCCTAAATTTTGTTTCTAGCATTTACTATAAAGAAATTCCAAACACTGTATGTGGTTCCATGAGTTTTGATGCCTTGCTCTCGTTTTCAAAACTGTTGAAGGTTAAACCAGAACATGGGTTGATCAGGATAAAGGGGAGAGGGACAGATGCTCTTTCCAAGAACTCCCTGAATGAGCTGTCAACAGTTAGAAAGGCCAGTGCTGAAGCTTCAGCTGCTTCCTTATGTTTATCCATACTGATCACCTGCTTTACATTTAAAGCCAGATGTTTCTGTCTCGAACGGCTAACGTACCTCCACATCCATCACCACGCAGGTTTATTGGATTGCTCCATACTTTTATTAAACGTATTTACAAATACCTATTTGGGAAATTTGTCACTGTCATCATAGAGAACTTGTGCCTCAGATATGCAGAGCTTTAAAGACCTCTAAGCAATACCCAAGGCTATAATGGGTTCTAAAATATCCTTACAGTTCCAAATCTGACCCTAGATTAGGTCAAAGGTCAAAACATACCTGAAGCTCTAATTTGTAATGAGAACATTTTCTTTAAAATATTCACACACTTTAATGCAAGTCACATTTCGATGAAATGTGATGCTTTAACAAAAAAATTCTAGTTTCCAGGCAATGGAGCTAAAACTTCAACAACATAGAGACAGTCAGGATACACAGAAATCACAAATGGACACAATCGCTTGCTGTCAATAAACCTCTGATATAAAGTTGTTTCAATCTTATCAAAACAATATTTTTAACCGTGAAAAGTATTTGATCATACAGTTCAAAAATGTTTTGATTATCATTGTGGTTATTTTTAAAAGAGAATTGACCCTCTTCACAATCAATAAAAAGGGAAGCTGTTCTCTTGTCATTAAAAAAATGTGAAAGGAATATATATATATATATATATATATATATATATATATATATATATATATATATATATATATATATATATATATATATATATATATATATATATATATATATATATATATATA
>JAVLVB010000001.1:9789003-9800946 GCA_032876305.1 Orestias chungarensis | reverse complement strand
GACTATTTAGAACATTGAACCTTCTGATGTCTCCCATTCACCAGAAGCGGTCTCAAGGTCCGGATGGCTGCGGTTGCTGCAGGATGGAGCTCTGAGTGGAGCACCGCAGCTGAAGGGTTCCAGCCAAAGTACCGAGATATCATCACCATTTCATTAAACGAACATCTACGCATTTCCGAGCGGGAAGAATCCAATGTTTTCTGACGTGTCAGGAACTGAGGGGACTGGCAGGGGGAGGAAGCTTTCGAACGAACTTCAGAAGGCTTTTTTTTTTATTACATTTAGATGATTGCATTACACATTTGGTTACATTTCCATCTTAAAAGTTGTTTCTCAGTGTATGAATTTAAATCAGACCAACCTTTTGTTATATTTAGGCCATAATTATTCATATTTGTTAAATACCAGCTTTTTTTATTCAAAGTTTCCTGAATTTGGAAGTTTACACATATTTGCCATCAGGCACAATTATCTTTTAAACTGCCATGTCTTGAATCAAACGTTTTGTACTTGTCTGTATTTAAAAACTCCAAATCTGGCATACAGCCACAGGTGTACTTCCGAGTAAGTAGCATTGTGTCAGTTAACCTATTAGAAGTTTTTCAAAGCCATCATGTCATCATCCATAGTTTCCCTAATAGGTTAAAAAGATGGTAATTGTTCTTTATGTAAACTTTATTCAACTTAAACACATAAGTCTGACATATTTGCTCATTATTGTGGCATTTATCAAATAAAAATAATGGATGTAAGTCTAAGTGACCTGAAAGAAGAGAAGTTTGGTCTGATTTAGAAGCTTCCGTGTTTTATTACTAAGTCTATGTATAAATATTGTTACAACTGTATATACAGATGAAGTTTTTTTCCCCCCGTTATTCTTCTGATTTGACTCATCTGTCCGTGGCTTCTTAAAGAATGCCATGATGGAGCTGGAGGAAACACTTCAACTGTCCAGTTCCTAAACCGTTCCAGATGTAGCTTTCAAAGCAGACGGAGACAGTATTTCTTGCACCATCCGGTAAGTGTTAAAATGAACTTTATAAACTCTTTGCAAATATTCAAGAAAAAAAAGAAAAAAAAGATAGAAAACATAAAGAAGTATCAGACAAAAGTGGTGGGTGTATAGATGGTGCTGAAATCTGTCAATCAGTATTACAAAAACTCTACAAAGTATTTACATCTAACCTAGACATTTCTTAAAAACAGACGCACACAATGTAAGGGGAGACATGGAAAAATCGGATTTTCATTTAACCAATATCCAAATTTCTATGATCAAAACAGCAAAAATATTGACTTGTGGCCTGATTGAGTAAATAATTTGTTTTTTGCAAAGCCCCATCTGAAAGATCATGTTTCATTTTATCCAAGCCTACTGTAACTGAATTAGGACAAATCTCACAATTCTGCAGTCATTGTATCACAATTATTTGTAAATCAATAAGATCCCATGTCCAGGGGGTTATCAGAAGCTCATAAGAGTACAGAAAAGTCACTTTACAGCCAAATACCATTAGTCTAATCTGTTCTCTATTTAAAATTCAAATGTCATTCGCATTTATTTTTTTTTGGATTAGGACTTTTCCTTAGGTTTGCTTTTTACGGAACCTTATTTAATTGTAAACACATTATTTCACACCTCATGGCACCAACTCTAATTAATAACAACTGTGAAGACAGAGAGGGACCCAAACAGGAAATTAAGTAACAGTGCCCAAATTGAACGGAATCTGATATAACATTAGAATTTAAAAACGGTAGAAAACAGTGTTAGCCGTCTGCTCCCGGGCCTGCTTCCTCCACAATTTAATAAACTTTAAAAATGTGCTGCGTTACATTTGGACCTCCTGTGCTGTCGAGAGTAGTGTTTCGCTGCGTCAGAGCTTCTCTCTCTCCGTCTCCTCGTGGGTCGAGGGGTGCTGCTCTCCATCCCAGCTAAAGAGGGAGTTTTCCAGTGGCACGAGCCACACGCTGACAACCGCTGTTCTCTTCTTCCCTGAAAACCACCCTTATACACACACACTCGCACACACGCACGATGTTCTGCGCCGGCTAAACCCAGACAACTGCTCAGCATTAAGGTGCAGATCTGTCATTAGTTAAGCAGGCCTAGCTGGGTGAGATCGCTGTTATTGTTAAATCGAGGGCTGTTTGCACAAGCCATATCTTAGGAGGGAAACGGAACCGCTCTGCGGCTTTTTCACCTCAGCCCGAGCGGATTGTATTTCTGCTTCTCTTTTCAAACGTCTCTTACATACTTTAAGCTGTTGATGCATATATTTTAATCGGCTTTAGTTGCTTGGAGATGTGCCCAGATGGGGCAATACTATCATGTCTGCAAACTTTGGAGGGGATCCATCGTTCTTCACATGGCAGGGCCTGGTCTGTAACCGAAATGAAGATGTTGTTTTAAAAAAAAAAGAACATGTATTTTTGTCTTTCTTTAAAAGAAATAAAATAACCCACATGGCCCCATGTAAAAATGCAATCGCCCAACGTGGAAATAAAATAAATTAACTGTGATTGATCACATATTGGGGTTCAATCACACAAACACTTGTATCTGCAAACTGCAGCTGCAGAGCCATCTTATTTTTGAAAAGGCCTAAAAAGAACCTATATAACACGGAGAAGTGGGATAAAATTTCTTAACAAATCAAACCTGAATCTCAATTAGAATAAAATTTTAATATTATTCATTATCTCACATGGGTGAATTTAGATGCACTGCTAGTTCAAGTTATTATATTATTTTAGAAGCATACAAACTCAAACTAAGAAAAAGAAAAAAACAAGTAGGAATAACAGTAGTGATCTGGGGTTATGATCCATCGTGTCCATAGGATGCAGCAGTCTGTCACTGAAGAAACTCCAGTTCAGCGACAGCCGAACGCATGGGGTACCCTGACCATATCTAAACACAATGCAGGAAGTCAGTTTGCATCATCAAAGCCTAGTAACACTGACGTAAAACAAATAGTTATTCTTTCATACAAGGGCAATCCTCTTAATCAATTTCTTAACTAATTTGTCTGAATTTCCTAATTAGATTGTTTTAAGTATGGCTGTACCCAAGGATTCTACGTTGACTTACACCTACTTTCCACAAACGTTTTTAGAGGGAGATTTGAGTTTTTATTCCCCCAAAACTCTACATTTTCTAAAACTACAACAGCAAAATTCTTGACTCAAAAACAAAGCTTAAAATATTATTATTGAATGTCTTGCCTTATAAACCTGATAGAAGTAAAATAACCACAGACATATGGAGCCGAACTTCGGGGGGCTCCAAAAGGACAGCGGAGACTTCAGCGGTTGACTGCTACTGTTTGCTACGATTTTTAACGCTGTAGCTCCAAGTCAAGATGAGAAGTTTCCCAAAGCCTCAGCCTCCTTTGGCTTTGTGTACACAAGCTTCTGTCCATCCCTTCTCAACAAAAAGACAACACACCAGGACCAGCCTTTCATCAGGCTTTTTAAAACAAAAGTGGGATTCCTCAGAATCTGTTCTGTTGGGGATAAAACAAGAAAGAAAAAAAAGAAGCAGTTCATATTAGGGTTACCTTAAAGATGCTGAGTCATGCTCCCAAGCAAACATCAACTGGGATGGATACAGAATGTCTTGCAAACAGCTTAACCTAAAACTCGTTCGTTGCGATATGATCTATTATATTACTAAACCTTATTTAATTCTTTCTGCTTCTCACATACACAAACAACATGAAAATAAATCGATTACAATGGAAGTAAATCAGTTATCATTATCAATGCACCGAAATGAAACTTTGGGCCAATATAATTACGGAGTCTATTATGTCTGTTAAGGATGTTAACTGATATTTACTGATACAGTAGGTGTTAATTGTATCTATTCCCAACACTTCCAACGCTACGTAAATGTGACTTCAGTTAAAAACCTCATAATCCTATGATGCGTCACAAATGATGGATACCACCAGTGGCTGTTTATTTTTGGCTGAATTCTACTTGTCACATCGCTACCAATATGTTAAAAACTGACTAACCATCCACTGGGATGGCTACAAGAATCAAAACGCCTGTCCTCTGTTGCTTATCAATGAGCAAAATGTCTAATTGGTTGTCCATTTACATTTTAAAGAAGGGTTTTGCTCTTTGGAGTTAACTAATGCTACATGAACAATAAATCCACTAATGAAATTTCATTCAAGTCAACTAGTAGAGGTATTATAAAAATAATAAGTCAACAGCACAAGCTAAGATATCAAGTAGGGCTATGGGTTTTGCAACAGCACACAGCAGGTTTTGCACACACATACTGAGCTGCACAGTGAATAGAGGTAGGTAACTTTCTAGACTCAATTTCTACAGACCTGCACACTTTGTGTGACGTTCAGATTAGCTCAAGAACACCTCTTAAGAAGCTTTATATAAAAGGTTTTTCATTGCATCTAAGAAATTATGTAAAGCATGATCAGATTCTAGATCGGTTGAAACTAGATTCATTTATGTGTCTGGAAATCTAAAAAAACAAGTCTGGGTTTGGCAGTTGTATACAAGATCCATAACAGTATGGATTGTAAGGGTTTACTGTAGAAGAGCTCAACTGGTCTGAGTTTAACTGTAAAACATCAGGATGAATTTAAGCTTCAGCTTTGAGCCACGTAAGCTGCTCCAACATCAGTGTTTGACCTCATACATGTGCTTTCAGAAGAAGCCTTCCCAGGATCCCATTAAACCTGCTAGGTTGGTATTTGGTCATAAAAACATATGAATAAAAAAAAACTAGTTTGTCACTAAGCTTCATCATTGTATTAAGGGAGATCGGCATGTATTCTGAAAAACTAAGCTCATTGTTATCAGAAAAGAACATTGAGATGCAGCTTTTTTTCCTTTGACTATTTAAAACAGTTTCCTATTTAAAACAATTTCTTAAGAAACGTACAAACCTGCCTCGTGTAGTAGAACCACCACAATGATCCTTAGGCAGCTACATGTTCGATCTACTGCACAAACAGATGTATATAAGCTGAAAATGCCCTAAATGCTAATATTACCGTGTGTGTGAGCTATCACTAACCTTTTTGACTAACTTACCTTATAAAGTATGCAAACAGCAGTGTGCAGGCTAATATCAACTGAAATGCTAAAACTTTAGCAATAAACCTAAAGTTAGCATTAGGGTGCTCAACAAAATGTTGACATACAGAAGTGTACTTCATCTGGTATGCAAACAGCATCGTATAAGCTAAAAGTAACTATGCTACTGTAATGCTAAAATTATCCTTAATGCTACCATTAGTATATGTGGTAGCTATGCTAATGCTGAAGTTATCCTAAATGCTACCATTCATTTGTCGGCTATTACTAGCATGTTAGATTAGCTAAAATGCTTTCAAAACAGATTACAATGGTTAAGATTCTCATCTGGCACATATACTCCACATTATTCACTTAAAGCAAATAACCGCTTGTGTATTCATCTGTTCAAAAAGAACAAACTTAGAAAACGCTCCGATGCAAATAATTTATAAAATGAACAGGCTTGAGGCTTGGATTTTCTCTCCCTGCTCATTTGTCCAAATTGCCACCTTAACTGTCCCCGTCTCGTCCGCGGTTTGAGTTGCTTTTCTTCACAGACATCAATTTGCCGTATTTGCTCTATCAACAGCAGCACCGCGTTTTCCATTCCTCCGCTCCGTGAGTCAACGCTTTCACGCCGCCGCTGCCCTGCGAGCAAAACCACTTGCATTTGGTGGCCTTGGTTAAACGGCCCGTGCGCGCAAAGTGCTGAGGGCCAGTGAAACGCAGCGCCAAATTGCGCTCTTCTATTTGTGTTCAAGCGGAATATCCCAAACAAGCGTGTCTCGCGCAAATAAACTGCCTATGTTAGGCTGCAGTGTTGTGGAACCGCTGGCCTAATTGGCGAGAGACAGGGAATTACTGAGTGATTCAGCAGTCGCTTTTTTGCCATGTAAGTAAAGGCAAACAAGCAGCGCGGCGACGTTACAACATCCAGAGACAGTTATGGCTTCTCTTGTAAACCAACACCAACAAACGGGGAAGGGGAGAAAAGAAACGGGATGTGTAGCTATTGAAAGAAGTGTGTGTCTGGAAGTGTGTGCAGCTCAGGAGCAGCAGGGCAGGCGGCAGGGTGAAATTAGCCCTACCTGACATCTGCAAGCTATTAAAGCAACTTCAGGTAGCACATGTCGTCCACATTAGGCTGAACTGAGATTTACATTTCCACATCTCCACAAAGCATAATAAACAATCAAAGGGGCGTGCGCAGGCAGGTTAGCATTAGTGAGTGCAGACAAAGGGAGCATGTGTGTGTGTATGCGTATGTGTGTGTGTGTGTGTGAGAGAGAATTATTTAAAACTCCAAATCACTCATAGATGATTAATACAGCTGTCAGCAGAGGAAAGTAGAGGACAACCTTTATATAGTGCTGTGTTTAGGTTATTTTCACTACTATGTCCAAATCTAATCATTCTTTCTTTGTATTTTATAGTTCGTTTAATATATTTTATAATCAGTTTTTCTAAACAAGCTAAGAAAAAGGAAAGAAAGACTGGGCTCTGCTTGCTTCAGCCGTTGTTTACGCCCTGGATTCATCTGACTTGTTCTAGTGCAGAGTTAAGATGCACGTCCCACATCAATGGCGTGCAGGTCAGATCAAATGCAACATGACCGCTCTGACTCTGCAATCGCTTTGAGAAGTGTCGGAAACATTTTAACAACAAATATTGAGGTGGAACATGTGATTGGTGAAATAGGAATTGAGTCATGGTGGCTAAAAAAGAGGCAAACATGGTTTGGCAAACAAAAAAAACAACAACAAAAAATGAGTTAGGTCGCATTTGGCAGCTGTATGAAGTAGAAGTAAGAATTGGGGAATAATGGATCCTCTCAAACATCTATTTTCATTTTTTTTTATTTGTAACACTGGTTCTGTGTATGAAATTGAAAAAATGAGAAAAATGTGTAAAAAAAAAGTGTGGGGAGGGTAGATCCATATTACATGGATTTTTGTGAAAAACAAAACTTTAACAATGCCACCCAAATATTGTTGGATAAGATTCAATAGTTTTACAAACTGTCTATATATTTTACAAACTTTCAAACATCCCATTCTACTGTACTTTCGTTTTTCCAACTGTAGCATTGACTTATTTCTATAACGTGCCTCTATAGGTATAAGTATAGGCAAGTATTTGTAATATCTGTAAATATAAGTTATTGGCCAAAAATTTCAATATTAATTTAAGATATCAATATCAGCAAAAAGCTGTATTTCTAATAATCTAACTTTCTCTGTGAATTGTTTGATATATATATATATAGATATATATATATATACATACAGAAAATGACTGCTTACACCACAGTTTTTGTTTAACCCCTACAAAAATAGGTCAAATGAGCAAAGACGCAGAATTAGTCCAAAAGTCTTTAAGAATCCTCAAAACCACTAATCAAGACCTCTTCACCACAAAGCCAAGAATGCCTGACTGTTTTAAAGCTACATCTTAACTAAACGACAAGCAGTAGTCTTAAAACTTTTACCCTGGACTTCATATTCATGTTCCAAAGCGGCAGCTTGTTTGCAGGCTCAACCTTTTTACATTGGAAGCCCCAGCTTTGATGCCAAAGATTTAGTTGGCAGGCAACGTGGAAAGCAGTACAAATTAGCACCAGTGTGACCAATTACAATATTATAATGCTGCTCATACATGTAGGCGGCAGTAAAAACGAAAATAGTACTGCTTAAGGGGCTTTGCCAGAAACAAAGATTAGATTTTTTTTATTTTAGTTGGTTTAATAATGAAGTTTGTACCAAAAGAACACACACACACACACACACACACACACGCACACGCAGTTACTGGAAGGAAAGTTTCAGGTATCTTTTTAATACCAATATTCCAATACATTTAAACGTGTAATCCAATGTAACCGGACTCGGTCAGGGCTCTCAGATGCAATGCATTTTATGCAAAATTAAAAAAAGGAAAAGTAGAAGCACTGTGAGTTGAGGAGTCAGCAAATTGAACAGAATCCACAATTCAGTGGATTATTGCTCCGCGGGAAATGAGATGAGCGGTACAAATCAGAAGCTGAAGCCTGACGGCAACTGTTGCCCTGCAGCCTCCCTCCCTGTTACTCCCTCCTTTAGTTCCATCTTTGCTTGCCTGCTTTGAGTGGAGCCAGGTAAAAATATGCAGTTTTCTTGACAACTGTCCCCCCCTACTGGCCTAAATATACAACTAAGTGAAGAGGAGATCTCCAAAAAGAAAAGTAAAAAATAAAGATTATGGGACAACTGCTTCTACTTCCGAACTCATGCAGTTTTTATAGCATCGCTGGAAACGTTTTAGAACTATGTATTTCTTAGTTCTTTTATGTACATCGATTTTACTCCACTTAACAATGGAGGTGATGGAGCCATGGGCCTCTCTCCTTAATATTTAAAGTCAGGATATGAATCTTGAAGCAAACGTTGGAAAATATTACAGAATTCAACACCATGCATGCTGTGTGTGTTTATGTTAATCAGAAAATGGTGTGTTTGTGTGTTCTGAGGTGGAAAAAAAAAAGTAGGGATCAAATTCCTTCTGCGTCACACTCTGTCACCCAATCAGGGTTAGGCTTCCCCCCCGAGCAGTAAGCGCGTTATAAAGCCTGCCTGCCACGTATTTACAGTTCAAACACCAGAGCGCTGCTAGGATTTGTACCACGGGACCAGAGAGGAGATCTTCAGTCTTTCACTTCCAGCCCAGCTGCAAACGAGCTCCCCAGCGTGCATGACTGGGTTCACTGAAGCGCGCAGAAACTCGTGCGTAAAGATCATCGCTCTCCAAGTCTGATTTTACGCACGGCAGCAGCGCAGTCGTCCGAGCATTTTCTTCCCAAAAGAGTTTATTTTTTTATTCTTCTTCAAAGTCGGTCTGACTTAATAAAGTCAGGTCAGACTTTATCTTTTGCTTTTCCGACCAAACCTTCTCCAAGTTTCACGCGTAATTGGGCACCGCTCAGTTTTGCGCATGAATCTCCTCGATCCCTACCTGAAGATGACGGAGGAACAAGACAAGTGTCTCTCAGACGCCCCGAGCCCGAGCATGTCCGAGGACTCCGCGGGTTCCCCGTGTCCGTCCGGCTCGGGATCGGACGCGGAGAACACGCGGCCGTCGGAGAACGCGCTGCGCCGCGCGGAGGGCGCTCTGCTGGTCGACTTTAAGAAGGACGAGGACGACAAGTTCCCCGCGTGCATCCGCGACGCGGTCTCCCAGGTGCTCAAGGGCTATGACTGGACCCTGGTGCCCATGCCCGTGCGCGTGAACGGATCTACCAAGAACAAGCCGCACGTGAAGAGGCCGATGAACGCCTTCATGGTGTGGGCGCAGGCGGCGCGCAGGAAGCTAGCGGACCAGTACCCGCACCTGCACAACGCGGAGCTCAGCAAGACTCTGGGCAAACTCTGGAGGTGGGTGGATGGTCGCGGTTTACAGGGGGGACTCCAGGGGAGGGCAGAGGGGGGCCGCTGATAACGTTCAAAAAGAAAAGTATATATAGTTCTAGAATAGATTTAAGTTTGTTTGTCTTTTAAATATAAATAAAATAAAGGTAAAGCAGATCCATGTTCATGTTCCAAAGAAAGTGTGTTATATAAGCACTTGTTTAATAGATTAATGATTAAAAATAAGTTTTATAAAGGAAAAAAAATAGAAGTCAAGGTGTTTTCCAAAAAAACAAAACCCTTCTTTCCAACTGTTGTTTGTTTAGTTTTATTTGAATGTGAAGAAAACAGGAAAGTTCTAAAAGGTTACATTTCTATGTTTAATTAATCGATTTTTGACTTAATAAGAGTGTCCCCATTACAGACATCATGAACTAGTAGGCAACCTACAAACCTATGGTTGCATCAAAATGGAGTTCAAAGTTTGTTGCACTATGCCACCCTGAGATTATCAGAGACCACCCCACTCCACCCCCACGCCCTGCCTGCTTTCAAGACTTTTTGTTTTGTTTTGTTTTGACATTAGATACATCCCGTTTTATTAATTGTCCCCTCTGTCCACAGACTTCTCAATGAAGGTGAGAAGCGGCCGTTTGTGGAGGAGGCCGAGCGCCTCCGGGTGCAGCACAAGAAGGACCACCCAGACTACAAGTACCAACCCCGGCGGAGGAAATCAGTGAAGAACGGCCAGAGCGAGTCAGAGGACGGCAGCGAGCAGACTCACATCTCCACCAACGCCATCTTCAAAGCTCTCCAGCAGGTGGACTCTCCCGCCTCCAGCATGGGAGAGGTGCACTCCCCTGGTGAGCACTCAGGTGAGGAAAGCAAGATGCAAAGATTTTTTTAAAGGATAATTAAAATAACATATTTAAGTTTCAAACAAAAACTACAAACTCCGTCACTCAATTCGTTTTTCTTCTGTCCTTTGACGCTCCAGGCTCACAGGGCCCCCCTACCCCTCCTACCACCCCAAAGACCGACTCTAGCTCAGGTAAGATGGACCTGAAGCGAGAGGTGGGCCTCCGTGCTCTGCCAGACGGCAACGTCGGGCGCCAGCTCAACATCGATTTCCGGGACGTGGACATCGGCGAGCTCAGCAGCGACGTCATCTCCCACATCGAGACCTTTGACGTCAACGAGTTTGACCAGTACCTCCCGCCTAATGGCCACCCGGTGCCCGCTGGCGCCACTCCTGTGAGCTACACCGGCAGCTACAGCATCAGCAGCGGGGCGCCGCTCAGTCCGCAGGCAGCAGGGGGGCCGGTGTGGATGTCTAAAAGCCAGAACCAGCAGGGACAGCAGCAGCAGATCACCCTAACCACACTGGGGGGCAGCAGCTCAGAAGCTTCTCAGACGCAGCACAGGACCCAGATCAAGACGGAGCAGCTGAGCCCGAGTCACTACAGCGAGCAGCAGGGCTCCCCGCAGCACGTCCCCTACAGCCCCTTCAGCATGCAGCACTTCAGCCCCCCCTCCGCCTACCCGGCCATCTCCAGGGCGCAGCAGTACGACTACTCCGACCACCAGGGGGGGGGCGCCTCCTATTACAGCCACGCAGGGGCGGCTCAGGGCTCGGGTCTGTACTCGACTTTCAGCTACATGGGCAGCCCCAACCAGAGGCCCATGTACACGCCCATAACCGACAACGCGGGGGTGCCGTCCATCCCACAGGGCAGCCCACCGCAGCACTGGGAGCAGGCTCCGGTTTACACCCAGCTCACTCGACCCTGAGTTTTAAAACTGACTAAAGAGACACATCCAACACCAACACACAACCGAACACTTTCTTGGGCTGGGGGCGGGCTGTTTCCCTGAATCGGACACTTGAATTCACAGGAAAGAAGCGCTGGATTTTAGTGTTGGCTCACATAGTGCCTTGCTTATTTTATCGCAATAGGAACATATATTTTTAGAAAGCAGAAGAAGAGACTTAAGAGAGTCCTCTGTGAGGATTAAATACTTGTTAATATTCTTGTAGTTACTGTATATGTCTTCATTAATTATGCTGGCTGGGGGCTCTTTTTTCTTAGCCCAGAAGGTAGGGCTGGGGAGGTTGAGGTCATGCTGTAGGGATGTTTTTCCTGAGCAGCAGCAGGGAGATGGGGAGTAAAGGTTTACAAAGACGCGCAAAAATCTAGTTTCCTGTTCTGAGCTTCCGTCTCCAGCTGATTCCTATGTGCCGCTCGGCGAGTTCGGATTGTATTGCGTCACGGGTCGGAGTGACTATTATGCAACACGAGAGACCAACCTATAATTGTGCCGCCTTGATGAACAAGACTGCAACCCCATTCACCATCTGTGCCTTGACTTTCCAACTTTTTTTTCCAAACCTTTTAGTACGTTTTCCCGCCGTGGCCACAGCTGAGATTACAATTACCGGTCCACCGCATGTGTTTGACAGCCCCAGGAAGTCACCTTTAACCCCCATGGGTGTCCCCCCCCC